>JAPKLW010000004.1:1125910-1167224 GCA_026898455.1 Plectranthus barbatus
AATATAATTTCTCCAACCTTATTCATACAATTCCACTCAAATAAATTTAATGTTTCTCAATAATTAGGAAATTCCCCTTTCACTAAATCCGAACACTATTACAAGGTTGAAAATTAACACGTGTTACAGTTTATATAATATTGACCATTAAGATTTTTAGACTAATTTAGATATGTTCTCACTTAATCAAAAAAAAAACTTAATGCTTGTCATTTAATCTATATGATTTAGTCATGTTACGCAAGTGAGACGCACCATTTAATGTGTTGAGGATACAAAAGATATAATTTTAGACGATAACTAACGGCGAAGTTCTCTAATTTCGGATTGTCTAAACGTTTTGTAAACATATTGATATTTTTATTTTTAAATGTGAGACGTCTATTTTTGTTTAAATAGTTTCTTACAAATAAGATTTCTACTACTGCAATGGGCTTCAGCCGCTCCACTTATCCCACGCAATTAGAGGTGGGAGGATACTATGTAAATTGTGCGATCGAATTCTTAATCAATCCAATTTGTTAAAATCTAATTTATATAAGTCTACTATGATGTAATTCGTATTCAATCCATTTAAAGAAATATTAACCTATATCCATATCTGATCGATGTTAAGCTCAAATCTGTATTAGCATGAATTTTATCCGAATCCAATATTGATAGTATTCAATAAAATTTCGATCCGATGGAAATCAGATGAAATATTACAATAAGAATCCGAAAAGTTATGATTGAATTTGAAATACTAACATAAATAAAAATTAATAGATTTGATTCTTTGAAAAAATCTCTAAACTAATATATTAATATTAAATTATTAATTGTTATATTTAAATAACTAAATAAAAAAGTTATATATATTTTTTATAATTTACTAACAAATATTCGAATCTAATCCAATTAATGAATAATTCTATCTAATCTGCATCCAATCCAAAACTTTTGTGTTTTTATCGTATTGATTCACGAGGGTCCATATCCAATAAATATAAAACAATATACATCATTATTGTATGAACTCATATTGAATTACGGTGTCGTGTCATGAATTACCAGTCCTACACATAGGATTTAGTATATGTTCAAATTTTGGGTATATTTTTAACTTGAGAAGATTTTGTGAAAAATCAAAACTTCATCATTTGTGCTTGTTGTCGGGCCGGCCCTGTAAGTTATGGGGTCCGGTGTGAAGAAAAATTTTGTGCTCCTATTTACATTAGATAGTTGTAAAAATTATGAGTAAAATATAATATAAAATACATTTTAAAATTATCTATACTTATTCAAAAATCTATTGTAAAAAAAATCGAGTCACTCACGATTTCACAGCAATCTTTTTTTATTAATCAACCTAAAAAAAATAAAAAAATTTAAATAATATCATATAAACTAAATGCATAAACATCATTTAAAAATAACTCTCTTAGCATTTTTTGAAGCAAACTTTTTGAGAGTTTTTCATAATCTATTCTTTGTTTTTCTTTTTTCAGAACAAGATAGATGTTTATTAGCTCAAGAAGAACGATTAGCATAATATTAATATGATTAATACAAATAAATAAAATCAAACCAATTAAATTTCAAAATCACTCTGAAAAAATTAAACAAAATGAATTTAAATCAAAGACCTAAGAAATCACGTAAATGCAGCAAAAAATTTGATATAATTTTAAAAAATTTGCTCAACAACATGATCACAAAAAAAAAAAATTCACATTACAGACAATAATTGTTAAGAAAAAATAAAGGACTACCTTATCAACTTACTGTTAGTTGCTATTTAATAAAATTTATTTGTATGATATTGAAAAAAAAAAAAAAAAACCCGAGAAGCAATGAAATAGTGAAGAGAGCTCACTTTGTATTCTAAAAGAGATGCCAACATTTTGGTTGTCATGTTATATTAGGAATAATCTTAATATGTTATTTGATATCTTAATAATTTATTTTTAATATATTTTGAGCTAAATATAAATTTAAGATTATAAGTTTTTTTATCTTATATTTTCTTAAAAATAATGCCCTACTCAAATAAATTAATAGTATAATATTACTATTACTATATAATTTTTTAAGAAAATGATACCCCTTAATTTGAAGGCTTCGATGCGGCGCACCTCTCGCACGGCCTCAGGGCCGCCACGCAACTGTTTGTCGTCCCTTATTAATGAATGATTATGAACACGAATTCGCCCAACCTAAAATCTTAATTAAAGAAAGACTTTCCATTACATCCCCGTACCTTGAGAATGAAATTATTTCTCTCAATTATATTATCGACCAAATGACTCTTTTTCGGGTGAGATGGAAATGGTGTGTAGCCAGAGCAGGGCGAATATTAGCTCTCCACCACAAACAAAAGAAAATCAAGAGAATTGTCAAATCAATTAAACATGATTAAATAGGAGTTGGCAATCAAGTAGGGTAGGGTAGGGTAGGTTTAGGGGCAGGGATAGGGTAGTGTAGGGTTCTTTGATGTAGGAGAATGATAAACAGCCACACCAACAGGAAAAGACTGCAACGTCCTGTCTCACACTAATATTTTTCATTTCATTTTACTGAATCCAATACTGTAACCTTCTCAATCCCCTCACCCACTCACTCTACTAATTCAATAACTACATGAACATACATACTTCCATATTATAAAGCATTATATCGCATGTAATATAATATTATTTTAAAAACTTAATACATAAATATCACATTACATTTTCTAAAATAATTTGTACATTATCTTTTATAATATAATTATTATCTTTTATAATACAACTAATCTGCATAAAATTTTGACTTAATAATTAACATATAATTGGTGATTATTCATATATGCCATCCTAATCGTGTATATATGTGTGTGAAATTATTTGTCGGTTTATATCAATTTCATCTCAAAATATATGCACATGTATATTTGAACCTCCCGCCATATTAGTCCCGATTTTCTTTTTTGTTTGTCTCGTCATATCAATCATATTTCCTAAAATAGAAAATATAAATTATTAATTTCTTTATTTTGGTTATTGTACCAGAACTACTGAAGAAACAAAGGAGAGTAATAAGGTATAAGAGTAGAGAGTAATATTACTAGTTGGAAGGAGAAAAGTGAAATAGATCTCGAGGACAAAACAATGAATGAAGAAAAGGCGAAAGAGCAAGCAGCCAGTCCCCACATAGTACATAAATAATTGGACGAAATTTACTAACTATCCATGATGGATGGACGGGTCCATGCTCTGATGGAATCAGTATCATGTGCCCCGACAGAAGCAACATTAACACGACACGAGTACTAGGATACTCTCTATCCTCTAGGTTAAAAGCTTAAAATCAATTTCTAAGAATCCAAACACGAACATCAACATAGCCTACGTTCGATCCACTCAATGGGTCCAAGAAAATTGGTTAGCATTTATGTTTCTTACCTAACCACCTCTATACTTATGAAGCAACTAAGTTGTATTCAAGAATCTTAAAGACAGCTAATTTCATGCTTTAACCATGTTGATTCAGTTTGAGACAAAGCAAGCACAAGTTGGTAGCACAGATACATGAATCAGTATTAATGTATTTGAGCAATTACGATGAAAAAATCAAAGCACTGAAGAACTGTGGCTTATTGATCACCTCCAGTAGTAATGAGATCCATTGTTGAGATTTGCGACGGGTGGGGGGTAATGGTGTGGGGATCTTGTGCTGAAAGGCAACTGATGGATGGCGGCGGCGGATGAAGTAGCGAATCCTGATGATGCTGCAGCAGTAGAGAAGAGTGGTAAGGGGAGATTGATCGGGGAGTTCCTTGCCCAATTTGCTGAAGAATCACGCCCAACAGCCTTCTCTATTGTTGTTCCCTGCTGATACCAGAAAACAGTTCAACTTATCAATGAACTAATTTATGACCATTTCCTAATACTATAATATTACAACTATTGATGCCTAAATGGAATCAAGTTGCGGCACTGGAAGACTTGGTACCGTATAAATGGGAGGAAGACAGATATCGACACCCCTCCAGATAAAAGGGTATTCATAGACGTTTTCATGTGCCTGGGACAATTGAGCTGCCACAGAGGCTGAAGCAGGGCCCTGCAAATGCATCGATACAATAACTTTGCAAGTGTTGTGAATGTGTCATAATGTATGATCTCTGAGATCCCCAACTACAGAGCGAAAAATAGTAAGCACACAATAACTCCAAATTTAAATGTCTGCTCAACCTTTATTTCACTTTCTGGCAGGTTATTTGAGCCATATTGGAACTGAGAGCCTTCTAACTCCATGTTATGAGTTTCACAGTGAGCTCCTTCAGGGGGAGCGATGCTCAAATCAAGATTTAAGTTGCGGTAATCACCAGCTGGAAACATCAAAGACCGATGAAAACGAGTAAACCAACCACTAGATGAAGGACACAGAGCTAGGGTGAAAATACCCTCTCAGAGGAAATAGTACGCATACCCTCTGAGCTCAACTCTTCTTCATATGAGCTCGGCTCAAAATTCGTGACTGCTTCTCTTCCATTGCACTTGATAGCAGCTTTGTCATATGCTCTGACCGACATCAGCATAAATTTATTAAAAAAAATTGCATCAGATTAATCATTGAAGGTAAAGCATATGCCAATACTAATGAACCAAAGGATGTCATCAATGTTGACCTCGCAGCTTCTATCTCAGTGTCAAACAATCCAAGATAGATATACCTACACACAGACACAGACATTTCTTGTGATGAATAAAACCAACTCCAATAATCTAAAACGAAGATGTTATCAAATGATTAGCAGCAGCCACATTATGGGAAAAGATCCTTCATCAAATGAAATCAGAGTGGTTTTAGAGCCATCTTACTTCTTGCCAAGAAACTGCCCCATCCGAGCTTCCCACCGTCCACATTTGTGCAACGTCACTCCCCTATACTTGGAACTTCCCCTCGAGAATCCGGTACTCTGGCGACGAAGTATGTGCACAAACTCTTCCTTTGTTAAATTCTTCATCTGCTGAGTAATGAAAGAAAAAAGGACTATTTAGTCAGAAAGCTCTCCCATTAAGCAACAAAATCTCAACTGAGACATAGCAAGCACAACCAACCTGCTTAAAATCTTCATCATAATCACTGACATTAAAATTTATGTCTGCATCAAATCCACGAAATTTAATTGCAGCACGATCATATGCCCTAGAGTTGGAATCCGAGGGTTCACAAAACTCAATTAACAACAACTCCTAAAACCTCAGATTTAACCTCAACTCAAAACAAACTCTCTTACCGAGCGGCAGCATGTGCAGTGTCAAATCCCCCTAGAAGTTCCATTTCCCAGCAGATTCAAAACTATCAGTACACGTAACACTAACCTCAACAAAGAAATAATTTGTAGAAAAAGATTCAGCAGCTTACCTAAATAAACTTGCTTACCACAGTCCCTGCACCAAATCACATAAAAAACCTTTATAAGTGGCGAGGCATAAATTAATACGCAGAAAAGCAATTAAGTCCCTGCTCCATGGCAAGGCATATCCTCAGCTGCCACAGTCATCACAAGAATTACGCCGACCAATGACAGTTACATAGATGTGGACTCCAAACGGCAAAAAAATGTACCGCGTTCATCGTACAGTAATAAGTCATTCACGCAGTTTTCAGGTCAGATCCATTTTGATGTTGATATAAAAGAAATTAAGAGCTAGTGTGCTACTCTCCACTATGCTAATCACTTATTTTACACAAAAACTCAATAGTGAAAGATATAATTGTTTATTTGAATGGTACTCAGATTATAAGAAAATAATACCAAAAGAAAAACTAGCGAGCGGTACCAAATGTGAGATTCCCAACGTCCGGTGCGGCGATAGAACGTGACACCGCGATACTGAGAGCTGCGAGACCTCGGTCCCCGCCGACTCTTCTTCACTAGCTGCCGCTTCTGCTGGTACTCCTGAGCAGTAACACTCTGGTCCATCAGCTGATGGCGATTCTCCGAAAGATCCAAGCACTGCATCGGCACCCCTCCACCGGTCACCGGAAAAAAATCCTTCATCACGTAACCGCAACTCGATTTCTCACTCTCCTCGAACTCACCGTTGCTCTTCCATAAATCAAAACCGATCAGAAGATCGGAGCAGGAGTTCTCATCACCGGCGGTGCTCGAAGTCTCCACATGAACAACGGAGGAATTAGAACTGCCGGAATACTCCATTTGATCGCCGGATAATGCAAAGTGCTGATCCGAGGCCGTTTCGGCTCGATCGGCGGTCGGCGCTGAAGGATCAACAGCTAAATTGAGGTTCAACATAGTTGTGTTCCAATCCACCGAGTTTCTACGATACGCAGCTATACCTGCGGCGAAAAATGCATGCGTGAAGAGAATGAGGTCGGAAGAATGGTGAAGAAGAAAGGAATAATTGCAGTCTATGGCATTTGAGGAGGCATAAAGATACAGTAAACAGTGTATCTATATGTGCTTAAACATGAAAAGAGTAACAGGGAATTTGATTGCTTCTACTTCTCTTTTTTTCTCTTTTCTCTCTCTCCCCCTCTCTCGGCAGAGGTAGAGAGGAGGCAAAAGGTGGAGGAGAGATGAAAGAAGGAGCGAAGGCCGGGCCTAAAAATTTGAGTCTAGAGAGAGAAAATCTAATGAGAGAAGATATTTAAACGTTTATATAATGTGGTGTGGAGGTTAAAGAGCGTACAGTCTATTCTTTTATGAATAGGGACTGAATTTTTTGTATATTATGATTATGAATTTTGTAAGATAATTATATTGTCATTTTTCGGTACCCTACTATTATGACTATTGTAATATTTTCGGTTCATCAATATATATTGTACCAAAATTGTAATAATTATTATTTTATTTTCTTTTATCCTTGTTTTTAATTGAAATAATAACTGTAAAATAAAATCTGATTATTCCTCTTCACTTTATAATAATATAATATTATTATTGATATAAATTGAATTTCTTTTATTAAGTTTCAGCAGGAAAAATCGTATAATTGCAGTATATTTAAAAATTTTGATACGGTAATGATATATCAAAAGAAAAATTCAATAACAGTATATAAATTATGTCATAGTAAAAATTCGTGATCGTATCAATTTTCACATTTTATGCAATTCAATATGGTAAAAAAAGGTTTGGTATACCTTACCAAACCATCTTTAATTATGAATGGAAAAAATAAGTTGTATAAACCATTTCACTCATCTTTAATTATGGATGGCAAAAAAAAAAGTTGTATAAACCATTTCACTTTGTATAAAAATCCATAAATGTGATTGTGAATTATTTAGAGGATAGAAGTAAATAATATTAATTGATATGTGAAAGAAATTAATTGATTATTTGCCACAATTAACCAGATATAATCTAAACAATTGATCAATTTATATGTTAATTAACAAATTTTTAATGATTTTACAGTGACATTGATCGATTTATACCTATCTTGCATACAAAATTAGAGGTACCCATAGTTCTGAATAGAACCTTACTAGACCTCTACAATAACGGTTCTAGTTTGGAACTGGAAACTGCTGGTTCTAGTTCGGATGGTTCCAAATTAAAACCGGCGGTTCAACAATTTAATTTAATTTAATTATTTTTTGAAGAAATAGTCATTTGAACCATCATTCGGAACCGAGACTACCGGATTAAGCTAACATAGCACGATCTTATTTGTTCATTATAAAAAGAATTCCGCCTTTTTAAAACTGTAATTTGAATTTTTTTTTCTTTTTTTTTTTTAATTTCAAATTTTTTTAAAAAAATTATGGTTTCACAATTCCAAGAATCTTGAATTTTTATCTGCTCGTTAAAAATGGCCTCGATTCCAATTTCAAATCATTGGAGGTTACTCCAATTCGAAACCGTCAATGCCAATTCCATTTAGTCACCTCTATACAAAACAGTCTTCAATGAGATCTTTTCATTATAATTATATAAATTATAGATTGTGATAATTTATGGTGTCATGTGTTGGTCCCGAAATCAGAGTATATAAATATGCAGTGGAAATAGGATAATTTGCACTTGCCTCTGAAAATTGACTGAGACTCAATTTTTAGGTTAACGAAAACGTAAGTTTAGCTCGAAAGTTATTAAGTAAGTTTCAAAACATACACTTCAATACTTAGACAAGTATTGAAGGTTTCAAAGTAAGTTTGAGAATTTAAATGTAGAAATTTAAAGAAAACAAATAAATGAGACTGGATATTTATAGTGGTTCGGAATCAAAGTCCTACGTCCACTCTTAAGAACTTAATCGTAAATCCACTAAGTTTCAGAGTACAAGCTTTCTCACGATCTATGGACATCACATTGGAAACCTCCGCCCTTTGGTCTGCTGTCGTCACTCGCCCAGAAATTCGTTGTAAGCTGATCCTTCTTCAGGTTGAAGTGAGGACGCACCCCGCAACCTTCTTCCTGGATGGTTGAATGCTTCCTTGTTCTTCCTAGAACTCATTATGTTTGGCAAGGCCCGTGATAATCAATATCCCAGAGTAGGATATTGACTGCTATGAATATAACTTCAAAAAATTATATTCACCAAGTAAATAGCTTCAGCTTTAAGCTTTAGCCTTGTGCTTTCAAACAGTAGCACATAAAGAATAACTTGAGTTGGAAAGCTTATGTCTCGTGATAGGAACTCACAAAATTTTAGATAGTTTTGAGTAGAAAGTTGAGCAGAGTGTCGGCTTAGCTTTTTACAAGAATTTTAATAATGATTCAGCTGGATTGTCGACCTATTTATAGTCTTTAGGTGCACATTGATTGATGTTTTGAATTCTTCCCGTTAGACACACAAATCCAATTGTTAGAGACAAGGAGAATGTCGTCCAATCATTGCCCATGCTTTTGGTCTGCTCTGCTATGTTCTGCTGCATGCTTTCTGCTTTTGACTGTGTACTTTCTACCTACTTTTCGTCAGACTAAGTTTCAGTCCGAGGAATCCAAGTTTGAGATAACCTCGTATTGACTTTTTGACTTAACGTTTGAGATGTTTTAAGTCTGACTTCGAACATTTGTGTTTCACGTGCTTTTGATTGATGATACTGAAAACTAACATTCCAAAGTCAGTTTCAGTTTTTACCTTAATTCGAAAAACTTAGTTTCCAGAAACTAAGTTTATGGCCTTACTAAGTTCCAAGCACGAACACATGTCTTCAGAATTTCAAGTTCCTTTAGTTCTTCTATTCAAGTACAAAAACTTGGTTCTTGACATCTCGAGCTCTATCTTCATGAATTTATCATCAGAAACTCAATTTCTGATTGCTCCGCTCGGTCTTCATCATCTAAGTTTCTAATCTATTACTACTTGATCAATCCTATACAAGGATTACATTCTAAGACTTCTAGAAACTAAATACTAAAGTAAGTTTTGATATATCAAAACATAAAATTAGGAGAGAAACTGAAACTTAGTTTCTAACCTTATGTATATGTAAATATGGATGTCTAATAGTAATAGTACAATATATCATTTATTGGAAAATTTATCAATTAGATTATTAGAGATTAATTTCGAATTCCTTGTTTTCTATTTAAAATATATTGGAATTATTTCTAAGAATGAGAGGTCGGAGATTGAATATCTTACTCTATGAATTTGAAAATAATTAATTAAAGTGGAAAGGAAAAATAAATAGGAGAATGGGCTTGTGTGCTTTTTATTGTCGTTTAGAATCATTATGTCATTAAATGTTTTTTAGAAATTAAAATTGATGGTAAAATCTTGATTTGTCATCTCTAGAGGTTTGATTAGGGGTGGGAAAAAATACCGAAATACCGATATACCGTATATATCGTATCGAAAAAATATCGAAAATACCGAAATCTTGATATACCGTCATTAACGGTACGGTATCATACCGTACCGAAAATTAACGGTACGACAACGGTATGAATTTTTAAAATTTGGGGTATACCGTCAATATACCGTACCGAATATAAAATAATAATAATTATTTATTTTATATTTTAAATAAATATAAGAATTATTAATATTAGTATTAATATTAAATAACTAATATATATAAATAAATATAAGAATTACTAATACTAGTATTAATATTAAATAAAATAAATAGTAGTATACAATCAGTACACTTTCAATTATTTTTGTTGAATCCGCCATTTATATATATATTATAATATATAATTAGTAGTTTAAGACATATAATATATTAACATATTTAATATTTAAATATTGTAAAATAAAAAACCTAAACAACTAAACCTAATTCTTCCAAATCTCACATTCAGCGGCGCCTCCAAATCTCCATTCTCCACCAAGGCAACCACCCATCATTCAAAACTTGCGACGGCTATGGCAACGGCAACGGCAACGTGACCTCTCTGCGACGGCGAGTCTAAACCTCCCTTTGTCTTTGCTCTTTGTTTGATTCGTTTTTTCCTTTGCATTTGGTTTGCCCCTTTTTCAGATAAATCAGACCTAATGTTAATTTTCGATTTCAATTTGCAGCTCTAGGTTTGCTTTTTGGGTGCCATCTGCTTAGTTCAACCATCACTTCTGGAAGCCCGTGCATTTGTTCAATTGCATATTCCCCATCTGCTAACAACTCTTCGACTGCGTACTCCCCATCAGGTAAACCTTAATCTTTTTATTTATTTAAGTGTAGTAGTAAAGGACTTAGATTATTTCTGATGAGAATGAACTTAGTGTAACTGTGTAAGTGCTTGCTTGCGTTTATTTTTCATTATGAGATATCTGAATGACCTTGAATATCCAGCTCTTGATACTAAATTGTAATTACATTACGTTAGTAAAATTAAGTGGAAATTTTTTGCATAATTTATATGCTGGGGTATGTGCTGCTTATAATTATTTTTTCCTTTTCACTTTCTGTCATGTATTTTTGAAGCCTAATATTTTGTATCTCTGCATTTTAGCATTTGCTTTCTATATATATGTTATGAATCATTCTGATTTGCTTTTATAATTAAGGTCTACAAAGATGAGTAGGGATTTGATTTATAAAGAAAATAATGAAATTTATAAAACTATTTTATAGTAAAATCATAACTTCATTTTATTTTTCAGAATGGAATCAGAATCTTCCCATTCATTGCCACATACTATTGAATCTGAAACACATAACATGGTTGATTCCGATACACATGACCAAATTGATGATGGCTGTAGTCAAAAAAGAACAAAAGAAACCTCTACACATAAACCTCCATTAGGTCCTAAAAGGAAGAGTCCATATTGGGAACATTGTGAAAGGGGAATGAGGACAATGAATAATGGGGTTAAGCAACCTATAGGAATATGCAATTACTGCAAAGCTGAGATCCCAGCTGCTACCGGCAGTACTAGTGGGTTAAAAAATCACTTGGTGAAAAGATGCAAGTTAAGCCCATTATATGAACAAAATGATGAAAAAGGTCAAACTGTATTAACCAATGAGGTTATGGGGCAAACAAATCATATGATTGCTCACACTTTCAATCAAAAACGGTGTGAGCAAAAAATCACAGAGTATGTGATTATAGATGAAATCTCATTTCGGGCTGTTGAAGGAAGGGGGTTTGTTAATCTTGTTCATGAATTGCAACCAAGATTTAGAATTCCTGATAGAAAGAAAGTTGCAAGTATGGTTTATGCTTTGTACTTGGCTGAGAAAACTAAAATACAAAGTGTAATTAGTAGCCAAAGGGTCAGTATCACAACAGATACTTGGACATCCATTCAAAACATAAATTATATGGTTGTAACAGCTCATTTTTTGGATAGTGATTGGAAGTTGCATAAAAGAATAATTAACTTTACAACAATCACTAGTCATGTTGGGGAAGAAATTGGCAAATTGATAGAGGTTTGTTTGAGAGAGTGGGGGATTGAAAAAGTCTTTTCAATTGTAGTAGATAATGCATCTTCTAATGATACTGCTATTGATTATTTGAAGAGAAGAATGAAGATTGAAAATACATTATTGTTTGATGGGAAATACTTGCATTTGAGGTGTGCTTGCCATATACTTAACTTAATTGTTAAGGATGGTCTCAAAGAGCTTAATTCTTCAATTAAGGCCATAAGAAATGCAGTTGTGTTTATCCACTCTTCCCCTTCTAGGTTGAGCAAATTTAGAGAGTTTGCCGTACTAGCAAAATTTTCTAGTATGTCAACGGTGCCCATGGATGTAAAAACCAGGTGGAATGCAACTTATAAAATGCTTGAAGTTGCATTGAAATATAGAAGGGTGTTTGAAAGAATGGCTGAAGAATGGTTACCTTTTATGAAGTATTTTCAAGAAAAAGATATTATCAAAGGTAAGAAAATTGTAGGGCCTCCAACTGCACAGGATTGGGAGAATGCACAAGCATTTGTTCACTTTTTGAAGAAGTTCTATGATGCAACTTTAGAGTTAAGTGCATCAAAGACTCCTACATCCCAATTGATTTATCAATCAATGATTGCCCTACAAATTGAGATTGAGAAAAGGAGCAATTTTGATTCTGACCCAATTCTTAGAAAGGTTGCAAATGTAATGAAGGAGAAATTTGAGAAGTATTGGGGGGATTGGAATAAGATTAATCCTTTGATTTTTATAGGCAATGTCATGGATCCAAGAAATAAGATTCAAATGCTCAAAGTTAGTCTCAAGAAGTTGGGTCATACTCCTGAAGAGGCTAAAGAGATGATTGATCAAGTTAAGAAAAATGTAGTAACTTTGTGGATGGAATACAAAGGAGTGAATGATAGTTTGACCATTGGAAGACGAAATTCCCAAATTGATTGTGCTAATGAAGATGATACTAATAGTGGAGGTGGTCTTTATGATGAGTTGTTCAATGATGTGGAAGCACAAAATGAAGAAGAACAACTTCAAGAGATATCTAATGAAGTAGATAAGTACTTTTCTGATGATATTGAAAAACGATCTAATTCATCTTTCAATCTTTTGGAGTGGTGGAAAGGAAGTGAAGCTAGATACCCAGTTCTTTCATTGCTTGCCAAAGACATATTTGCAATTCCTAGCTCAACAGTTGCTAGTGAGTCTGCCTTTAGCTTGGGCAAAAGAATTGTGGATCCTTTTAGAAGTAGTTTGAGCCCGAAAATGGTGGAAGCATTAGTGTGCACTAATGATTGGCTCAAAGCAGAGGGCTTCAGCTTTTATAAAGATCCAACTGATGATGAGCTTGAGTTTTACAAGGAAATAGAAGAAATTGAGAAGAGTAAGATTTTTTTTTGTGTGTTTAAGTTTATGTATATTAAAATTATTACATTTGACAATTTCTAATATTTTTTTACAGATTCGGATGCTTCTCAAATTTTTTCTCCATCCTCCTCTTTAACTAATTTGGTGTGACTTGAAGTAAGATTTTATTTTATTTGTAGTTATTTATTTTTATGTTTCTAAATATTAAATAAATTGTGATTTTTAGATATTGGACTTGCAGCATGAAGAGGCACGCAAATGTATTTTTATGTTTGGACAATCTCAAGGTTTGAATTAAAATTATATTTATTTGAAGATATCTTTTTATGATTGTAAATTAAAATTATGTTTTAATTTTGCAGGTCTTTGGAGATGTTGAAATTTAAATATTAAGTGGCTTGCATGCAACCTTTTATATTTTGGACAATCTCATGATATTTGTATTGTTTTTATTAGTATTTCATGATCTGTGGAAGTTGGAGTTTAATTATTAGATGTGGATGTGGTTGTGAATGTTGGAGTTTAATGTTGGATTTTAGATGCTTGATGATATTATTATTATTTTCTTGATATGTGGATGTTGGATTCTAATTGTTGAATGTGGATTTTAATGAATATATGTATTATTTTGTTCAAGATTATTTATTGAAATGCACAGGTTTTAAATAAATATTTTTGCAACGGTACGGTACGGTATATCGTTAATATTGGAACGGTATGATTCGGTATACCGTAAGATTTCGGTACGATACGGTATACCGAAATATCGGTATGATATCGGTATGTTTTTATATCTTACCGAATTTTCGGTATATCGAAGTTCGGTATACCGTAAGTTTCGGTACGGTATCGATATGAAAATTTTCATACCGTGATTTTCGGTACGGTATACGGTACGATAAAATTTTTTCGGAATACCGTACCGATCCACCCCTAGGTTTGATTAAAAAAAAAGAAAGAACTTTTTATGTATATTTAAGACCTTCACAAAAACTAAAATGTAACTTTGTTAACCCAATAGTATTGAGACAAAAAAAACTTATATATATCTTTTGTTCATATATATATATATATATAGAGGAGGGATCATGTAAAAAAAATCCCCCTGTGAGAAAAAAGAATGAATCATATCCATCAGATCTAAAAAAATCAATGGTTGATATTGAATCAAGCAACAACTAAAACGCAATGAAGCAACAAAATATAAAGCAACAACTAAAGCACAGTCAAGCAACATTGCAATCAAGGAACGACCTGAATGCAATCAAGCAATGCCGTGAATGCAATCAAGCATCTTTCTCATTTTCTCACGTTAAGAGTTTTCTCACTGGATCCGCTCCCTATATATATATATATATATATATTGCATTATATGATTATCTAGCTTTCTTATGTTATATGAGACTAAAATTCAACCTTCCAAATTGAATTTGGATGAATAGGATTAAGTTTAAATTTTAGTGATTAAATATATCATAAGGGTAATTAAGTAAATAATTTATATTATTATTTTTTATTAATCAACCCAATGCTACGTTATTCCTTGTTTCTCTCTCCCATCAATGTTCTCTCTCCTCTATTATTCTTATAAAACTTTAAATAATTATAACTCATTCAATTTAAGTTATTTTTTACATACTATATATCAAATTAAAGGTAATTTAATTATTTTTCAAACGAAATTCTTATTACATATGTTCAGAATAAGATAATCGAAGTAAAACTAAACAATGCAATAGGTAAAGCTAAATAATATACCATAATATAGAACATAATGTAATGATATATTATACTTACCTAATTTCGATGTTGTTCGTATAAATGTGTGTGTGTGATCAGATCTTAAAATTAAAGTGTGTGTAAAATAAAAATGATTTTCAACCATTGAATTGATAGTTTCAACGATTTAGATTAAACTTCAATGATTAAAAAATTAAGAATGATTTTTGTTTATGTTTAATTGTTATATAAATTATGCTCAATTGAGCATGATTTATAAAACAATTAAGTATAAAATCTGAATTTTTTTTTTATCTCAATTATTGATTTTTTAAGATGAATGGTATAGATTTATTTTCATTAATACAAACCATTTTTTAACATGGGATCCATTCTTGAGAGAGATGTGATAGATGTTAAAATTTTGTTATTTATATTTCTTGATATCAATAAAAGCGTGATAAAATATGATTTTGTTATTTATATTTTTAACCATTAAAATAAAATATTAAATATTGCTCTACAAAAGAAATAAAAAATAATAGTGACAAAACATTTTTGGGTCATTTCTCATTTGTAGTGATAAGATCTTAACGATATATTGATGGAAACCTTAATGAATGAATTTATTTCCGTAAATTTAATTTATAAACAAATATATATATATATATAAGGAGCAGATCCAGTAAGAAAACTCTTAACGTGAGAAAGTGAGAAAGATGCTTGATTGCATTCACGACATTGCTTGATTGTATTCAGGTCGTTGCTTGATTGAAATGTTGCTTGATTGTGCTTTAGTTGTTGCTTGATTGCATTTTAGTTGTTGCTTGATTCAATATCAACCACTGATTTTTTTAGATCTGATGGACATAATTCATTCTTTTTTCTCACATGGGGATTTTTTTTACATGATCCCTCCTCTATATATATATATATATATATATATATATATATATAGATGAGAGATCATGTAAAAAAAATCTTCCGTGAGAAAAAAGAATGAATCATGTTCATCAGATCTGAAAAAATCAATGGTTGATATGCAAACAAGTAATGAATAAAACACAATCAAACAACAACTAAAACACAATCAAGCGACATTGTAATCGAACAACGACCTAAACATAATCAAGCAACGTTATAGACACAATCAAGCATCTTTCTCACTTTCTCACATTAAGATTTTCTCACCGGATCCGCTCCTTATATATATATATATATATAGTTGTAATCATATTGTTGGGTTTTGTATACAAAAAACATTTATTACAATGAGTATACAATTGACTTTTCTCTTATCTGTTAAACAAAATTACATGCACGTAACAATTGTATCCTCCAATCTCACTGATAGGGACGATCATACGGCGTGTTGTAGATCGCAGAAGAGAGTATGATCACTTGACCTAGTGTGACATAAATATTATAACAGCCGAGACATCATTGAGGATACGTCTGTCCGAATGGTTGCAGCATAGTCGGAAGAAGAAATCTGTCTTGGTTACTTGATATACTTGTACGCAAGGGTGGCGTATTGATTGGACCACATTGAGATGTATTTGTCTGTCTAACATTAGCGAATACAAGATCTCATTCTTGATAGAGTCCAAACCCTAACGAAGGTTCAGGGGTATGCACGGGTTGACTGTTGCTTTGATTTGCCATGGTGGAGAGCCTAAGTAACGTGCTCGTATATCTGCATCTTGGGTAGTAGCAGTTCGTGTAGTACAGCCCGAGACTGGAGTTAGGCAACCATATCCGAGTAATAGGATGAGGACATTCCCTGAGGAGCTCAATAATGTTCATCATGCCAAAGTCCTGCAGGCTGATTAAGTTCAGGCACGAGTGATAAGGTTTGAGTGGTACTGCTTATAAATATAAGATATTAATTAATTGTGGTAGCTTGTCAGAAGCTCCAATAAATTAATGAATGTCCGGTTACCTTAAATATGAGGATTCTCAGATAAATGCAGCCCGTTCTCATAATGTAGTAATAAAGGGGTAGGTCAGTATTAATTTTGTGGTGAAAAAGAATTAATATTAATTAATTAATTGTGTCATGGGTTGTGGACATGAGAATTAATTAATTCATAGGCCCACTTTATTATTTGCATTAGGTCCCAGGTCTTGCCCAATTAAATATGCTGAATTGAGCCCAGTAGCCCAGTAGGGATAAAACCCTAGGTCTATAAATAGACAGATCTCTCTCTCAGTTTGTATCACACAACAAGACTACACAAACCCTACTGAGAGAGAGAGGGGCGGTGGCGCTGAGTGTAGAGAGAGGAGGATTTCGACTCTGGCCTACACAATTACAGATGTGTGGAATCCTCACCAGTAGCAGATCTGAACTGCACTGGGATACAGATCTGAAGATCTGATCTGGAGAACAAGCCTTCTTCCCTTTTTATGTTTTTTTATTTCAATTAAATCATAAATTAGTTTTGCTAATTTCGTTTACTGCAGATTTAATTGAATCGCATGGTTCAATTAAAGTTGGATATTCAAACGCGAAAGATCGGATCAGACTCTACGGAATAAAGGTAATCCCTTAATCCACGCATTAAATTCATAGGATCATGCTAGGGTTTGGTGAATTGGTTATTGTATTCAACACCCATGTTTGGTCCTGCTTAATCGGATTTGGTGATTTAGTTCACGGAAAATCCCTACAATTGGTATCAGAGCCAGGTTTCTGTTTCATGGTTCTGTTGAATGCAATTTATTATTTATGCATGTATGAACTTTATTTGTCGTGGATGGTTTTTGTTCCTCGTGGCAACCCGTCTGATTTAATCCGCGGTGGTTTATCCGTGTTTGGATTAAATATGTTTTGTAAAATCACGAGAAAATCCGTGATTAGATTTGATAGGAAAAATTGTAATAGTTTAGTCTATGTATTTTTATTTATTTAAAATCTTTAAACTGGACGGGACGGAACGAAGAAGAAGACGAAGACCGGCAGGACGATGGCGGCGCGCACGGCGGCGATAGGTGACCGCGCCCGTGCGGTCGCGGCGAAATGGCGCGCATGGCGGCAGGCTAGGCCTGCGCGCGTGCGGATGCGGGCAGGCGATGGTGGGCCACGGCAGCAGGCGGCAACACACAAGGGCTGCCGACGGCGGCGGTGGCTGTCGTCGGCGGCTACTGCTCCTGCGGCGGTGGTTTGTGTTTTGATGGTTGGTGCAATTCGATGTAAACCCTAGGGTTTGCAGTTGAGTTGTGGAACCAATTTTCAAATCACAAAACCCTAGATCCAAAAGATTTGGTGGTTGAAGATTTCAAGGCCCTGAAGATTTGAAGAAAGATTTTGAGTTATCCAAAAGATTTGTTTTATAAATTTATAATAGATAGGATTTATTTTCCTATTTTTTGGGGCCACGGGGAATTTTCGTTTGCCTTAATTGTCCTCGTATGATATGTGATTTAATTAATTGCGCAACAAGCATTGTAGATAATAGGAAAAATATGATTTACTGCTTTTATTATTTACAGCTTTACAAGCATGCTTATGTGATTAATTTCTTATTGGATTATATTTTGGGAATTTTTGGGCTTGTTTAGTTACATGAAAAAATTTGGAAAATATAATGACAATGAAATTATCTATGTACGCATTTAAGAAACCTTTTGAATCAAAAATACTAAGCGGATTTTTTTAAAAATGAACAGACCTCCACAAAGCGGTCCTAGGCTGTAAGTGCATCTCTCGTCTTAGTAAACGTCTATGAGTGTAGCTTGCTAATTCTCGGAGGTGCATGGGTTGCAGTTGTTGGAATTTCTAGACAAACAATTTAAATCATGTGAATAGTGGGAGGGTTTTGCGTAAACGTCTACGAGTGTAGCTTGCATAGATCTCTTTCATAAGTATTGTAGGATTGATTTAAATTTTAGATAACAAAATCTTTAAGGGTTGTGCGATATGGTTACGTGCCATGCTAAACTGTCTCTTTTGGCTGGAGTTAGAGTTGTGGTCAATCGCTTAGAAGCATATGAGGATATAATGCAGTTGCTGCTTCCCTATTCCTGAAAGATGGCTTGGTCTAAGTTTTATCACTAATTATTAATTTCAAGTGTCTAAAGGTTCCTGACATGGTATGAAATTAAAGAATTGGTGCTTAAAACCCGCAGTTCTGGTTGAGGGTGACATCGTAAACGTCTACGAGTGTAGCTTGCGGTGGGAACTCTTGGGCTATTAGTGGAAAACATTTGTATTTGATTTATCAAAAGGTTTTCAATGCATTTGTTTTCGAAGTTCTGCATATATATTCTTATTTAATACTCTTTATTGTTTCAGATATGTCTATGCCTAATGTCATCAATATTCTCGCACAAAATTCTCTAACTGGTCCAAACTTCCTGGAATGGAGGCGCAACCTTGAGTACATTCTGATCGTAGAAGAACATATGTTCGTTCTGCAAATACTTCGTCCTGTAGTGCCCACTACTGAGTCCTCGCAAGAGGAAGTAGACTATTACAACAAGTGGGAGAAATCGAACAATGTAGTTGTTGTTGCTGCAGCAGGGTAACTACAGAACTATGCACAAGTATACGCAATCGACAAGTAATATAGTCTCGAAGACCAAATATCGAACCCTAGAGAGTGTTTAATCAAGCGGTGCACACAATATTGCTTGCAAAATAGGTTTATGTGGTGGTTTTCTAAACTAAAATTGCATAAATGCGTATATGATAAAATCAATTAAAGCTAAATTGATTAATAACTATTCTTCCTAAATAATAACCATAAAAACTTCAGAAATAAGGTTTAACAATAAGAGAAAATACACTTGGGTTGCTAACTTTTGGTTATCTACTTTCCTATATGCTGCAACATGGGTCATACATCAATTCTGGGTCTTGTAACCTCTCTCTACACTGCCTAGCATGTTTTCACACTACTAGATCTGCATTTTCTTATTAATCTTCATATGTCTATGACAGAATTAATCTTCAAATGAAATTATCAAAACAGGGGTTCTTACAAGTCTCAAGTTCTTTGTATGTCTACACAAGAATTCAAGATTGATTATGACTTCCTAAGCCTAGATGTCCTTTCGGTCTCCCTAGGTGAAATATTCCTTGCCACCGTCGTGTTTAAGGAATCAAACAAACCAAAATCATAATCAAACACCAGATTTGAAACAAGAACAACTTTAGCATATATTCAAGCAAATAAACCAGTCAACAACCCAAGCATTAGGAGTTTAGCTCATGTTCAAACTAAAAAGAAAATAAATAAAATTGGCTAAAATTCAACTATCATTCATCCTATCATCCAAAAACATAAATGGAGATGCAGAAAAACCAGCAGCAATGTGTCCAGCTGCTGCTCTTCTTCTTCCTCCATCTCTGCGCTGCAGCCCCCAGACTTCTTCTCTCTAAAATTATGGCTTGTTGAAGAAGAATGATTGTTGCCTTCTATTTTCTCTCTCTTTGCTCTCAAAATATCTTCACTCTTCCAATGAATCTCCATCCTACACATGGCTCTCCATCCTGCCCTTTGACTCTGATAGCTCACACAGTTGACACATGTCCAGCTTTTGAGACAGAATCTAAAAAGTGAGCTGATGCTGTCTGCAGGTGGTCCCTCCTGGTGCAGTCTCTCAGCTCCTAGTAATGCTACTCCTATGCTGCAGCATAACATTCAGCGGATTGCTCTTCACTTCTTTGGCATGAAACCTGGTTAATCTCACTCCTTTTCCTTGCAAAACAACTAAAAACAACAAAACACAACTATACAAGTCATAGAATGCAAACAAAGGTAAATACAACACAATAACAACTTAAAACGGGTTAGAAACACTCGAAAGAACATAAAAGACACCTATAAAACACTAAAATAATAACTCCTAAAGGGAGTTATCACCCCCCCCCCCCAAACTTAAGATGTTGCTTGTCCCCAAGCAACAAAGACACAAACAAAGTTTGAAAACAAACAAACAAACGGTACCTAAGCACTCATGAGATAGTCTAATTTAGCTTAAGCAACATTACATCATGCCCTTAGCAAAATTGTAAAAAGAAAGGCATAACAAAATAGTCCATGATCAGCATGAAATTGTTAAAAACATGTCTCATCGGTTTAACAAAGCACCTCAATCAAATTTGAAATCCCAAGTTCCAAAAACAAAGATGCCTCAACATCAGCTTGCACAACTTTTCAACATGATTCAAGCTATCTCATCAAGCTCAGTGATCATCAATGTTACTTATTTTCACTCCCACTTGACCTTTAGCATCTTCTCCACTAATGGAATCTATGCCACTCACAGATCAAAAGGACTTCAAAGCTTGTAATGTAAGGCTAAGGTCAAGGATTGGTAAATATGGTTAAAGTGACTATCATCCAGGAGCATAATTCAACATCTTAATTTAGGACTTATTCTAAACGACAACATCAACAAAGGAGAAAGGAACACACTCTAAAAGGATAAAAATAAAACAAACTATACTTTTTTTTATAACTTTTTCTTCTTCTTTTTCTTTTCTCTCTTCTTCTTCTTTTTTTTCTTTTTTTTTATAACTTTGTATTCTCTTTTTTTTTTTTTTTAATACAAGATACAAAACTTTGGCTCTTCACTATTTTCAGCCGTATATGCTACTGGAATGCTTCAGCATTTATTATTCCAACTAAACACAAAACACCACAACTACAACGTCTAAAGGCGTGTGTACCCCCCCAAACTTAGAACAAACATTGTCCTTAATGTTTAGAAGAGTTAAAGATACTCCTGGATAAGGGTGAGTGTATGGATAATTGGCTAAACATGTAGGGAAAATGAAAGAAACGACATAAGGCACAAAGAAAGGTGCTAAGGAAACTTGTGAATGAAAAGAAATGGTAGAAGGCTCAAATATATGAAAGATGGCCTAAATCATTTCTACAAGTGGCACAAATCCTAATTTCGCCTCAAATCTGCTATTGGCTAAGTAAGAGGTAACTATTTCACACATATCACAAGGCAAAATAGCTCAAATCATGCCAAATCATTGAACTAATAAGATGTAGTTTTCAAAAAGAATTCCATTTTTTTTCACGGACTTGGAACTCAAACCAGTCATGATTTACCAAGTTAAAACTAGAGATCTGAAGAAAACAAATCATGCTAAACCAAAAACTATTCATGAAGCCAAGAGATAAGAAAGAAATAAAAGGTCACATCATCGGGCATAGAAATGAGCATCAACTAAAATATCATAAATCAATCGGGCAACCACAGCCTAAAACTAAAAAATAAAAACAACACACATAGATACCCAACAAGTAAACAACAAACATAACCAATAAAACCTAACATATAAAAGACCAAATATAAAATATTTTTTTTTTAGTGGAATGGGTTTCGAATTAACCAAAGGGTCACGGGCCAGCAGAGGTGGTTGCATTTCCTTTCTCTTTAGCTCTGATGGTGCCTAGCTGCTGCAGGATGAATTTGTTTTGGTCTTTGATATTCAACATCACATCCCTCTCTCACAGTCCACCTAATGCTACTCCCATGCTAGAGCATCACAAAAGAACTAAAGCAGAAAATAAATAACAAAAAAATAAAACTAACTAAATGACAGAAATAAAATGAAAGCAGTAAAATTTCAGGGGCTATCTCAATTACCAAAGAGTCTGAAACTCTTAGATAGCCCAAAGTACCTCTCCTCTTAAGCATCATTCATTGAGGCCGGAGCCTTCTCTTTATCGACCCCTCCAACAAAGTATTGCTTCACTCTTTTCCTCTTCTTGTAGTCAACACAAACATACCCTTCAATCAAAATCCTCTTGGGAACCAATTCATTGCATGCAACCATATGTGTCATTTCTCTTTCCTTTGTAGCACATTGGACAAGGTAGACCGAACATCTATGAAAAATTGAATTCTTGATTCCAGGATCAAAACATTTGATCAAGTCTTCCTCCACAACTTCATTCACATGATTGACTTGCTGTTGTTCCACAAAGCCATTGCAACCTTCTCTCAGCAAAATATCTTCCATGGAATTCAAAGAGCTAAACTCTTGCCCCATGTACCAAATATCAGGTGGTTTTGGATTTTTCAAGGGTAATGTGTCCTCATCCTCCAAATAAGGTAACAACAAGTCCAATACCAGTTCTGGTTGTTCAGTGGGCAGAGTCTGAAATTCCCCATGTGACAACTCAAGAGATTCAGGTTTTTGAAATTCTTCATCGGCAATCGGCCCCTCAAACTCATTGTAATTATTTCCAACTTGCTCGGACTCCATGTACAACTCTTCGTGCATTTCCCCAGCAAAAAACATTAAATACATCAATTGCAGGACACTTCTCCATTTCATCATTTTGATTTTTCACCCCATGTGGAAAAGGTGGTGGTGGACTTTCAAACTTCCTCTCAGCAGTCGTATGCTGCTCCTGTGCTACAGCATGAAGTGTAGTCTGTTTATGTGATTCTTTTTCAGCTTCTTGACCCTGTGCAGGGGAAAATTCCTCAGGCTTCCTGTCACTCCTCAATGTTAATGCCTTGACAAATTCATTTTCTGGCCTCTGATTGAGAGTGTCACACATCGGTAAGCCTTGAGGTCTATTTCTCAGCTCGGTTGTCAATTTCCTAACTTGCACTTCCAAACTTCTAAGTGAAGCAGATTGGCTTTGAATAAGGGCATCCCGACTCTGACTCATTGCTGCATTTTTTGTAACAAATTCCTTGAGCATATCCTCCAATAAATTCAGCTGCTTCCCAGGTGGTGCTTCAGTTCTTTGCTGATTTTACTGTTGGAAATCAGAACTCCCAGACTTATGCTGCTCAGATGTTGCAACATTGGAATTTCCTGACTTATACCATAAAAGATTGGTATAGTTCCTCCACCCTGGGTTGCATGAGTTAGAATATGGATTATTCCCCTGGTTCTGCTGATAATTCAGATTTTCTTCATAGCATACAGATGTTGGATGAGCTGGACACTCTTCAAACTTGTGTGCTTCTCCACAATAAAAACTTGATGCCACCATAGATTTTTCCTTTTGCAACAATGATTGGGGACAAATTTTATGCTCAATACTCTCAATTGCTGAACCCATTGCTGCCAATGGTGCAGTAACAGCAGTGAGAGCATCCACTTGAATAATTCCTGACACTTTTTGAGTTAATTCTGGAGCAGCTCTTGGATCTTCCCATTGATAGTTGTTGGATGATATCAGGTCCAGCAATGCACATGTTTCTTCATAGGATTTGGTCAATAAGGCTCCACTTGCTGATGCATCCAACATCATCCTTGAATTCAAATTTAGCCCAAAGTAGAATGTCTCAATCAGAATGTAATTAGGAATCCCATGGTAAGGGCACCTTCTTAGCAACTCCTTAAACCGTTCCCAAGCTTCACTCACATATTCATCCTCTTGCCTAAAAGATATAATATCATTTCGAAACTTGGCAATCTTTGCAGCTGGAAAATACTTCACCAAAAATTTCTCTGTCAACTCATTCCAAGTGGTGATAGAATGAGGTGGGAATGAGCTCAACCATGATCAAGCGCTATCTGTCAATGAGAAGGGAAATAGCCTCAGCCTTAGTGCCTGCATCTTGAAAGAGTCACAAACCTCCAAGAAAGACCACAAATGAAGATGGGGATCATCGGTGGGTTGACCACTAAATCGGCCCATGAACTCCAGCATTTGGAACATTACCGGCTTCAACTCAAAATGGTTAGCTTCAATTTCAGGCCACACAATGCTTGGTTTCGGCTCCTGGAACAACGGGTTGGCATAACATCGAATAGGTTTGTCTTTATCATTAGCCATAACCAAGATATTCACCAAGTTGTATCCACCATTTACAGCAACACCATCTTGATTTGTCATATTTTTTTTTCACAAACTTTTCACACCTGAAGATTAAAACACTACAGCACCATGTTAATCACATAAGTAAAAAAAAAAAAAATGAAAGCAGTAATCAAGCAATATAATAGCATTCAGACTCAAAAACAACACTCCCCGGCAACGGCGCCAAAAACTTGTTGTTGCTGCAGCAGGGTAACTACAGAACTATGCGCAAGTATACGCAGTCGACAAGTAATATAGTCTCGGAGACCAGATATCGAACCCTAGAGAGTGTTTAATCAAGCGGTGCACACAATATTGCTTGCAAAATAGGTTTATGTGATGGTTTTCTAAACTAAAATTGCATAAATGCGTAAATGATAAAATCAATTAAAGCTAAATTGATTAATAACTGTTCTTCCTAAATAATAACCATAAAAACTTCAGAAATAAGGTTTAACAATAAGAGAAAATACACTTGGGTTGCTAACTTTTGGTTATCTACTTTCCTATATGCTGCAGCATGGGTCATACATCAATTCTGGGTCTTGTAACCTCTCTCTACACTGCCTAGCATGTTTTCACACTACTAGATCTGCATTTTCTTATTAATCTTCATATGTCTATGACAGAATTAATCTTCAAATGAAATTATCAAAACAGGGGTTCTTACAAGTCTCAAGTTCTTTGTATGTCTACACAAGAATTCAAGATTGATTATGACTTCCTAAGCCTAGATGTCCTTTCGGTCTCCCTAGGTGAAATATTCCTTGCCACCGTCGTGTTTAAGGAATCAAACAAACCAAAATCATAATCAAACACCAGATTTGAAACAAGAACAGCTTTAGCATATATTCAAGCAAATAAACCAGTCAACAATCCAAGCATTAGGAGTTTAGCTCATGTTCAAACTAAAAAGAAAATAAATAAAAATGGCTAAAATCCAACTATCATTCATCCTATCATCTAAAAACATAAATGGAGATGCAGAAAAACCATCAGCAATGTGTCCAGCTGTTGCTCTTCTTCTTTCTCCATCTTTGGGCTGCAACCCCCAGACTTCCTCTCTCTAAAATTATGGTTTGTTGAAGAAAAATGGTTGTTGCCTTCTATTTTCTCTCTCTTTGCTCTCAAAATATCTTCACTCTTCCAATGAATCTCCATCCTACACATGGCTCTCCATCCTGCCCTTTGACTCTGATAGCTCACACAGTTGACACATGTCCAGCTTTTGAGACAGAATCTGAAAAGTGAGCTGATGCTGTCTGCAGGTGGTCCCCCCTGGTGCAGTCTCTCAGCTCCCAGTAATGCTACTCCTATGCTGCAGCATAACATTCAGCGGATTGCTCTTCACTTCTTTGGCATGAAACCTGGTTAATCTCACTCCTTTTCCTTGCAAAACAACTAAAAACAGCAAAACACAACTATACTAGACATAGAATGCAAACAAAGGCAAATACAACACAATAACTACTTAAAACGGGTTAGAAACACTCAAAAGAACATAAAAGACACCTATAAAACACTAAAATAATAACTCCTAATGGGAGTTATCAGTAGTCAAGTGCTACATGATGACCACTCTGTCGAAAGTCTTACAGCAGCAACATCAGCACCATAGGGACGCCTATGACATCATGACGAGTCTGGAGGTGACCTATGAGGAAACTGATAGAGCCGTCAGATTTAATCTCATGTGGGAAATCGTGAGTAGAAAATAACTGATGGCAGCTCAGTGAGATAGCACGTAGTTTCCATGACTCACCTCATGGATGAGCTAACTGTGCATGGTGGAGGTAGCGACGCTGAGGCTAAGGTTGATATCATACTAAACTCTCTACCCAATTCCTCTGAGAGTTTCATACTGAATGTTGTCATGAACAAGAAAGAGTATACCCTTAATGAGTTACTCAATGACTTGATGGCAGTGGAATCAATTATGAACCCTCAGAAGGTTGCCTTAGCCACTTCTGGTAATCTCTGTGCTGTACCAAAAGGTATGAAGCGGAAAAGAGGGATTAAGAAGAGGGTTGTGAAGGCACCTGTGAAGGATGGTGGGGCTAAGAAAAAGCCTAAAGTGGCGACTGACAGGGACAGGTGCTTCAGGTTGTTGGGTTTTGTATACATAATTATTACAATGAGTATATGATAGACTTTTCTCCTATCTGTTAAACAAACTTACATGCACGAGGGTTATGTCGAAAGAGGTAGGGACATCTATATGCGGCAACCCGAGGGTTACATACGCAAGGGCGAAGAACATCTTGTCTGGAAGCTTAAGAAGTCCTTGTACGGACTTAAGCAAGCTTTGAGGTCGTGGAACTTGCGTTTCAACGACGTGATTAAATCCTATGGATTTTCACAGTTGGAGAATTAAAATTGTATATACCGACTTTGTGTCAGAGGGAGAGTGGTTTTCCTTGCATTATATGTGGACGACATACTCCTATTTGGAAACAACGAGGGAGTGATGGTGGAAATCAAGAGTTGGTTATTCGAACAGTTCCAAATGAAGGATTTGGGAGAAGCTGGGTACATCCTCGGGATTAAGGTCTTACGGGATCGTAAGAGAAGGATGTTAAGCTTATCCCAAGCATCTTATGTGGATACTGTGATCGCCCGGTTCAGCATGCAACTCGCCAAGAAAGGCTTGCTACCTTTTAGACATGGCGTTCATCTTTCTAAAGGGCAGTGTCCTGAGACACAGCGGGAGAAAGATGAAATGAGTGTTGTACCATACGCCTCTACGGTGGGTAGCCTCATGTATGCGATGATGTGTACCAGGCTAGATATCTGTTATGCCATTGACATGGTAGCAAGATATCAGTCTAACCCTGGACAAACGCACCGGACTGCGGTAAAGCACAACCTCAAGTATTTTAAGAGAACTAGGAATTACTGTCTGGTTTATCAAAGTGAGGATTTGTGCCCTGTGGGTTATACAAATTCGGATTTCCAAGGGGACCAGGACGAGAAGAAATCGACCTTAGGGTATGTGCTTACCTTGGGAGGTGGGGATGTATTGTTGGGATTGTATACTGAAAGCATATATGATTAAGTGTTTTGTACATTGGTCTTCATATATGTGTTGCCACAACAATGCTCGCTGTTTGATAAAACAAACATACAACAAACCATAATATCCTATTATCTTGCCTATAGGGATGACCATTTGGTGTGTAGGAGATCATAGAGGATCATATGAGTCGTTTGACCTAGCGAGATATAAACAGTATCACAGCTGAGACAGTCCCTGGATAGGCTGTCGGTTTAAGCTGCGGCACATCAGTTCATAAGTGGGCTTATCCTAGCTACTTGATGTGTCGGTACATGGTTATGTATTGATGGGATCAACAGTGGGATGTGCCATTCTCATTGACATATGAATGAGCCAGATCCCTAACATACTTCCTATGATCTTAATCCTAACTGAAGGATAAGGGGCACACACAGATTGACCGCACTTTGATTTACTGGAGTGGCGAGTCTTACATGTACTCTAATACTTGTATTTTAGGTGTTGGCAATTTGTGTATGGCCTGCTTAGTCTGGACGTTTAGGTAAGCATATCCATTTCACGATGGTGACATTCCCTGAGGAGCTCACAAGGTTCATTATGCTAAACCCTGCAGGTTGAATTATTTAATTCAAGCATAAGTGAAAAGGAGTGAGTGGTATTACTCAGGAAATAAGAGATTAATTAATTATGGCTGATTGTCATAAGCCAAATTAATTAATGAATGTCTAAAACCTTAAATATGTGGATCATGTTAGTTTGGTGCAACCTGTTCCTAATAACGTGGTAATAAAGGGACGAGTCAGCATTGTTACCGTGGTGAAGGTTAAAACAATGTTTTATTAATTAATTATGTTCTGGGTTGAACAAGGAAGGATTAATTAATAAAGAGGGCCCACTTTATTATTTGCATCTGGTCCCTGGTCTGGCCCATGAACTGCTCACAGCCCATTAGGGTTAGGGTTTCTCAAAACCCTAACACTATATAAAGGCCTTCTCTCTATCAGATCACATGAGACTGTTCAGTATATTGAAAATTGAGAGAGAGTGGCTGCGGCGATCCAGAGGGAGAAATTGATCGTTTTCTCCAGATCTCGGATTCAACTTGGTAGATAATCCTCACCAGATTTCCAAGGAGCAAGGGAACAGATCAGAAGATCAGATCTGTAGGAGCAACTATCCATCGTCGGCGTTCTATCTCAGATCTAAGGTTATTTCATCGTTATTGGCTCCGATCTAGATCTGTAGATCAAACGGTGGAATAAGGTATTCCCTAAATCCATCCTCTGCAAATAATTTTGTAGGTGCATGTGTAGGGTTTTTCCGTGAACCGAATCACCAAAACCGAACTGAACCGGATCGATTTATGGTTATTGCACATAATTCAAATTCTCAAAACCCTAGCATGCTCCTATGAATTTAATACAAAGAATTGTGGATTTAGGGTTTAACGTAACTCCGTCGAGTCTGAACCGATCTTTCGCGTTTGAATTCCAAATCTCAACTCAACCACGCGATCCGATTTAATCTGCGGAAATAGAAATTAGAGATCTAATTTCTAGATTAAAATCGAAAAAGAAGAGGGAAGAAAGAAAGAAATCCGTTCTCCAGATCAGATCTTCAGGGCTGTGTCCCAATGCTGTTAAGATCTACTACTGGTGAGGACTCCGTAGATTTGTATTCTGAGCAGGACCAGAATCGGAATTCTCCTCCCTCTCTAACAAAAACGGCGCCTCCGCTCTCTCTCTAGGGTTTAGTGTGTTTCAACTGTGTTATGGCTAATGAGAGAGAGCTATCTATTTATAGACCTAGGGTTGGAAACCCTAATGGGCCATTTTGGGCTCAATTCAGCATATTTAATTGGGCCAGTCCTGGGACCTAATGCAAATAATAAAGTGGGCCTATAATTAATTAATTCTCATGTCCACAACCCAGGACACAATTAATTAATTAATATTAATTCTTTCTCACCACAGAATTAATACTGACCTACCCCTTTATTACCACGTTATGAGAACGGGCTGCATTAATGGAGATTCCCCATATTTAAGGTTACCGGACATCCATTAATTAATCGGAGCCTCTGACAAGCTCTAACTACAATTAATTAATATCTTATAATTCCTGAGTAGTACCACTCAAACCTTATCACTCGTGCCTGAACTTAATCAGCCTGCAAGACTTTGGCACGATGAATGTTATTGAGCTCCTCAGGGAATGTCCCCATTCTATTACTCGGATATGGTTACCTAAGTCCAGTCTCAGGCAGTACTACGCGAACTGCTGTTACCCAAGATGCGGATATACGAGCACGTTACTTAGGCTCTCCACCATGGCAAGTCAAAGCAACAGTCAACCCGTGCAAACCCCTGAACCTTCGTTAGGGTTTGGACTCAATCAATATAATGAGATCTTGTATTCGCTGATGTCAGACAGGCGAATACATCTCATTGCGGTCCATCAATACACCACCTCTGCGTACCAGCATGTCAAGTAACCAAGACAGACTACTTATTCCGACAATGTCGCAGCCATCCGGACAGACGTATCCTCATACGCTGTCTCGGCTATGATCAGGTTTATGTCTCACTAGGTCAAGTGATCATACTGTCTTCTGCGATCTACAACACGCCTTATGATCGTCCCTATCGGTGAGACAAGAGGATACCATTGTTCATACATGTATGATTGTTAACAGATAGGAGAAATAAACTGTTGTATACTCATTGTAATAAATGCTTTCAGTATACAAAACCCATCAATCTCCCACTTATACTCAAAGCATAACTAAGCTATTACAGAGTATACAGTCCGTCTATCTAGTCTGCTGTCACTTTAACCACTATTAGTGGTCGACATCCACCTCAGACCCAGCTCACGAATATGTCTTTCGTAAACTTTCTGCGGCAAGCTCTTTGTAAATGGATCAGCAAGATTGTCAGCAGTGTCAATCTTCTTAATCAGCACATTGCCCCTCGATACGATTTCTCGTATGAAATGGTACTTTCTCTCTATGTGTCTGCTTGCCCTGTGAGACCGCGGTTCCTTTGAGTTTGCCACTGCACTAGAGTTATCACAATAAATTGTGATGCTCATCGGCAACCTCGGGATCACGCCCAACTCTAAAAGGTAGTTCCGGAGCCAGACCCCCTCTTTCGAGGCGTCGGAGGCGGCAACATATTCCGCCTCCATGGTGGAGTCAGCAATGCATTTCTGCTTTGAGCTCCTCCAAGATACAGCTCCACTTCCCAGGGTAAACACATACCTGAGGTTGATTTCTTCTCATCCTGGTCCCCTTGGAAATCTGAGTCTGTATAACACACAGGGCACAAATCCTCACTTTGATAAACTAGGCTGAAATTCCTAGTTCTTTTCAAATACTTGAGGATGTGCTTTACAGCAGTCTAGTGCGCCTGTCCAGGGTTTGACTGATATCTTGCTACCATGCCAACGGCGTAACATATATCTGGTCTGGTACACAACATCGCATACATGAGACTACCCACCGCCGAAGTGTATGGTACAAGACTCATCTCGTCTTTCTCCCGCTGTGTCTGAGGACACTGCCCACCAGAAAGACGAACGCCATGTCTGAAAGGTAGCAACCCTTTCTTGGCGAGTTGCATGCTGAACCGGGCTATCACATTATCCACATAGGATGCCTGGGATAAGCTCAACATTCTTCTCTTATGATCTCGTAAGACCTTAATCCCAAGAATGTAGCCAGCTTCTCCCAGATCCTTCATTTGGAACTGTTCGGATAATCAAACCTTGATTTTGGACATCACTCCCTCGTTGTTTCCAAATAGGAGTATGTCATCAACGTATAGTGCAAGGAAGACCACGCTCCCACTGACACAAATTCGGTAAACACAACTTTCGTTTTCCAACTGTGCAAATCCATAGGATTTAATCACATGGTTGAAACGTAAGTTCCACGGCCTTGAAGCTTGCTTAAGTCCATACAAGGACTTCCTAAGCTTCCAGACAAGATGTTCTTCGCCCTTGCTTATGTAACCCTCGGGTTGCTGCATATAGTTGTCCCTACCTTCTTCAAGGTAACCGTTCAGAAAAAGCGGTTTTGACATCCATCTGCCAGATCTCGAGGTCCATATGCGCAGCTATGGCAAGGAGTATCCGGATGGATTTGAGCATGGCTACGGGTGAAAAGGTTTTGTCATAGTCAATGCCCTCTTTCTGACTATAACCCTTTGCCACCAGCCTGGCTTTAAAAGCCGTGATCTTTCCATCCGCCCCTTTCTTTCTTTTGTATACCCATTTGCACCCTAAGGCCCTAAAGCCATCCGGCAAATCAGTTTTCTGGTATACATCCATAGCAGTTATGGATTCAATTTCAGAATCTATGGCGACACGCCATTTGGTAACATCCTTGTCCTGCACTGCCTCTTCGTAAGTCAGTGGGTCAGAGTCCTCATATCCGTCTTCCGGGCTCAAGTCCGAAGACTCACCCACGAACATGTACCTTTTCGGCTGGAAGATAACTCTCCCACTACGACGAGGCATCGGTGTCGTGTCAGTAGTAGGTGCAGTGACTTGTGGTCCTGCACCTTGCACTGAAGAACGTGTCTGTGGCGCTGTACCTCTCACAGGTGCACCCACATCTACACGTTCCCCTTCCCTTGGAATTGCATTCTCATTCTCAATTTCTTGAAGAACGATATCACTCCTTGACCTGTGATTACTCACATACTCGTCCTCCAAGAATCTAGCGTTGGTGCTAACAACGACTCTTTGACTCTCAGGACAGTAAAAGTAACCACCTTTCGTTTGCCTGGGATACCCTATGAACAACATTACTTTTGACCTGCTTTCTAATTTATCAAGTTCCTTCGACAGTACGTGTGCCGGACAGCCCCATACTCTAAACTTGCACAAACTAGGTTTGCGACCAAGGAAGAGCTCAGAAGGTGTCTTAGGAACTGATTTAGAAGGCACCACATTTAGCACGTAAGCTGTTGTTTCCAATGCGTAACCCCAAAACGAAATTGGTAAGTTTGCATAACTCATCATTGATCTTACCATCTCTAGAAGAGTCCTATTTCTTCTTTCAGCTACACCGTTTTGCTGGGGAGTACCCGGTGCAGTCCACTGGGATGTAATCCCATTTTCTGACAAATACTGCAGGAACTCGTTACCGAGGTATTTGCCACCGCGGTCAGATTGCAGCGACTTAATAGTTTTCCCGACCTTCTTTTCTACTTCAGCCTTGAACTCTTTGAATTTCTCAAAGCATTCAGACTTGTAGCGAAGTAGGTAAACGTATCCGTACCTTGAGTAGTCGTCAATGAAAGTGACGAAGTACTCGTACCCTCCATGAGCCTGCGTGGACATCGGTCCACATAAGTCAGAATGGATCAATTCCAACACTTCTTCTGTTCGAGACTGACTAGCCTTGAAAGGCCTAGTTGACATCTTGCCCTCGATGCAGGATTCGCAGACTTGATAAGGTACAGCCTGGACTAGGTCCAATGTACCGTCATCTGCAAGTCTCTGAATCCGCTTTAAGCTGATGTGACCCAGTCTCAAGTGCCAGAGATATGTAAGATCCTCATCAGAAGAAGTAAGTTTTCTCTTCCTAGGATTGTCAATTACAGATGAATTACATGCAATACTTGCGGAAGACTTATGATTACAGTTAACAACATAGAGAGAATTATTCAGCATTCCACGACAGATAACACCGTTATTACCAATGATAGAAACACCACTATCAAAAATAACTGAATATCCATCAACAAAAAGTTTGGAAACTGAAATAAGGTTTCGCCGAAAGTCCGGCACGTACAAAACATCTCTCAATGTTAAAACAGAATCATCAAAGTACAAGGTGAAATATCCAATGGCAGCTGCACTCACTTGTGTTGCGTTCCCCATCGAGATGGTACCTCGTCAATCTTCAGCACCCTCTTCGGTGTGAACCCCTGCGAAATGTAACAAACATGATCAGTAGCTCCAGTATCCACTACCCACGAATGAGTAGAAACCGATGCTAAACATATTTCCGTTACAAATGCAAATGACCTACCTTGTCCTTTGCTTCTGCATGCCTTCTCACTTGAAGTGACACCAACCCTCTTCATTTCATTTGACCTCCTCTCACGTGATCTGCGATCAATCATGTTCTTGCACACAGTATGAACCACATATTTCAATGTGCCCAAGCTGTGCTCAAGATCTGATAACTCAGACTCACATGAAGGTACGAAGGACTGTCTTGCTATGAGATCAGTAAGCAACTCCTTGAAAGAGTACTCACGTCTCTTAGCTACATCCCTCTTAAAGTCATAGAATGAAATCGGTAAGGAGTTCAGGATTATATCGATCTTAGCCCGATCACTGATACATCCACCTCCACGTGTGAATCGTTTCATGGTGTTATCCATGATCATCACATGCAGTGTCACCGAACTGCCATCAACCATTCTCTTACAGACAAGGTCTCTAACGAGATCACAGTTAGTTCGTTCCACTTCACCATACGTAGCCACTAAGTCCATCCAGATAGTAACAGAGCTACAATAGCCCATGTACTTGAGCTTAAGTTCTCTAGACAGGTTATCTGAGATTAACTTGTAAGTAAAATCCTCAGATGCCACCCAGCTGTCATAGAACTCCTTCTCACGTCTAGACACTTTATGGTAACGTGGGGCAAGTGGCATCATAGTAAGAACAAACATGTGTTGCTTAGTCAGGAGAATATACTCAATGCAATATCTCCACTCATGGAAGTTCGGACCAGTTACAGGATTGAGAGCAAGTATATGATCGACAGTAGACATAGACATATCTGAAACAATAAAAATTTTAAATAAGAACATACATGTTGAACTTTGAAAACAAATGCATTGAAAACCTTTTAATAAATCAAATACAAATGTTTTCCACTAATTTCCCAAGAGTTCCCACCGCAAGCTACACTCGTAGACGTTTACGATGTCACCGTCAACCAGAACTGCGGGTTTTAAGCCCCAATCCATTTAATTTCACTACCATGTCAGGATGCTTTTGACACTAGAAATTAATAATTAGTGAAAACCTTAGACCAAGCCATCTCTCAAGAACAGGGATGCAATTCTTGCATTATATTCTAAGATGCTTCTAAGCAATTAATCACAAATTTAACTCCGGCCAAAAGAGACAGTTTAGCATAGCACGTAACCATACCGCACAGCCCTAAAAGCTTTTGTTATCTATAATTTTAATCAATCCTAGAATGCTTGTGAAAGAGGTCTACGCAAGCTACACTCGTAGACGTTTACGCAAAGCCCTCCCACTATTCACATGATTTAAATTGTTTGTCTAGAAATCCCAACAACCGTACCCATGCACCTCCGGGAACTAGCAAGCTACACTCGTAGATGTTTACTAGAACGAGAGATACACTTACAGCCTAGGACCGCTTTGTGGAGGTCTATTAATTTTAAAAAATCTGCTTAGTATTTTTCTTTTAAAAGGTTTCTTTATGCGCACACATAATTTCTTTGTCATTATATTTTCCAAATTTTTGCATGTAATTAAACAAGCCCAAAAATTCCCAAAATATAATCCAACAAAAGAAATTAATCACATAAGCATGCTTGAAAAGTTGTAAATAATAAAAGCGATAAATCATATTTTTCCTATTATCTACACATGCTTAAATTGTGCACATAAATAAATCACATATCATACGAGGACAATTAAGGCAAACAAAAATTCCTCGTGGCCCCAAAAATAGAAAAAAAATATCTATCTATTACAAATTTGAATTTTGAATTAATTTTGATAAATTCAAATCTTTTTCAAATCTTCCAAATCTTCAAGGGCCTTCAAATCTGGATACACCAAATCTTTTGGATTTTTAGGCCTTTGTGATCTGATGATTTGCCCTAACCCTAATGCAAACCCTAGGGTTTACACAGGATTGTACAAACCATCAAAACACGAGCCACCGCGACGGGACAACAGCAGCCGAAACCATCGCCGACTGCTGCCGCCGCAAGGCCGCCCACCGGCCAGCGCCGCGCGCTGCTGCCGTGCTGCGCCCGTGCGCCGCACGCTCCGGCCGCGCGCCTGCCGCCCTGCCGCCGCTGTCCGCCGTGCACGCGCGGGCGGCCTCCTGCCGCCGCCGTGCACCGCCCTTCGTTGGTTCCGTCTTCGTTCTTCGTCCTCGACCCGTCCAATTACAAATTTGAAAAATTACAGAAAAACTATTCTAATTACAATTTTCAAATCTACACTAATCACGGATTTTCTCGTGATTTTACAAAAACAATTCAGCCCTACACGGATAAACCACCGCGGGCTGAATCAACGGGTTGCCACGAGGAACAAAAACCAAACATCCACAAAACAATAAATTCATACATGCATATCGAATTTAATTATGAGCAACAGAGCCATAAATCAGAAACCTGGCTCTGATACCAATTGTAGGGTTTTTCCGTGAACCGAATCACCAAAACCTAACTGAACCGGATTGATTTATGGTTATTGCACATAATTCAAATTCTCAAAACCCTAGCGTGCTCCTATGAATTTAATACAAAGAATTGTGGATTTAGGGTTTACCGTAACTCCGTCGAGTCTGAACCGATCTTTCGCGTTTGAATTCCAAATCTCAACTCAACCACGCGATCCGATTTAATCTGCGGAAACAGAAATTAGAGATCTAATTTCTAGATTAAAATCGAAAAAGAAGAGGGAAGAAAGAAAGAAATCTGTTCTCCAGATCATATCTTCAGGGCTGTGTCCCAATGTTGTTCAGATCTACTACTGGTGAGGACTCCGTAGATCTGTATTCTGAGCAGGACCAGAATCGGAATTCTCCTCCCTCTCTACCAAAAATGGCGCCTCCTCTCTCTCTCTAGGGTTTAGTGTGTTTCAACTGTGTTATGACTTATGAGAGAGAGCTGTCTATTTATAGACCTAGGGTTGGAAACCCTAATGGGCCATTTTGGGCTTAATTCAGCATATTTAATTCGGCCAGTCCTGGGACCTAATGCAAATAATAAAGTGGGCCTATAATTAATAAATTCCCATGTCCACAACTCAGGACACAATTAATTAATTAATATTAATTCTTTTTCACCACAGAATTAATACTGACCTACCCCTTTATTACCATGTTATGAGAACGGGCTGCATTAATTGAGAATCCCCATATTTAAGGTTACCGGACATCCATTAATTAATCGGATCCTCTGACAAGCTCTAACTACAATTAATTAATATCTTATAATTCCTGAGTAGTACCACGATGAATGTTATTGAGCTCCTCAGGGAATGTCCCCATTCTATTACTCGGATATGGTTACCTAAGTCCAGTCTCAGGCAGTACTACGCGAACTGCTGTTACCCAAGATGTGGATATACGATCACGTTACTTAGGCTCTCCACCATGGCAAGTCAAAGCAACAGTCAACCCGTGCAAACCCCTGAACCTTCGTTAGGGTTTGGACTCAATCAATATAACGAGATCTTGTATTTGCTGTTGTCAGACAGACGAATACATCTCACTGCGGTCCATCAATATGCCACCTCTACGTACCAGCATGTCAAGTAACCAAGACAGACTACTTATTCTTACAATGCCGCAGCCATCCGGACAGACGTATCCTCATATGCTGTCTCGGTTATGATCAGGTTTATGTCTCACTAGGTCAAGTGATCATACTGTCTTCTGCGATCTACAACACGCCTTATGATCGTCCCTATCGGTGAGACAAGAGGATACCATTGTTCATACATGTATGATTGTTATCAGATAGGAGAAATAAACCGTTGTATACTCATTGTAATAAATGCTTTCAGTATACAAAACCCATCAGCATGCATAGGATCACATGGTTTATTTAATTGAAATTTGTTCCTGGTATCCTAAGAACTATCCTTGGCAAGAAATTCATTAATGGCAACTCGTGTTGTCCATCGTAGACTCAAACCCTACATGTATCTTGGAGGAGCTCAAAGCAGAAATGCATTGTGACTCCACCATGGAGGCGGAATATGTCGTCGCCTCAAAAGCTTCGAAAGAAGAGATATGACTCCGGAGCTTCCTTTTAGAGTTGGATGTGATTCCGACCTTGCCGAAGAGCATCACAATCTATTGTGATAACTCTGGTGCAGTGACAAACTCGAAGGAACCACGGACTCACAAGGCAAGCAAACACATAGAGAGAAAGTACCATATCATACGAGAGATCGTATCAAGAGGCGATGTGCTGATCAAGAAGATTGACACTAGAGACAACCTAGCTGATCCATTTACAAAGAGCTTGCCACAGAAGGCTTATGAAATACATATTCGTGAGCCGGGTCTGAGGTGGATGCCGACCACTAACAATGGTGAACGAGATGGGCAGGGTAGATAGACGCACTGTATACTCTGTAATAGCTATTGTAATACTTTGAGTATAAGTGGGAAATTGTTGGGTTTTGTATACAGATAACATTTATTACAATGATTATGCAATTGACTTTTCTCCTATCTGTTAAACAAACTTACGTGCACGTAACAATGGTATCCTCCTGTCTCACCGATAGGTACGATCATACGGCGTGTTGTAGATCGCAGAAGACAGTATGATCACTTGACCTAGTGAGACATATATATTATCACAGCCAAGACAACGTTGAGGATACGTCTGTCTGAATGGCTGCAACATAGTCGGAAGAAGTAATCTATCTTGGTTACTTGATATGCTAGTACGCAAGGGTGGCGTATTGATTGGACCACATAGAGATGTATTTGTTTGTCTGACATCAGCGAATATAAGATCTCTTTCTTTATTGAGTCCAAACCCTAACGAAGGTTCAGGGGTATGCACGGGTTGACTGTTGTTTGATTTGCCATGGTGGAGAGCCTAAGTAACGTTCTCGTATATCCACATCTTGGGTAGCAGCAGTTCATGTAGTACAGCCTAAGACTGAAGTTAGGCAACCATATCCGAGTAATAGGATGGGGACATTCCCTGAGGATCTCAATAATGTTCATCGTGCCAAAGTCCTGCTGGCTGATTAAGTTCAGGAACGAGTGATAAGGTTTGAGTGGTACTGCTCATGAATATAAGATACTCCCTCCGTCCCACTTCAATTGTCCACCTTTCCTTTTTTGTCCGTCCCATTTAATTATCCACTTACCTAAAATGAAAAAATAATACCCACTCACTAATAAAATATTAATTTTCTCTATCTCTATTCGCATTGGTTATTGTGCCAAAAGCAAAGTGGACAATTCATATGAGACGGAGGGAGTATTAATTAATTGTGGTAACTTGTCAGAAGCTCCAATAAATTAATGAATGTCCGGTAACCTTAAATATGGGGATTCTCAGATAAATGCAGCCCGTTCTCGTAACGTGGTAATAAAGGGGTAGGTCAGTATTATTTATGTGGTGAAAAAGAATTAATATTAATTAATTAATTGTGTTCTAGGTTGTGGACAGGGGAATTAATTAATTCATAGGCCCACTTTATTATTTGCATTAGGTCCCAGGTCTGGCCCAATTAAATATGCTCAATTGAGCTTAGTAGCCCAGTAGGAATAAAACCCTAGGTCTATACATAGACAGATCTCTCTCTCAGTTTGTATCACACAACAAGACAACACAAACCCTAATGAGAGAGAGAGAGGGGCAACGACGCTGAGTGTAGAGGGAGGAGGATTTCGACTCTAGCCTACACAATTACAGATCTGTGGAATCCTCACCAGTAGTAGATCTGAACAACATTGGGATACAGATCTGAAGATCTGAATTAGAAAACAAGCCTTCTTCCCGTTTTCTGTTTTTATTTCAATTAAAACAGAAATTAGTTTGGCTAATTTCATTTTCCGCAGATTTAATTGAATCGCGTGGTTGAATTAAAGTTAGATATTCAAACGTGAAAGATCGGACCAGACTCTACGGAATAAAGGTAATCCCTTAATCCACATATTAAATTCATTGGAGCATGCTAGGGTTTGGTGAATTGGTTATTGTATTCAACACCCATGATTGGTCCTGCTTAATCGGATTTGGTGATTCAGTTCACGAAAAATCCCTACACATACGTGAACCACCTCCCAAATGTTCAATAAGACCAAATTTGATCCATTGATTTTATAATTTTCACGGTTATGATTAAATCATAGGATTTATTTTTTGCTTTTAATTTTCCATATTAAATTAATAGAAAGGTATTATAGTAAGAAACAATTGACAGTTTATATCATACCTTTACAAATTCCTAATATCTCTCATTCATGATTTTATACCATTTATAAATCTTGTCAATGTGATACGTGATTTATATTTTTATTTTTATATTGGCCGACGACAGAGGTTGAAATTGCTAGACGAGTATGCATCCACGAAAATATTCAACAATGAGTGTTGGTGCTTTTTTCGTCAACTATTTGATATCTTTGTCCGATGCTTTGGATTCCAAAAATAATATGAGTTTCACTGTGAATATTCTTGACAACAATCTCTCGTGATTTCCAATTTTTCTCATGCGGTGGATCTTCCCCGGTATCAGCGGCGAGAAGTGGAAGGACTGCCCCACCCCCCACTCATAGATCTCAGTGACGAGAATGTAGAAGGTGGTTTTTTTTTCTAGCATGAACAGCGGCAATGCGGTGGTTTTGGGGTAGCGACGCAGTGATTTTTTGCATGCTTTTTTTTTTTTATTCACATGGTTTTAGTGTATAATTTCATTAATAAATATGCAGTTATTCTGCCTGTAAATATGCATAAATTGAACATATTTATTGCAATATTTTATGAATACTGCTTGTATTTGTCGGTGATATTTCTGTTTTTTCCTGGTCTTTAGTAAAGTTGCTACTGTCACGAAATATGCAGTAATTACGCCTGTAATACTACACATGGTTTTCATAATAATAGCAATAATAGTAATTTGCTTTTAAAAAATTTAAATTTGCTTTTTTGTGTAGTTGTATGGATCCGTGCATTAAACATTTAATTACTGCAAATGATTATATCATTTACTGCAACTAAATTGTATAAAAAATGCAATTTCTTATTGATAAACAAGTTGAATTTTATTTATGATCTTTTAAAATTGTTTAATGTTTGAAATCCCAGAGAGCATAAAAATTAATTTGAAATTAAAAAATTTAGTGATCCAATCCCATAAAATTAGGAAGTAAATATCAATTAATTTTGAAATATATTATTTTAGGAATCGAATTCCACAAAATCAGGGCGGAAATCGTGTAAATATGCAACTTTGATATTCTAAATAAAGCAATTTTTTTTCTCAAAATTATGCAACAAATCCAAATACTGCAACTTTTTTCACTAAATTATACAGCAAATTTTCAAGATAACCGCCCCTCCCATATTCAATTTAGAACTGTTTCAAAATTTAAGCAAATTAAATCGTGTGTAAGATACGGGAAGCGACAAATTTACCATTATGCAACTTTTATGTTCTTTTATTGCACTGAATTTTTCCAGATTTAAAATTAAATCTGGAACGTTAATACTATTAATCAAAGGCTAAGATCAAATCTTATTTCATATCTAAGAGGTGATTTCCACCATAGTGCACCCCTATATATATATATATATATATATATATATATATATATATATATATA
>JAPKLW010000004.1:1172896-1185531 GCA_026898455.1 Plectranthus barbatus
TAAGGAGTGGATCCGGTAAGCAAAAGTCTTCTGTGAGAAAATAAGAACATTGTTTGATCATGCTTACAATATTGCTTGATTGTGCTTTGTTCGTGATGGAGATCCCAGTGGGATGAAAGAAGAGGATTAACTAAAGATCATTTGAAGATTAATTTTTGAGTTTTAATTTTGAATTAATTCAGTTTTCGAATTTTAGTATTTCGTTTATTTAAAATTTAAATTTTAGTCATTGATTTTTGAAAATTAATATTTAATTTTCGAATATTAAGAGTCTTATCTTTTTCAAAGATATTGAGATATACTAGTTGTATATCTTGATAGATTTGATTTGTTTTTAGATTTATTTTCCTTATTTGATTTGGGTTTTTAGTTGCCTATATATAGGCCTTGTTTTGGACCTTTTTATTCAGTTTCAGTTTTTAATAAAATTTGTGAGATTGTCTCCTCAATCATTTTGAAAGCTCACGAATTCTAGTAGCCCTAGAATTCAAAAATTCTGACTTATCAAACGAAATTCCGCAGCCATTTGTGACGTCTTCGCTATATCCTTCGTTGTGAGCAAGTTGCTTTTTGAGTCGTAGGGGCTCATTTTCGTTCTTGCCTACGGTTCTCTAAGGGTCGAGTCATAGGTGTTGGATTTCTCATTGTATCTGTTCGAGTCGTGTCATCGTGCGTTTCCGGTTCGTCGATTGTGGGCTACGATCTAAACCTTTCGGCGAGGATCGTATCATTTTGGTATCAGGAACCAGGTCGTGTCTCTCTTTTCTTTTCCTTCCAGTTTAATTTCGTGTCTTTTTTTATTATGTCGTGTGTAAAAAAAATCGTGTCCTATCCAACGTCATCTTTATCATCGTGTCTGCATATTGAGTCATATTTTGTGTCGTACGTCTACTTATCCAATTTCATCGTTTCGTGTCTTGTTGTATTAGTGTCTTAGTTTTGTATAATTTTTTTTGTGTCGTTCTTGTGTAGTATCAAAAAAAATCGAAAGATATTGTGAGTTTAATCAAGTTTGGTCGAGTTGGGATTGTGTTTGGGATGAGGGTATCTTGAAACATATTGTTGCATTGATATCATATTTTTTCATCCATATCCATATCATATCTTTCCATCCATATCTATATCAAATCTTTCCATCCTCCTCACATAAATCTCAATCCATATCAAATCTTTACCTTTCGTGTTTATTGTATCACTTGGAATAATTCGTATCTTTTATTCATGAAAGAGGAGAACCCGCAGAGAAAAAATATATAAAAGGGACTTCGACCCTAACAAAAAAAGAAAATAAAAAAGAATTTTTGGCGGGAAAATTGTTGCCGTTTTCGTTAATTTTAAGTTTGATTTCTAGGTTCCCGGGGGTCTTCTAGTGGTCCTGGGAAAAGTCAAAATTTTTGGGCCAAAATCTTTCGGAATTTAAATTTTTTGGGCTGAAAAATTGGTTAATTTTAGTTGTGTCTGTTAGATTCTTTGGGTCATTTCGAGTCTTTCCGTCCGATTTTTGTATAACCTTTTTCGTATTTTCGGTTCATTTAATTTTTTCAATTTTGAGTTTTTTTCCTGCATTGGGGATTTGAGGTTCTTGAGTTTTTCAGAAGAAGAATTTGAGTATTTGAGTGGTAAAAGGAAAGAGTGGGTGAGATCAATAGAGGGAATTGAAAAAGCCATATTCACTTGAGTGATACACGAGCGTGAGTGATTATCATCTTGAGCAATACACAAGCGTACGTGAGGTGGTGAGGTCATTTTTTTCTTTTATCAAACCTTTCTTGCAGGTATGATGAAAATCAATCAAATTGAGATGAAAAGCAATCAAGCTGAGTTGTTGGGTGACGAAGATGATACTACTATTGCTGGCCAACTCAAGTGCATGATGGAGGGTTTCAAATCTGATTGAATAGGATGTTGAGGAGTGAGATGGCGGCAATGCATCAACGAATCGATGATCTCGAGTCTTCTATTGCTCAAAGGACTAGACAAGATTCTATTGGCAGCCATGAGAGCATTGTAAAACGAGGGCGTGGAGGTCGAGGTGGCAGAGGATCGAATAGGAGACAAAGTCCTCAGTATGAAGAGGATGTCGATGATTCTGATGAGGAGGACTTATATGATAACAATTTGGGGACAATCAAGATGAACATTCCATCCTTCTAGGCAAGAATGACCCTGAATTGTACTTGGAATGGGATCGGAAGGTGGAGTTGATGTTCGAGTGCCATAATTACTCTGATTTGAAGAAGGTAAAGTTGGCTGCAGTGGAGTTTTCTGACTACGCTCTAGTGTGGTGGGATCAGTTGGTGAGTAATTGGAGGAGGAATAGGGAGAGGCCTATAGAAACATGGGATGAGATGAAGGCTATCATGAGGAGGTGCTTTGTGCCGAGTCACTACTAACGAAAGCTGTACAACAAGCTGCAGAGTTTGAGAGAGGGTAGTCGGAGCGTGGATGAGTACTATAAGGAGATGTGTTAGGAATATTGTTAGATATTATGAAAACCCCTCTGATTGTAATTGATTCATAGTCTTAGGATGATATGTTTTGGTGCATCAAAGCTCTAGCAACTCAGTATCGAGTCAATTGTAAAAGTCCTGTATAGGAATTCATACTCGAGTTGTAATAGAATCTGAAAGAAAAAGAATCATGGTTGTTGAAGGAGTCAGCAGACTTGAGGAATTGCTGAAGATTGCGAAAAGAAGAAAGGACCAGCAATGCGGAGGAACATTACAAGAATACTGAAGGAGTAACTCCAGCAAAAAACGAAGGTCTTAGCTCAAACTACTAAGATACCCCCGTGTGCTAGAAGCCAACAAACAACAGTCAGCAATCAAGAAAAGATACAAAGTTGAAGATAAGACGGATCACAAATCACAAGGAAACCCGACGAATCAGAAGATAGAATAATCATGATACACAAAGGAGGGTTCAGATCTACGAAGGATCTGTTCTGACAGAGACGGCTACAGATAGACGCTATGCCAATCAGAGACAAGGAGACTTGAAGAGTCTATGTCCACTTCAGAAAAAGAAAGAACATAGATAGGCTAGCAATGCCTTTGAGTCTAACGGATAGGATTCAAACAACCGATTGAATCCTCACCTATTATAAGGTGTCATCCTTATTTGATTCAAAGGTTCGCGAAGATCTACACTCAGAGATAACAAAAGAGATCAAATACACTCTCTACATTACGCGAACACATCCGAGCTAAGTTCTTGACTGAAGCTTTTTACAAGCTTTCATCTCTAAAGCTCGAGACTTGCGAAGTTAAGCTTCCAAGATTATTTTGGGATTCTTTCTACTCTGGAAAGAATCTAGCGGTCAAGATTGCCGTGCAAACGTGATTCTTACGGGCAACGCCAACACAAGGATAGGTTTTGGGAAGAACTATAAAACTCCCAGTAGTCGACGTCCAAGGAGAAGGGAGGTTTGTCCTCACTCTATGGAGCGACACCAATTGAAGATTGGAGATCGAGGTACTTGAAGTTGCGCGCTGACCAGACAGAGGAGCTGCTCAACGTTAGAGATCAGGCCTGACCTTGTACTCATTCTTCTAGTGAATTTTCAGTTGGAAGACTGAAGAGTGGACGAAGAACAGTTGTTCAAACCACTATAAAATCCTTGTGTCCTTACTGCTTTATTTTGTTACATTCTATGCATATATATTTGAAACTCAACACATCAAGTGTTGTAGTATAAACTGTAATTTGGATTAGCAAATATTTGAGCTAAATCACATTTTATAAACACTTGCTAAGTCGAGAACTTAGCAAGTTAGGTGCAAGATTAATTTAATACTTCCGCTGCATACAAAACACTCTGATCGGGGACCAACAAGTGGTATCAGAGCGGTTGGTCTTTACAGACTAGCTGCTTCTAAGTCGTTTAGGACCAGATCCAAATTTTCTTTGCATATCTGTGTTCCTGTGTTTAGCTCAGGTTTGACGCAATGGCGCATAATGCAAAGCTTGCAAAGTTCTCTCAAGAATCCTACTTTACTTGGAAAAAGAGGTCGTTGATCATTCTGATGAACATGCATCCTGTGATGAGATAAGTGATCGAGAAAGGACTAATTAAAATCCAGAAGGTAAAGACAAGGGTCGGAGAAGACGTAGCAGGACCAGACAAATGGTAGACAAGAAATTTGAAGAATGAACTCAAGAAGAACTAGCGCGTGATCAACTAAATTATGTAGCCATGGATTTAATATTAGGTGCCTTGTCACTTAAATTAATGGTAGAAGCGTTGGAGTTTGAAAATGCCAAAGAGATGTAGGATTTTCTTGGTACTCTAAGTAAAGAAATAGATCAGATGAAGAGAAAAAAGCTACAACAATGGGTAAACAAGTATGAATCTTTTCGATTAATTCCAGGTGAAACCATCAAGGACATGGAGGACAGATTCAACAACATTGTAGTAGAGTTAAAGAAATTGGGAAAAAGTATGAGCTCCCCGACATGAATTCAATGATTCTTTCAAGACTACCAAATGAGGATTTGTTTGTCAAAGTAACCAATCTAAACGAGAAAGATCTATCTGTAGGATTTGAGTCTACAATAGACAACGTGAGTTGTCATTTTAATTAACTTGCTAAGGATCGTTCTTAGGATATCAAAACAAATCAGATTGAATAAACCCTATGCATGCTCCTAATATTTAATTGCAAAGGGATGGATCTACGGAATACCTGAACTCCAGCGACTGATCTACAGATCTAGATCAATGACGAAGACAATGGAGAAGTAGATTTGGATGCGGGATCAATCCAAGCTATCTGGTTCCAACATATCTGATCTTCTGATCTGTTCCCTTGCTCCTTGGAAATCTGGTGAGGATACGCTACCGAGTTAAATCAGAGATCCAGAGGAATCGATCACTTCCTCCTCACTGATAGCCGTCTCCCCACACTCCCTTCTCACATATTGTGTGCATTGTATGTGTAGATCTGATACAGAGGGGGCTTATATAGTGCTAGGGTTTAAAAAACCCTAACCCTAATGGGCTCTGAGCAGATTGTGGGCCAGATCAGAGACCAAATGCAAATAATAAAGTGGGCCCTCTTTATTAATTAATTCCATGTCCAACCCAGGACATAATTAATTAATAAAACAATGTTTTAACCTTCACCACGGTAACAATGCTGACTCACCCCTTTATTACCACGTAATTTTGAACGAGTTGCATTAAACTTGAATGATCCACATATTTAAGGTTCCAGACATTCATTAATTAATTTGGCTTATGACAATTAGCCATAATTAATTAATCTCTTATTTCCTGAGTAGTACCACTCACTCTTTTTCACTTATGCTTGAATTAAATAATTCAACCTGCAGGGTTTAGCATAGTGAACCTTGTGAGCTCCTCAGGGAATGTCCCCATCCTAAAGCGGATATGATTACCTACATGTCCGGTCTAAGTAAGCCACACACAAACCGCCACACCCAAGATGCAGGTATAAGAGTACATGAAAGAATCGCCACCCTAGCAAGTCAAAGTGTGGTTAACTTATGTATGCCCCTTAGCCTTTCATTAGGTTTAAGATCATAACAAGTATCTAGAGATCTGGCTCATTCATATGTCAATTAGAATGGCACATCTCACTGTTGATCCCATCAATACATAAAGATTTACCGACACATCAAGTAGCTAGGATAACCTCACTTATAAACTGATGTGTTGCAGCCTAAACCGACAGCCTATCCAGGGACTGTCTCAGCCGTGATACTGTTTATATCTCGCTAGGTCAAACAATTCATATGATCCTCTGTGATCTCCTACACACCATATGATCATCCTTATAAGCGAGATAATAGGATATTATAGTTCGTATCGTACGTTTGTTATATCAGATAGCGACTATGTAGATGTAATACATTTATGAAGACCAGTGTATCAAATGAACACACTTAATCATAAATGCGTTCCGTATACAATCCCAACAATCTCCCACTTATACTCAAAGCATAATACCATTGCTTTATCAGAGTATTAAGTGTGTCTATATAAGACCTAGCTTATTTACAGGATTATCATCTTGCGATCGATTCTACCTTCAGATCCAGATTATGAGCGTTATCCTCATAAGTCTTCTAAAGTAGGCACCATGTAAATAAATCTGTTAGACCTTCATGTCAATCACTCCCACTTTATACATATCACCTCTTATCACGATTTCTCGTATGATGTGGTACTACATATTCTATGTGTTTCACCACCTTGTGAGTCTTGGGTTCCCTTGAGTTTGTCATTGCACCAACATGATCACAATACCTTGTGATTCTATTAGACAAACTCGGAACACACACCTCTAGAGGACAATAATAGAGTTATACTGCTTCTTGCGGAGCTAATGAAGCTATTACACACTCAACCTTCATACCGGAATTTACAACACACTTTTGTGTTAGATTCCTGTAACTCCTCCTCCAAGGCCAACACATAGTTAGAGGTTGATTTCCTTCCTTATGATCCTCCTGGATATCCGATGCCATTTAACCCACAGAGCACATTTATAAACCAATGTGCCGGTCCAGAGTTAAATTGATATCTATTTACCATGCCTACAACATTACAGATATCTGACTTCGTTCATTGCCATATAGAAAGACAGCAATCCTTTCTTGGCATGAAACAAGTCACCACAGAATTAATTTAAGCGACTTAAGATACCTGAACATCCTTTTCTTGTGATAACACAAGACTTTAATCCAAAGGACATTCCAATATCTCATATGCCCTACTTCTAAAACTGTTCGGATAACCATCTCTTTATGCCTGACAATATCTCCACACCGTTTCCGAATGTGAAAACACCATCTACATAATGTGCAAGGAAAACCACGCTTCCGCTGACACATAACTGGTACATGAATCTCTCGTTCTCGATATGAAATATCGAAACGTTTGTTTCATGACCTTGAAGTTCCCTTAAGTTCATACTTGAACTTCCTTGGCTTCTAGACAAGATGCTGCTCATCTTACTACACATGAACTTATCTGGTTGTTGCATATAGATGTCATCACCTTTTATTAAGGTACCCATTTGTGAAAACACTGATGACGTCATCTATCTTCCAGATACTTAGGTTCATATGTGTTGTTATGGACAAAAGAACTCGAATGGGTTTAATAGTTGCAACCAGTGAGTAGGTCTTGTTATGAAACATACCTTGCTCAAAAACCTAGACTTTTGAAACATACTAGGTTACCATTCGAACATTTATTTACTTGTATATTAATCAGACGTCTATAGCTGAAAGCTATTTAGTAACATTAATCCTGATATACAACCATAACTTTTTACTGATTCATTTCTGAATCCATGACTTGACGTCATTAAACTGCATCGTTTGTCTTAACAACTTCATTGTGCATTAAGGGATTAGTACAACATTGTTCGTGAACTGAGAATAAGTCCGAAGACTATTTCTCACGAACCAGTATTATTAAGCCTGTTAAGGCAACCTCCCACTGCAACGATGCTCCTTTTATGTTGTCAGTTATTTGTGCATTAATTTATAGTTTACCACCTTACACGGGCGACCGTGCAATTGGTACCATACCTACCAAGGTATGCTCAATTTGTCACGGGGTATTTATTGATGGATTTGAATTTTCTTCTCCAAATCATTGGAGAACAATCTTTCATTTGGATTCGTGGTTTCATCCTATACAACTTGCTTGTATTTAGGATACATAAAGAAACCACCTTTTTTCGTTTACTTGGGACAACTCACAAAACAGTATTAGCTTAAAACCATTCTTCCAACCAATCAGTTTCCTGTATCAGCTTAAAAGCCGAACTACCCATCATTGCCATTTGACAAAGTCAAGATCCACTAGGGTATTAAGAACCGATTTAGAAGACACTGGTTTAGACACATACATTATTGATTTTTGGCGCACTTCCCAAAATGAAAAAATGGCAAAGCTGGCATAGCTAATTAATTTTAAAGAACCTTATTTATTTCGTTCTTCCTACACCATCCCTTTTCGAGAGATAACAGGTGCAGTCAACTGGGATACAATCCCTTTGCTCTGCTAGATACTGTAAAACACATCACTTGAGATACACACCATTATGAAGAAATCATAATGTCTTTACGGTCTTGTTTAACTTTTTCTCTACCTTTAGTCTTAAATGCTCTTGATTAAAGCAAGAGTCAAAGACTTGTAGTGAATTAGATAAACATATCCATATCTTAAGTAATTACAGTATCAATGCCTATTTAAGGCAAATGCGGAAGTAGACTCAACACAGAGCAAACACGAAATAACTTCTAGAAATACAATCGCCTATTAAAAGGCCTGGTTATCATCTTATTCCTCTAAGTAGTGCTTATAAGTACCATTCTTAGGAATACCTGGATAAGATCCATAATCCCATGAATTGCTTAAAACTACTAAGAATGATGTAAACTTATCTCTAATGAGATTCTTTAATATGCCATATATCACTGTCGGTTTATGTAAACAAGTACTGAAGAGAAACATCCATTTAAACATAATGGAAAACAATGCTATTTATCATGACAGAATAACTCTATCATAAATAACTGATAATCCACAGTAACATAAATGGAAATAAGTTTTATACAAAACATCTCTTCAAAACTTAAACATTGTTTAACATAAATACGAAGTAAAAACTCCATCAGCTAGAGCAACAACTCTAGCATCTTTCTTGGAGTTGGTAATCCCGCCATCTTCAAGCCTTAAGCTTGATCCCCTGCAAAGCGTAGCAAACATGATTAGTGGCCTCAGTTACCACCACTCACTGAGGAGTAGAAAACCGATACTAAACACGTTTCAACAGCCAATACAAAAGATGACGTACCTTGTCCCTTAGTTAACAAACTTGGACAATTTACTTTCCAGTGACCCTTCTTGCCACACTTGAAATATTTGTCTTTCTTGCTATCTTTCTTTCCTTTGTTCCTCTCTCCTTTACCATTCTTCTTCTTCACATCATTATGACAAGATTTAAAAGAACTTTTAGCAAGAGATCTGGAAAGACTTGATAATGCAAGATACCTCCCATTGCTTCCTTAATTCCTCTTTTCTTTGACATCACTCTTCTGACTCGAAAGCAAATCAGAGAGACTCACAGAAAAGACTAAAGAAGCTTCTACTGATACAAGATCCTTGAGCAGACTATGAACAATATACTCACTCTTGTCTTTCTCAACAGAAATTCTAAAGTCATCAAATGACTTCGGTAGCGTGTTGAGTATTAAGTAAATTTTGACATCATTGTCAATTTGACCACCCATTAATGTGTACTCATCGATGAGTTGGATGAGAGATTCCACATGTTCACGCACTGAACAGCCCTGACCCATTTTCTGTCTTACAATGCGCTTGATAAGACTGGATCTAGCACGTCTATCGAGCCTGCCATATGTTACGTCAAGACGTCGCATAATATCACGCGCATACCATACATCATTATAACAAGGACGCAGTGCATCTGACATACCACCCAAGATGTATTGTCTGGCCATTCCATTTGACCACATCCACATGTGATACTGTGCACGCTTCTCGTCGGAAGATGCATCGGTCGACAGACTCAGACAGGGAGTTTGCAGAATGAACAAATGTCCAAATGAATCCAAAAGTTTGACAATGTCACTTTTCCATCCAGGAAAATTTGGACCAGTCAAGGAATTGTGTACAATTGAATTAATGAGCGATGCAATAATAGACATATTTGAAAAACAAATAAGCGGATTAAAGTGTAAGCACATACTACGAACGATTGAAACAAATATGCATAGAACCTTTAGACAAAACAATGCAATTTGTTTCCTCCAATTGCCCAAGCTAATCTACCTCAAGCTGCTTCAGCTGACGTTTACGGTAAACACTCAACCAGACCAAAATAGGTCCTTTAATTTCTCTCCATGCTAGGTTTCCGACGGCAAAAGAAATTAATATTGGAGATCTTTAGACCATGTTCACCTATCTGGAGCAGGGACATCATTCATGAGTTATACTCCAGGCAACATCTAAGCCAATTAACCACAATCCTAACCCCGAATGTTAAAAGGCGATTTGGCATACGTACTCGACCCATACTGCATGCCCTTTATATCCTTCGTTATCTCATTTAGATTAATCTTAGAGACCAGTAAAAGTTGTCTCAATGCAAGCCACTTCAACAAACGTTTGCTTAGAGGCTCCCACTTCTCATCTTAAACTAAGTGTTTTATTTAGAAACCTCATCGTATTAGAACTTGTAATTTATTTTTAACGCAAGCTGCTTCAGCAGACGTTTACGCTTCGAAATGCCTTACTTCTAATGAGAGGCCGTATTTGTGGAGGTCTAATGATTTTAGTTTTAAAAATAACCAAAATCTAGCTTAGTATTTTTAATCCAAAAGGTTTCATGCGCATAAATTATTTTATGTCTCATAAATTATGTCATATCTAAAATTCCATCATAAATTAATACGATTCCGGAATTTATAGACAAAATTTAAAACATAAAATAAATCACATAAATCATGCTCAATAATTAAATAATTATAACATGCTTAAACAGTAAATAAATAAAGCAAGTAAGCATGCTTTCCTATTATTTACTAGTACGCATATAATAAATCACATCAATACGAGAATAAATAAATAAACAAATAAAATTCTCGTGGCCCCTCAGATGCGATTACATGGGAAATAAATTAAATCTAATTATTACGAGATTTAATTGAAATATAAATCTTCAAACTGGGCCACCGTTGGACTTGAAATTTGAATCGGGCTGGAAATACAGCAGTTGGGCTTCAAATTAGGGTTTCTGGTCCAAACAATAAACCAAACCCTAATTTTCAGGACAACGGGCCGCCTCCGGGCCAATGGGCCCGAGCAGAAGCCCGGGTGCGCAAAACCCTAGGGTTTGCAAACCTTAGCCACCACCACAGCTTCAACCCAGCCGCCTTTCCGGCGCCGCCACCGCCGGAGTTCGCACCCCAGCTATCGCTGCCAACTGCTCGCGTCCCTTCTATCTCCAGTCGCCGTCGTCGGTCATAGCAGCAGGGGCCATCACCAGCGAGTTCACGCAGAAAGGTAACAGACACAGCAAGGCGCTGCGTTTTCTCCCTCCATCGCGCGCAGACAACGCGCCCGCCACTGAACCAGCACCGTCTCGCGCAGCCTCCGACAACTTCGGCCGACGGCGCCCCTGTGCCTGCCACAACCATGGCACACCAGCTCACAGCAAGCCTCACACCGTACGCAAAAATGGCCGCCAACAATTTTCCCATCGAACAGAGAATCACGCCCAGAGGCAGCCGTGGGGCGGAACCCTAGCCGCCGCCAGCCGCCCCTGTCGCGTTCTAGCCACCAGCGCACTCCACTGAAAGGTTTCGCCGCTCGCCGGCGACTGCAGCAGCGCAAAGAAGTAGAGCGCGGCCCAGCCACAGGCAGGAACCCTAGGTTGCTGCCTGCCGCCGCCACTCACCGCCACCCACCGCCGCCAGTGCCTCTATCGGTGCTGCAGTCCTGAACTGCGATGTAATATCCTAGAAAAAAAAACCTTAAATTGTTAAATAAATTTTATTTAACAATAAGAGTTATTTCTACAAGTTTGAGAATTTAAGGAATACAAATTATTTTCTTACCTCATGTCTATTATAGTAAATGTTAAACTTAACGTGGGAAAATAGAGAAGGAAATGAGATTTCATAAACTTCAAAAAAATAAAATTTCCCACATGCTAACCTATATCAAGCTAGGAAAGGAAGGGAAATAGAAGCCAAAGGAATGGTTCAACGGGGGCAAGGTATTCAATATTAGATATCACCTAAGGATTTTCTCACAGGTCTAGTCTACAGAGAATTTAAGAAGAAGACTGGAAAATAAATGAAGTCAAGCTGCAATTTTTCTATTTAAACCCTCCTGTGCAACACTCAACCTACACCTGTTCACCCCACTTTCCGACCACTCTCCGGCGAACATCTCGCCGTGCCACCACCATCTTCGTAAAGCTTGTACTTCAGTGATTACACAGCAGTTGAGAACACACAATTCCGTCGTGAAACGAGGGAGAAATTGCCGTCTGAAGTCGCTGCGACGATCAGTCGGAATTTCCGCACCTTCCAACTGCACCTGTTCATCACAAAATTCCAGCATCATTCCGGCAAAATTCAGACACACCACCACCACCCACTCGAAGCCTGTACTACGTAGTTTACACAGCAACCGAGATCACCCAATTCCGTCGTGAGACGAGGAAGATATTGCTGTCCGAAGTTGCTGCGACGGTAAGTCGGGATTTCCGTAGCATTATTTATAACTCGATAAATTGATGACGAAACTTAGATTGGCTTATATATACGTGTTCCTCATGAAAGCAGGAGCATTTTGACACCCATCCCCGGCCGAACCACCCACCGGACCGCCATCACCGCCGTCGTGAACAGTAAACAGTGAAGTGAGTGTTCGCAAGCTTTTTCCGGCAATTTTTTTTGATTTTTGCCTATCTCTTCCGCATCTATAGTGTCCTAGAATGTCTATTAGCTCATTGTGGTGGGATTTGGGGATCGGAGTGGCCGGAGTTGGATCGTCGCGTACGCCTGATTCATTTTTTTTTCACGTTCTGCATATATATATATATATATATATGTATATGTAA
>JAPKLW010000004.1:1185631-1266131 GCA_026898455.1 Plectranthus barbatus
GTTCCTTACTATTATTAGTATTATTATTATTATATTATTATTATTATACACACACTAAACACACATATATATTTATTACTATATTATTATTACACACACACGTGAACACATATAATATATATATATATATATATTATATTATTATAATACACCACATGTATATATATATGTATATATATATATATTATATTATTACACACACACAAATATATATATATATATATATATATATATATATATATATTATTTTATTATTATGATTTATTATATTAACTTATTTTATAACTTGTTCAATTAGCTAATTGATTATGTCAATTAGATTTAACAACATTTCAAGTGTTTATAAATGTTGTAAATTATATAATCAAATTAGACACGGCGTTAAATTATTTTGAATTGGTTAAAGCATTATCGATTATGGGTTTAACTGTTTAATATATATAACCGTACTTAATTTAAGTTAGTTCGTTGACCATGAATTTATATAGTTGTGTTTGGTTGAAGTCACATACATGTTTCAAGGGGATAAATTGTTTAGAAAGGTTATTGAGTTCCATACATGCCTTGATATACGAGGAGTGCGTGTTGAATCGTCTGTTGTCAGTCAAGTCCAGTCAGTAGAACCAAAAACCTGAAATCCTAACACAATAACTAAAAGCTAATTATTTAATAGTTAGACTATGAATTCTAACGTATTTTTATGCCGTATTGATGTTTGAAGGAATCACAAGGAATCATCAACGCTCATCAACTCTATAAATTCATCTCAAATTCATACGCTCTTGAAAAGGTGGGGACTATTTCGGTAAAAATAAAAAAATTGCCTTTTCGAGCTTTAAGCTCATTTTTCCAAAATGTGTAATAAATTTTTTTGTTTTAAACTGACTGTCTATGCCAAATGTTTTTGTGATGTCATATCTGAACCTCTGGTTGATTAAACTCCCAGAGGGATAAATTTACAAGGTCTGAACCGGGCACCAAGGCTCGCGCTAAACCTCATAAATATTGAAGAGGATTGTTATCCTATGAACGTCGAGCCATTAGCTCCGTAAATCTCAGGTCCCTCAGCTGGAGTGCTGACACCTCAAGGTGTCATAAGGAGAGGTACGAGGTACCTATAAAATCGATCGGGTCTCACAGGTACGCCCTGAGATCAGTGCACTAATTGATGACAGTGAGAGGGGATCAGACCATTCTTAGCTGTTCATCGTAACTCGGAAGTAGGCCAACTTCCAGTTACAAAACGGTAAAACAGATATGACTTTATACTAAAATTGCCTGCAGGGAAAATATAAATGTTTTAGGAATTCACGTTATTTTCAACAAAACCCGTGAATTTCCTGTGTGTGTGGCATAGCTTTCATACTTATAAATGTACGTTTTCGGGCATGTTTCCACAGGGTACATTAGTACTCAGCCCCTCACATTATTTCTAAAATGTGTAAGTTAAAAGGCCAGAACGAGGAAGAGAAGGTGTGAAGGCGCTGAAGCAATGATTATCTAATACAAATAAGAGCAAGATCCTGAGATATGCATCTTCATATGCATGTCTCCTCTACGTAACTTTCCGCTGCAGTGAACCTCTGAAAACTATAATTTCTTTCCTCTTGATAAATTGAGAATTTACCTTAATCCTATAATAACTTTTTGGAGATTATTTCTTTCTGTTATCTTTTTAATATTGCATGAATGCGTTGGATTGCAACTATTTCCGTTCATTTTGTTTAATTCATACAACCAATTGAAGTTTTATTGTTAAATTGACCAACGCCACTGTAGCGTTCCCAAACAAATCAGAAAGGAAAAATCGGGGCGCTACAGAAGTGGTATCAGAGCTTTCATTTTCTTGCGCTCTGGTATCTAAGACTTCTTTTAATTCAGAAGTTGATCGATAAAAAGGTAATCACTTCGCGCGTCACACTCCTTTCTCACCGGCTTAACCTACAGGGTAACATTTTGACTAACCGCTTGCAAAATGTTTTGATAATGCATGATGTTATCACAATTCCACCTGAAACAGGGTAAATGAATTGAACTTTTGAGTTCATTTGATCGAGTGTTGAAAATATTGCAAGAGAAATGTATTGTCATCCGGCTTAGCATTTACAATTTTGCTATTCTGGTGGATAACGAGAGCTCAGCCGATGTTTTTTTCCTTCAAGCTTTCCAAGGAAATGGGCATCCTTGAGTCGAAGTTAATAAGAAATGTCACCCAGCTGACTGGATTTAGTGGGGAGAAGAGGAACATATTAGGGGACGTACACCTTCCAGTGTACTATGGCGGAGAGAACCTAGACCTCACCTTTCTGGTAGTGGATGCGCCCTCGGCCCACAACACCATCCTGGGAAGACCCTAGCTACACAAGCTCCAGGCTTTCCCCTCCACCTACAACCAAGTAGTCAAGTTCCCCACAAGATGGGGAATACACACCATCCACGACAAACAAATGACTTCCAGTGAAGGTTACTATACGAGCCTAAAGGCTTTGAACACCATCAATAAGCCAATCAAATCCACACCCCCGAGTACCTCAAATAGGTCCATGTGGACGAACACGATCCCAGCAAAATGACCTTCGTTGGATCGGAGCTTGACTCAGATATTTGGTCTGATCTCCTACACTTATTACAAACCAAGAGGAATGTGTTTGCATGGTCACACCGCGATATGACTGGCACAGACCCAGGGGTGATGACCGACAAAGTAGAGGTAGACCCTCGCCGAAAATCGGTCCAATAGTGGAGGTGAAAATTCGCTCCTGAGAAGAACCAAGCTATCAACGAAGAAATCGACAAGCTCTTAAGTATCGGGAAATTCCGAGAGGTTAAGTACCCCACATGGCTAGCTAACGTGGTGGCCGTGCAGAAGAAGAATGGAAAGAACCGAGTCTTCATCGACTTCACAAATCGAAATAAAGCATGTCCTAAAGATCCTTACCCTCTGCCCCCACATCGACAACATCATGAACGCCACTACGGGGGACGACTTGCTCAATTTTATAGATGCCTTCTCGGGGTACTACCAAATTCAGATGCATCCCTCCGACCAAGACAAGATGACCTTTAGGACCAACAAGGGATTTTACAAATACAGAGTAATGCCTTTTGGTCTCAAGAACGCGGGATCGACCTACAAAAGGTTGGTGAACAAGATGTTTGAGCAGCTCATAGGGTGGACCATGGAAGTATACATCGATTACATGTTGGTCAAATTCATCAAAATGCAGGATCACGTGACGCACCTGTGCAAGGCCATTGAAACTCTCGAAAAGTATAATATGAAAATCAACCCAGCAAAGTGCGCGTTCGGGGTATCATTCGGAAAGTTCCTGGGATACATGGTGACGAAGAGAGGGTTCGAGGTGGATCCCACTCAAAGGAGGTTCAAAGACTCACTTGACGACTTGCGGCTCCGAGTAGGTTCGTGGCCAAATATTCTGAGAAAACCCAAACGTTCTTCCAAACTTTGAGAAAAGGTAGGAAGTTCGAATGGGCCGATGAATGTGTGAATGCTCTGGAGGAGTTGAAGCACTACCTTACTAGCCCTCCGGTCCTAGCAAAACCTGAAATAGGGGAGATCCTCTTGTTGTGCCTCTCCATCTCAAAAAATGCAGTGGGATCGATCCTCACAAGGGAAGTCGGGACCACCAACATCCGATCCCGAAACAAGGTACATAGCATTGGAGAAACTTAAACTAGCACTCATAACCTCCGCGCGAAAGTTGAAACCCTACTTTGAATCACACGCGATCAAGGTCGTGACTGCAGACCCCTTTCACACAGTGTTCTCAAAGCCAAGCTTTATCCTGCCAATTGCTCAAATAGGCCATGTAATTAGGAGGATACGACATCGAGTATGAACCTAGAACTGCAATCAAGTCCCAAGTACTAGCGGACTATGTGGCGAAATTCACCAGCTACCTCCAGATTGAATCAGAACATGAAGTGGTCTACCTTGACCGTGGACGTTATATATAGATGGGGCTAGCAATGCCAATGGCAATGGAGCTGGATTGCATCTATCTAGCCCCTAGGGTGAAACCTTTCAGAGGACGATCTGTCTGAACTTTATCAGTACCAACAATGAGGCCAAATGTGGCGCCTTAATAAGGGGTACCCTGTTAGTATAGGAACTAGGGGCTAAAAGAATAAAGATCTTCAACGATTTACAGTTAGTGGTCAATCAAACGAACGAGGAGTATCAAGTCAAGAAACCCCTCTTATTTTGTTATCATGATATGTGTGTGATTTGTGCTATTTTAGATTGTTTAATTGCATGTTGTGAAGTGAATTAGGTGCAAATTTTGTTGATTTTACCTTCACTTGGTGTTTGAGTGTGCAGGGCATGAAACGAGAAAGAAATTTGGGTTTTCGAGCAAAAGTTGGCTAATGACAAGAACCGTCCCGAGTGGGACAACTTCATCCCGTTTGAGACCATCATCCCGTGTGGGACAATGTTGTCTCGTTTGGGACCGAAGCTCGGGAGGCATCATCCCATTCGGAACTCAAAAATTTGGCATGAAATTTGTGCAACAGGGGTCTGTCCTGAGCGGGACCATTCTGTCCCATTCGGGACAAGCATCCCACTCGGGATAGAACCATCTCACTCGGGACCTGGCTAATTTCTTGAGTCTTCGAAGAATGTCATCCCACTCGGGATGAAGTTATCCCACTCGGGACCAAAGCGGGAATTTTAGCTATAAATGCAGGAGAGATCACAATATGAAGGGATAGACTGGAGATAACCAAGGGATTGAAAGAGGCACAAAGAAAGGCAAAGAAAGATAGCTTCAAGGGTGAAAAATCAAAGATGGAGGAGAGGAATCACCACAGAATTGAAGATCCATCATCTAAATCACAAGATATCTTTTTCTTCGTTCTATCTATGTCCAATTTGGAGAGAATCATGTTTTTATTTGAATTCATGCGTAGCTAAACTAATTGTTGAGGATTAGGATATGGTTGGGAATATTTTTTTTGGATATTGTTTGGATTTGATGTTTTGAATTTCCAAAGGTTTGATTATTGTTGTTGATTCCAAATTGTATTTCATATATGCTTGATCACCATGTATGGATATTATGCCTCAATTAACTAGCTTGATAGGTTGGTGAAATTGTAGGAGATAAGAACAATAATTGGGTGTCTCTTCACTAAGAGGATAGGTGATTTGGTATTTAGATCTTGAATTCTTGAGCTTTTGGGAGTCAATCTGAATCAATAAACTTAGATCTAGGTTGAGATAAAGATTGATCTACTATTATTGCACCGGTACTAAGAGTAATAATTATAGAAGAGAATTGATCCAAATTAATAGTTGGAAATTGGTTATTTTGACAAATCAAAACATATTCCCAATCTTCTCAATCATCCTAAGTACCTCAACTTCTCTCTCTTTGGTTATCTTGCATGGGTGTGTGGTGTTTTATTTAGCTATTTGTATTATGCTTTAAGATTCTAGGAATTTATAATTGAACTTTCAAGCTTATTTATCACATCTAGATATTGAAGCCTTTAAATCAATCCCTTTTATTCATTGCAACGGGCAAGTTGAGTTTCTGTGTTCGATAATTTTACTTGATAAAAATACCGCATCAAGTTTTGACGCCGTTGCCGGGGACTCAAAGTGTAGGTCGTTGTTTGATATTAGGGGATTTAAAGCTTGGTAGTCTAGATTTATTAAATTGTTTATTTAATTTCAACTTTTACTGGTGCAGGTCGTGTACGATTAATCGATCCAAAGCAATGAGAAGATTAGAACTGCTAATACAAGAATCAGAGAACGAAGATATGGCAGAAGAAGAACACATGAACGATAGGCAGTTGTTAGAGAATTTGCAGAGACAGTTGGAAGAATTTAGAAATCAAGTCAACAATCCAAGGGAACATAATCGAAGGGAAGAAAGGAGGAATCCTCTTCAGAATTTGTTCCGACCGCAGAGGGGAGAACCAAATGTAGGATTCAACTTGCATATTGATTCTACTCACTTTGAGATCAAACCCCAGCTTGCTTAAATGGTACTCCCTCTGACCCGGCTGAATTGTCCCGGGTTGACCGGGCACAATAACCAAGGAGTGTGAGTGTAAAGTAAGTTGAGTGGAATTAATATTTTATTGTTGAGTGTGAAAAAGTTGCCTTTTTAAGTAATGGGACAATTGAGGTGGGACGGACAAAAAAGGAAAGCGGGACAATTGAGGTGGGACGGAGGGAGTACAAAAGAATCAGTTTGGGGGTAAGCTTGGTGAAGATCCTAATGCTCATATTATATAGTTTTTGGAGGTAGCAGACATGATCAAAATCAACCAAGTATATCAAGACCAAATAATGATGTATTTGTTTACATTTTCTTTAAAGGATGAGTCTAAGGCTTGGTTGGTGGGACCGAAGAAAACTGAAATCCGTACCTGGGAGGATTTGAAGGAGAAATTTCTGTTGAAGTATTTTCCACCAGGACTGACACTAAAGAGGAAATCAGAAATGCAGTCATTCAGCCAACAATATGATGACCCACTCTACGAGGCATGGGATAGATTCCGAGAGTTGCTAAGGAGATGTCCAAAAAGTGGGATGTCTAATGCTCAGATTATTTACCAATTCTATGCCGGGGTAGATAACGACACACAATTGCGGCTGGATAATATTGGAGGAGGATATTTTCTTGAAATGGAAGAAGAAGAGCGCTATGAGGGCTATTGAAAAGCTGGCGGAAAACAGTTACAAATGGCCCAAGGAAAGAAGAGACTACAAAATTGTAAAGAGTGTGGCTGAGTTGAAGGACCAGGATGAAACGAAGGAGAAAATGGCTTCGATGGAAACAAAAATGGATTTACTTCTTTTGGCTAGAACTCAACAACAACAACAACAAATGGGGAGTTCATGCAGGGGAGGAAATTCTCTTTCTAACCAAAGCTGCGAAATGGGGCAGATAGAAGCACAATCTGTCGATGATGTCAACTTTGTTGGAAGAGGTAACTTTGGGAACTTCAAAAGTCCTTATTATGGGTATGCTAATCCTCCTTATCATCCCAGCAACCGATTCCACCCGAACCTGTCTTATGGGAATCCGAACAATGCTATGAATCCACCTCCTGGATTTGAGCAGAGAGGGGAAGGATCGATTCAGACGAGTGGAGGTGATAACTTGACGAAGCAATATGTGCAGCAGGAGAGAAGAGCAGTCAACTCGAAAGATGAAGAGTTCGAGAAGAGACTTGACAAATACAACAGTATGTTGATGGAGATGCAGAATCAAATCTCTGCTATTGCTAAGCATGTGAGCAGGAAACATGAACAGGGGCAATTTCCTAGTGATACTAAAGTCAATCCGAAGAAGAATTGTAGTTCTATAACCACGATAAGTGGTAAGTCTTATGAGTAACCCTGTGACCCCACTTTGGGTAAGATGAAGAAGGGGCTCAAGGACAAGGTGTCAGAAGAGGAGGAGATTGAAGTGGAAGTGACTCCCCAGTTAGTCAAAACACAAAATGGGAGCATATCCGAGGAAATTTATAAAGGGAGCAACCAAGCTTTTCCTCAAAGATTTGCAAGGAATCGAGTGAATAAACAATTTGCAAGGTTTTTGGAGCATCTGAGCAAGGTGCACATCAATTTGCCGTTGTTAGAAGTCTTGCAGGATATTCCAGGCTACACAAAATTCTTGAAGGAATTGGTGACACTGAAAAGGAAATTTGGGAAGTTCAAAACTGTGAAATTATTTGAAGAGTGCAGTGCGGGTGATCCAGCGGAAAATGCCTTTCAAGAGGCAAGATCTCGGGAGCTTCACAAACTCATGTGTCATTGGTGGACTGGAATTTGGCCATGATTTGTGTGATTCGGGTGCAAGCATCAATTTGATGCCACATTCTATTTTCAAGAGATTACAAATTGGGGAGATCAAACGAACAAACATCACTCTCTAAATGGCGGATCGCTCTATTTCATACCCGAAAGGAATTGTGGAAGATGTGTTGGTGAAAGTTAATGATTTTATCTTCCCTGCAGATTTTGTTGTCCTTGATATGGAAGAAGATAAGAAGGTGCCTTTAATACTGGGGAGATCAAACCAACAAACATCACTCTCTAAATGGCGGATCGTTCTATTTCATACCCGAAAGGAATTGTGGAAGATGTGTTGGTGAAAGTTAATGATTTTATCTTCCCTGCATATTTTGTTGTCCTTGATATGGAAGAAGATTAGAATGTGCCTTTAATACTGGGGAGACCGTTCTTGGCCACTGGAGGAGCATTGATTGATGTGAGGAAGGGAGAACTGACTCTCCATTTCAATGATCAAGAAATCTCATTTACCATTTCTGACGCGATGAAGAAGCATGAAGGAAGGTATGAAGAGTGCAATTAGATCGAGGTAATATCTACTCCTTTTTTATTCGGTGATGTGAAGAGAGTTGCATTAGAAGAGGTTATTCATGATTCTTTAAACTCTAATACTGGTTTTGATGAGCTTTATGAGGTTTGTGATGAGTTTTTAGAAATGGTGAATGCATCGGACAATGCACCGGAGATTAAACCCAAGAAGGATGTCAAGTTTTTGGAGTTGAGGACGAAAGAGGAGGAACGGGAAGTGAAATTGAAGAGGGAAAAGAACAAGAACGAAGCTCCAGTGGTGGAGTTAAAGAAATTTCCAAACAAACTCTGATATGTGTTCCTTGGGGATAATGACACCTATCCAGTCATTGGTGCCTCGGCATTGTCTGCTGTGGAGATTGAAAAGCTCTCAAGGGTCCTGAGAATGCACAGATAAGCTATAGGTTGGAAGATTTCCGACATAAAGGGGATCGGCCCGTCTATAGTAATTCATAAGGTCATCCTTGAAAAAGGGAGCAAACCGAAGAGACAACCACAAAGGAGACTCACCCCGAAGATGCAAGAAGTGGTGATAAAGAAAGTTCTGAAGCTGCTGGATAACTACATTATCTATGCCCTTAGTGATAGTGAGTGGTTCAGTTCGACTCACATAGTTCTAAAGAAGGGGGGGTTCGAGAAGATTATCAAGCCAAGCGGTGAAGAATTGATTGAGAGACCGACTACAGGATGGTTAGGTTTCTGCATTGATCACAGGGCTTTAAATAATGCAACTCTTAAAGATCATTTTCCTTTACCCTTTATTGATCAAATGATTGACCGTCTTGCAGGTAAATCTCATTACTGCTTCCTTGATGGGTACTCCGGATACAATTAGATTGTGGTGGCACCTGAAGACCAGCACAAAACATCTTTCACTTGTCCCTACGGGATTTTTGCCTACCGGAGGATGCCCTTCGGGTTGTGCAATGCACCGGTGACATTTCAAAAGTCTATGATGTCTATTTTTCATGGTTTTATTGAGAATATAATGGAAGTTTTATTGACGATTTTTCTGTGTTTGGTATGTCTTTTGATGATTGTTTGGAAATTTTGACGAATGTCTTGCAATGATGTGAGGAGACTAACTTAGTGTTAAATTGGGAAAACTGTCACTTCATGGTTAAGAAGGAAAATTTGACGAATGTCTTGCAAAAATGTCACCTTATGCTTCCAGCTGAGATGCTCCTACCCGCTCTCACTTTATTCCATGACCTGACTTCCGCAACGTATGCCTTATAAACCCTCTTTAGCTCCGCCTTCGTGAGTTCGATGCACTTCAAACTTGCTCACCAACAACAAGAAAAACATATGAGAAAACCAAAACTACCAAGCAAGTCAAAGGACAACCTGAGGAACGATAACTGACTTAAGGAATCCTCCTTAATCAGAGTAAACTCAGGGTCTTCTGAATCCATTCCCATATAGAACCACCGACTCCACCACCTAGAAGAATTATCTGGAGCACCCTTGACCAACGGAGACCGATCTCCCATCCACTTGGTGGCATAGTAGTATCCAGACTGGTAGGGGTTGAGGTGATACAAATAGTGCCACTCGCGGATAGAAAGGAGACCAAGCCCTTGATCTATAAAACTCAAGAACATGCCTACCATGTGGAACCAACTAACAGAGGATAGATTGAAGGGGGAAAGGCCATAAGAATTCAGAATGTTGTAGATGAAAGGATGCAGGGGAAGATCGACCCCTTTATCTAAAATGGGATGGTAAAAAGAAACGTATCTCAACGGGGGACTAAAACACTGCTCTTCCGCCAAGGAGATGCGAAATGCCGGAGGAACCCTAGCTGCCTGATCCAACACGTCAATCAATTGACCAACAGACACCGTCGAGGTAACATCCTTAACTTGGTCCCTCTTAACCTCCTTCCCTTTTCCCTTTCTCGATCTAGACCTAGCAGATTGAACGGGTGGATCACCACCAAACGAGGAAGATATGTCGAGGATCGAAAGATGGGAAGAAGACTAACTACCACCACTCTGATCAACCTCCGGCGAACCCTGGGCCAAATAAAGAGAACCTACCTCCTCTAAGGCAGGCGAATCATAGGGCAGAGACTCCGAGAATGGTGGTGGCAAAAAGCTACCCCTAATTTGCGAATCAAAAAAGGATGACATCGGCAAACAACGCCAAAAAACCCAAATTCCACTAAAACAATCAACCACCCCACAAAATAAAGGAACACGCACGTACACAGGAATAACTTAAGAGGGCGGGGTGAAATTGAGGGCCACTAACCTTATGAGGAGAAACGGGCACAAAGAAAAATTTGTAACTGTTGGGGCAAATTTCCATGAGAGAGAAAGAAAAAGCTCGAGTGAAGAATGGGAGGCTAGATCTGATTTGACATCTAAATACAATGACGGTTCACATTCTAAACATTTTTTGTAACTGCCCCTCGACTTCCCAGTATTTACGGTTATACCGGTGCTAGACGATAAATCTGCTCTCAGCTCCCGCAGACGATTTTAAAAGTTGCGACCCGATCGGTCATGACCCGGCGGGGCCAGACCCGACATGACACGACCTTAAGGTCCTATCTTCAAGCACGAACTTAGGGTCCGACCTATACAAACGACCCACAAGTCCATCAAATCTGGAAAGCATAACCCTTACGCACGAATTCCCTACGTGGACGCACAAAGCGTTGTACATGAGACCCTAGCTCCCATAAAGTATGACATCCTATAGGATATCCCCCTCGTATCTCATGGTTTTGGACCCATGACTTGAGCCCGCAAGATAGCTCCACGGAGCTACTTGCACACCCGCATAGGAAGCCTATAAATAGACTCCTACGCCCTGTCGGACTCACCTACGAGGAGACCAACCTTCCAAAGGATATAAAGACCTTATGAGGGCCTCTCTAAGGCTCCCGATGCCTCCTTACAAGGAGCTTGGAACTTTCATGCTTTGAGCACTTGTGTTATGGCGGGTTCGACCCAACTGTTCGACTTTGGGGTCTCTCTAGCGGTTAACCCCAAGCCCGAAGGGGCTATTGTTGGGCCTAAATTTGATTGAGCTAAATTATTACATGCTTATCATGAGTAATCATGGCCCATAGGCGAAAAGCCCAACGCACCATTCCACCGGCATAGGTACCAAATGACTAATGAAGGATCACACATTAGCCCACAAACTTAGGTCAAGGTCCCGACGCACAAACCACACACAAGGTCAAGCTCCCACCATCCGTGGGGAACAAGACCTACTCCTTGCGACAAGAGACCTTGGAACCAACGCTGACAACCTTCAAGGAAAATCAAAGAAGTAAATGCCAGATCATGCGCAAAACATGGAAGACTGGTACAAGCCCTAACCCATCTACCCTATCAAAATCGGAACCACCGTCGAACATGTTGGTCCCTGAGATCAGAGTCGTCATGGTAGCGATAAAGTATAAACACGAAATGCAGCGAAATAATATAGCATTTACTTGTATTTAGGTTATTTTTCAAATAGGGTTTTGTTGAAGTATACTTAAGTTCCTTCTTGCAGTTATACACTAGCAACTCCGTTGCTAGGTTTTAAATCACAGTCGCACAGCAGCAATAAAACAGTAATCAGCAAGAGAACACAAGGTTTATAGTGGTTCAATCAAATGATCTACGTCCACTCCTTAGTCAAATTGCTAAGAATTTCACTAAGAAAGTATACGGTGTACAAACAGTTGTCTTTCCTTTAAAGCAAGCAGTCGATGTATGGTCTGGCTACTTCACGGCTATCTTCCGACTCCAAACTTCTCAGGTGTGGCTCCGGCTGAGTCAAGGGTGCATCTTCGTCAAACTTGCTTTTACCACATTTGGAAGAGTTTAGAGTTCCTTCTGAACTATTCTTCTTTTGCGGCTTCAGTGCTCGTCCTAATCAATTCCTTTACAAGAAATTGACTGCTAGATACTTTCTATAAAGAAAGCGATGCCAATGATTGAAGATTCTTGAATCAATTCAAGAATCTCTCAGATGAGTGTCAGACGTACAATGAGACACTCAAGTTGTTGAATGCTTTTTGATGTCTCTGTGTTATGCCTTTCAACAGAACTGCTCTCGAGCCTTTTTGACTTTTTGGAATCTTTCGAATATATATTTGTGTAAGAGTGTGCGAAGCTTTTTGTATCTCCCTTTGACTTGCCTTTTATAGTTGGAGATTCGAAACTCGAGTTGGCATTTCCGTTTAGACATAACAAATTTTTCATCTTAATTGTAGGTAGCTTTTTACCAACTTTTCTGTCTCCGTACAGGATTTTCCGACCTACTTCTGACAGGTCTAGACTTCGCGCGTTGGTCAGAATAACGGTGTAGCAGTCGTTGAGATTTGCTTTGCTGAGCTTTTCTTGGAACGTCTGCTAGTTCTATTTTATTATTCTGCTACCTTCAGCTTTGGATTGCTAACGCCCTTAGCAATCTGTGATGTGTTAGCAAATGCTGACTCCACAACATTCTGCTACCACTAGTTTTCTTCTTCTTTAGCATTCTCTGATGTTTGCTGAGAGTGTTTCAAGCAACCTACTCTATTACAACTCAATATTCACCCTATACAAGACATTACAAGATCTGCTAAGCTATGCTAAGGTTCAGCAATGATCGACCATCTACTAAGGTTTGATCCAACAAAACCTTTTACAATGTGATCCTTAGGAGAGTTCAGGAATATATTCCTTACAATTTCCCCCTTTTTGGTGCGATCAAAGCTTACTAAGGATTGCTGAGACTTAGCATCGAAAAATTCGGAGTTACAAGAAAATTTATTGATAAACTATCTCAGAATCTTACTTGCTTTAAGTTCTTAGCAAAAGATCTTCTATTTTGAATAAAATTCCCCATCAAAATATGCTGGGGAATATTTTCCTTTAGTAATATTACAAATAAATCATCCAGCAAACATTTTTAACCTATCTTCCAGATTCTGATTTGTTGAATACACAGAGAGTGTATTTCCACTATTGTACGCACTCGGAAAATCAGAATTAGACAGTAAGATTTTGTCATGATTCTGATGATTTCATATATGATTTTGAAAATACAAGTCCAGTGAAATCAGTTCAGAATCACGGCTAGAACTAAAAAAAATAGAAGCGATAGATGAGGATGACCTTAGTTTTGGGCGCCCGGTGGAGGTTTTGGCTTCTCAAGAGATTCCACCTTCTTCATTGTCATGGCCATGAGTTTCTCCATCTGTTCGATACGCGCTTGTTGTTCTGCTCTCTGTTGTGCTTCTAACTTCATCCTTCATTCCATCATAGTACGTTCGAACTCTTTTTCTTTCCGCAAGAGCTCTGCTTTCACCCTTGCTTGCTCAGCAATCCTTCTTTCTTCCCCCTCTTTGAGCGCATCCAAAACAGAAGTGGAGAAAGACTTGTGTTCATCAAGATCTACTCTGAGGGTCACCACATTCGTTTGCACCGTAGAGACGGTTTCCTCCACATGTGTGATCTTTTCAGTAACTTTACCAACCTTTTGCTGAACCTCAGAGACAGACGCTTTAACTCTAGAGATTGCTCCTCGTACATCAGCAACCTCTTTTCGGACTTCTTCATTAAATCTGGCTTGCTGAATGTCGCGTTGATGTAGTGCGTTGTGGAGTATGTTAACAAGAGATTGAAAACTCACTCGTATTGGTTCAGCAGCAATGGGAATGTCGGAAATAACTATTTCATTTTCGTCTGCTGTGGTAGTAATCTCACCATCTCCTCCTTCCACTGTTATGATTGCAGATTCTGGATCAACAACTTCAATTCTTTGGGTGGTAGCTTCCGCTGTGGTTGTGTTTGCAGGTACTTCAGTAACCACATTGGTATCCACTTCTATTGAGTCAACCACTACATCCTGGTCGGGATTTCAAGCAGAACCTAGAACCTCAGAATCTTGAAGTGAGGTAGCAGCTCGAGTATAGTCTTTTTGAAGAGTAACCATATTGAGATAATCTTGTCTCTTAGCCTCTTCTTCCTTCGCCTGTTCAAGAGCGACTAGTTCTAGGCTTCGTACTCGCAACTTCTCCTCATATGAAGCTTTCCTTTTCTGATAAGCATCAGTTGCAGCCCTTTGTCATTTGGTTAACTGTATATGTGCTACAGACTTCTCATCCGGAGCAAACTTTGATGGGGGCAGCGACTGGGATGCAGAAAACTTTCTGTGGGCACAAATGGCTTTCAATCTTGCAATCACCTGTTGATCGGTGTACTGTTTCGTGCAGGGGGGCTGATCCATCCATTCATTTGCCCAAGATTCTTCTAAACGCCAAAAGTTGAGGCCTTTTCTGGCAATGGTAATCATCCTTTCTTCAAAGCAAAATTCATGCATGATGTAATCATACGTTTTCCATCATCTGAATTGTTTACCAAGTGCCTTGCCTTCATCTGATCCGTCATTAATTTCAACATAGAAGACCCCGGTAATGTCCCTATTGACCTCTTGATCCACAAATGCTAAGATCTCATCACTCCAATCTCGGAGATCAGCATTCAAATCATCTTCAAGCGAGACAGATGCGCACCATTGGGCTACTCTTCTTGAGCGAAAGAGTTTGCCAGGTAATCCATGAAATGGGATCCTCAGTTGTTCATTCTTTAAGGTGGGGTATTTTCTTTGAGTTTAGGCGTCAAATACCTCAATAGATTACCCTTCAGAATCGGATTCTGATGAAAAGGTGGACTCATTCAGATGTCCAGCAGAGGAGACTTCTTGTTCCATTGTATCATCTGCTTGATCGACATTATCAGCAGCGACTGTTGTCTCCTCAGCAACATGGACTTCTTCAGCAGTGTCCGCCATGATTACTTCAGCTACAGTAGATTCTTCAGCATTTGTATGAGCCATGTCTTCAGCAGACGGTTCCTTTTCAGACCCAACAATATTTTCCTTAGCAGAAGGTTCATCAACAGACATGTTGGTATCTATGATCTCTTTTGCGGTTCCTGACGACCCTGCATCTTTATCCCTGGGAGGTATAACATCTGTTGCTTTATGTGGTGCGTCCTCCTCTGAACTATCACTTTGATTGGGTTCGTCGGTTGGTTCGCGAATCTGAACCTGTGTGCCTTTGGAGTGTTCCTTAGCATTGAAGGCTCCAGAGTGGATCATCTTATCTAGTTCTTCATTAGACATGACGTATTCTTCCGGTGTAATTTCGGTAGTTGCACTAACTTCAACAAGAATTTCCACCTTTTTCCCTTTCTGAGTAGAGTCTACTGTTGTCTTGCCTTTCTTTGCAGCTCTGCTTAAATCTTCAACAGCTTCCTCGTTTGATGTTGTACTAGCAATCTTCAACAGCTCGTCGTGAGATTGCTTTATCTGTTCGAAATTCAGATCTCTTCCTTCGAACGTAATTCTTTCCATCTCCTTCCTGTATTCTTTAATTTCTTGTGCTTTCTTTGCATCAGCACGTTTCCTTTTAGTTTCACGTATCCTTTGACACGATCCTTAAAATTTTTAGAGGACAAGGGTGGGTCAACCTCCTTTTCAACAGCAGCAACAGCTTGATCAGCAACTGCTTTCTTCTTGGCTTCTTCGAGTTCCTGAAGTACAGCAGTTTTGAAAAGCCGTTGACGAGTAGATCTCCTTTTTTTGGTTGGCACAACGCCTATTTGTTGTTCAGATGAAATTTGAACAACAAGTTGACCAATCACAAGTGGTGGCTGTTCTGCTGCCTTTTTATCCATAATTTCCTCTATCCTTTCGGTAGGCATGTCACCGAGGGTTACAATGTCCTCAAGTTGCTGAAAGCACTGCTCTGTTTCAGCATTCTTAGTCAGTACTGCTATTTCTTCAGCAGTGACAGGTGATGATGTCCGCAGCACTTGATGTCCTAAGGAGCGTTCGTCTACTTCCTCATCAGAAGTAGGCTAATCCTTATCGACATTGGACTTGCCGGTCAACTTCTTTGGTTTCTTGAAGTCAAGAGAGTTGGCTTCCTTCCTTGTTACAGGAATGAAATCTGTGGGAAGTAACTTCACACCTTGATCAATCTTCTTGGGGTGCATGACTACCTCCAGAAATTTGCTTATTTTCAATCCAAAGTTAACATTTGATGAGAATGTTCCATCTACAGACATGTGATCATTCTTCCTGGCGTGCTCTGCCCATCGTTCGAAGAAAAACTCTGCCCAATTGCCCTTCACTCTGTCCGTGAGAGCCATCATCACTGCATATTTCTTAGCAGAGAGCTCGGAATATGATCCAGCATCGCATTGAAACATCTTGATTACCAATTCAGCAAGAGTTTTAAACTCATCCTTTAGAGCGTTAATGGGGGTGGCAACCTTGAATTTAATGAGTTGACCTTTTCTATCCTTCATTTTCTCAGGCTTTTTCCACATATTCCAACGTCTTTCCATCTCATCATAATCTGTTACTTTGTATTGAGATATACGTTCCCCCTTATTCTGAAGACCAAAAATCTTAGCAAGAACGTCGGCATTCACTTCAATGATGCTTCCATAAACACAACTTTTAAAAGACTTTCCATCCTTAGTCATGACTGCTCTGGCATAGAACTCAGAAACCATATGCGGATGAAAATGCATGGGTTCAGCGGATAAATATTGAATTACCTGTTCGCTATCGAGGATATCCATTATCCAATCTGGGATATGTTCAGCAGCAAGAAGTTTATACAGAATGCGATCCTTCATGATTTGAGCTAAACGCCTTTGCTCCTTTGAGTGGCCGTCTGCTCTTTCTTCCGAGCCATCATAACCAGTTGACCATATGGTATTGAATCAACAATATCTTCCTTCTTTAAAATGCCAGTAAAACCTGGTGCATGACGCGCATGCAAGGGTTCTTCATAATTTGGTGGAAGATTGAAGAGAGGGGGTTCACTGGTTTCCGGACGATGATGTTTATGGGAAGTAGATTTCTGGGATGATGAAGATTTGGGGTCGGAGGCCATGTCTTAGGGAAAGAACTTTGAGTAATCTTGAAGAATTTTGAAATTTCGAAATTGGGAATTTTTGCTCTGGGTTTCGAAAGAAAAATGAATGGAAATGAATAGTGATTAGAACAAAATAGGGTTAGTCTTTTGAATGTGAGATCTGACGGTTGAGGGAAGATCTGCGAGGGGTTAGATCAATGGTTCAGAATGAACGCGTCTTTCCATATGGCTTCCCATGTTCCGAGAAACACTTGAGTGCGTCTGACGTGGCGTCTCCTCAGTTGATGCCGCCGTTTGCGTACATTAAATGCGCCTTATCAGGTCCCATCATGTTTGAATTTAGAATCATCCCGGCTCGATTTCGGATATGCTAATGCTTCTGATCTAGCAGGCGTCCAAGGATGCTAACAGGTGATAATTAGTCTCAACGCCCATATAAAAGAATGTGCTAACCTTCCACATGATTCGTCAGCATCTTTCGAAGCTCTGTTGAGGCTCTGTTGTGACTCTGCTAAAAAATAATGATGAGAGCCTCGAGCCTCTCAATGACCATTATTTGTTACTGCTGAAATGATTTGACTCCCCATGCATACACGTCGATTCCCTTACTCGCGATGTTTTGTATTCCGAGAGATGAATCATTGCGATCTTCAGAAAGATTTTACATGTCTTCCGATCATGATTAGTAATTCCTCTATAAATACTCTCATTCAAGATTATCCGAACATCACATCTTTCTTCCTTACCTAATCCCATAATCGCAACCTTTCCTTCCAAAAACAAAAGCAAACTTCCTTCTCCACTTAATGGGTTCTCCATCAAAAACTTTAGAGATCAGGCGCAGCCTGATTCTTGATGAGTCCGGTCTGTATAGACACTACGAGGATAATTATGATGTTGCCGAGAAAATCATGGCCACATTGCAGTGGGGAGGTCTCTCACAGTTTGCATGTGCTACCCCTCTTCGTTTCCAGGAAGAAATTCTCCGGGATTTCCTTGGTGATTGTCGTGCTGAGCAGAATGCAATTTACGGGGTGTTTTGTGGTAAGCTCGTCCGTTGGACCCCCGACACCTTTTCTGAGGATTTTGGCCTTCCTCGAGGTCCGCTGTCCGTGCAGGACTATCTTGGAGCAGAGGTGGCTCCAGAATGGCAGTCATGGGAGAGATGGCGTCATTCTCCCCGCTTTGAGTTCAGCCTAAATGTTCCATCCTCTGGTCATCAGACCTCATATTGGGTGATGTTCCGCATTGCCCATGGTATTCTGCTAGGAGAGGAGCCTTACAACTTATGTTTTTCAAGGGATATGTGGCAGGTAATGATGGCTATTGACGATGTTGCCTCTGTAGACTGGGCCGATTTCTTCTTCAAGAGTGTCTGGGAAAGCGTAAAACTTTACCCTTTCATGCCACTTCGGAATGGAATGCAACTTAGCTCGCTGATGGAAAATAGTTTTCCGGAGATTGTTGCAGGATCGTCCAATCTTCAGGGAGCCGATTTCTATCCCTACAAGCCTATTTCTCCTTTATGAAGAATATGAATTCTGTAGTAGGCTTTTGTTGATTTTTGACTTATGATGTAATAGCCCTCTCTGTTTAAGATGAAATGAAGTCCTTATGCAATGCTTGTCCATCCTTTAGAAATGAATAATTGCATAACTTTAACATATCAACAGAATGATCTTTGATATATGTCTTCAAGACGAAAGATAGAATTTGATCTTCATCCTCATATATTCTGCTGAGCAGACACAATCCGTTTGCTGACTGCGTAGCAATGCATTTGACGTTTGCTATCATCCTAGTAGACTTCATTTAGTAGAGACCTTCATCGTATGCTGGGATGTAAATGCATAAATCCACGAAAACCAGAAAGAATGAGAATAGCATCTCATTCATCCGCAGCAACGTCTAATTCCATCAGACCTAATTTGATGCATAATTCTTTGAATCTTGTTTCTGCTAGAGGTTTAGTAAAGATGTCTGCTATTTGATCCTCCGTGCATATACATTGAATATCAGTATCCTTCTTTGCTTGATGATCACGAATAAAGTGATGTCGAATATCAATATGCTTGGTTCTGGAATGATGCACTGGATTCTTTGTGATGCATATAGCACTGTTGTTATCGCAGTAGATAGGTACACATTCAGGAGAAATATCATAATCCTGAAGTTGTTGTCGAATCCACAAAATTTGCTGACAACAGCTAGCAACCACTACATACTCTGCTTCGGTGGTTGATGTTGCTACCGAATGCTGCTTTTTGCTGAACCAGATGATCAACTTATATCCAAGGAATTGACATGTGCCGCTGGTGCTTTTCCTATCAATTTTGCATCCTCCAAAATCAGAATCTGAGTAACCACTCAAAGTTAGACTGTCGGCTCTTGGATACCAAATTCCTAAGCCTTCTGTGCACTTCAAATATCTGACAATTCACCTTGCTGTGTGTAGATGTGTTTTGTTAGGATTTGATTAATATCTAGCACATAGTCCCACATCATATGAGATATCTGGTCTGCTGGCTGTAAGATATAGCAGAGATCCGATGATCCCTCGATATACAGTAGGATTCACTGCTTCTCCTTCTTTCTCAAGAGCTGCTATGCACGTATTGCTGATGGGAATCCTCAAGCTCTTGGTTCTCTCTGGACAATACTTTGCAATCAGATCCCGCGTGTATTTCCTTTGGTGAATGAAAATCCCTTCATTGGATTGTTGAACTTGGAGTCCAAGGAAGTAGGACATCTTCCCCATCATACTCATTTGAAAGTTACTCATCATTAACTTGGAGAATTTATCGCAGAGATCTTGATTCTTCGAGCCAAAAATAATATCGTCAACAAAAATTTGCACAAGTAGAATGCTTCCTTTGTCCTTAATACGAAAGAGAGTTTGATCAATCCTTCCCTTCTTGAAACCATTGTCAAGCAGAAACTTGGATGACGTTCCGTACCATGCTCGTGGCGCTTGCTTCAGGCCATACAAAGCTTTCCTTAGCTTATAGACATGGTTTCCATTCTCAAATCCTGGCGGTTGCTCAACATAGACTTCTTCTTTGAGCTCGCCATTGAGGAATGAACTTTTGACGTCCATTTGCATGACCGAGAATTCATGATGTGTAGCATATGCAAGAAACAACCTTATTGCTCCCAGTCGGGCTACTGGGGCAAACGTCTCATCATAATCAATGCCCTCACATTGTCTATATCCTTTTGCTACGAGGCGCGCTTTATTTCTAACCACAATGCCTGATTCATTGTTCTTGTTCTTGAACACCCATTTGGTTCCAATAACATTCTGATGTTGTGGTCTATCTACTAGATCCCATACGTGATTGCGAGTGAATTCAGCAAGCTCCTCTTGCATAGCGTTCACCCAGTCTGGATCGCTAAGAGCATCATCAACCTTGGTATGTTCCTCACTAGATAGGTAGCAAGAAAACATTGCAGACCCTTGTCTTGTTAGAATTGGGTCATTAATATCTCCAAGAACGTCTTCAAGAGAATGAGCGCGCAACCATGTTGGTCTGATTGGTTGTCCAGCAATTCCCTCCCCTGCTCGATCATTATCTATGCTCACATTCTCCTCAGCATCCGCTGGTTCTTCAGCATCTGGATTGTCAGCAGCAGGAATTCCTTCAGCAACTGGAGCTTCTGCTACAGGGACTTCATGGACGGGAACATCTTCTTCAACAGGTGCTTCAGCAATTGGTATCTCAGCAGCTCCTCTATCAGGACCTTCTGTGGCACCTACTCCTTCAGCAACAGGAGGAGAGTTTGAAGTCTCCTCATCTGAATCATAAAGAAGATTAAATATATCTTTTTGGGGGTTGGCCTCAGCATGATCGTTAGTATCACTGGCCTGGTCAGCAGTTTGATCACCTGCTAAGCGCGTCTAGATTAGATTGCAATCATTCATAAACTTAGTTGGGTCAATTCGTAAGTTTTCGAAAGAATTCAGAATCGATTGACCATTGACATCATTAGTCTCATGATTGATATCCTTCGTCTCTTTTATAGTTCTGCGCACTTAAATAGATTCATAAAAAATAACATTGCATGTTATTTCCACAATTCCATTAGTCTTGTTTAACACTCTATAGCCTTTGTGAGTGGGGTGACCATATCCAAGAAGTACACCCTCATCAGACTTAGGCGAAAAAGTGTTAAGTTTTGACTTTTCGTTGTTATGGATATAACATGTTGCACCAAAAACACGAAGATGATCTAGATTAGGTTTATGACCGTTATAAACTTCATAAGGAGTCTTGTTGAATCGGCCGGTAATGGAACTTCTATTCTGCATATAACAGGGGGTCATCACCGCCTCTCCCTAGTACTTAGCAGGTAACTCAGCGTCAGCTAGCATAGACCGCACTGCCTCTTTCAGCGTCCGATTCCTTCTCTCTGCTAGACCATTCTGCTGAGGAGTCCTAGCAGTGGACCTCTCATAACCAATGCCAGCCTCTGCGCAGAAATCCATGAGGATTCCATTACAGAATTCGGCACCATTATCCGAACGGATCCTTTTTACAGTAACCTCTTTACTATTTTGCTTCTTGAGAATTAGCTCAGGCAGAATGAGCTTCACTTCCTCCTCGGTCTTGAGCAGACGAACCCAAGTGTACCTAGAATAGTCATCAACCACCACAAGAGTATATATCTTTTTACTTACAGTGGGTGGAGTGACTGGTCCAAATAGATCCATGTGCAATAGCTCAAGGATCCTGCTTGAGGTAGCTTTTTCTGAGTGGGAATGAAATGACGCTTTAGTCTGCTTCCCTTGTTGGCAAGCTTTGCATACGCCTTCCTTACGAAAAGTGATGTCAACAGGCAGACCTGCAACAAGCTCATTCTTGGCAATATGGTTAATGGTTTTGAAATTTAAGTGGTTTAATATTTTGTGCCATAACCATGTGGTTTCCTCCTTGTTTAAAGCTAAGAAGCATGAATGTTATTGGCCACTTTGCCAGTCGACAACATACAAACCACCTTTCTGGATACCTCGAAGTTTCACTTCTCCTGTGACATTGTCAGCAATTGAACAACCAGAATGAATAAATGAAACAGTGTACCCATTTTCATATAATTGGCTTATGCTTAGCAGATTATGCTTGAGATTTGATACAAGAGCAACATTGACAATCGTCAGACCATTGCGCTCTATACATCCTCTGCCAAGTACTCTACCTTTACTGTTATCTCCAAACACGACAGATGGACCATATGATTTCTGAATGTCTGAGAACAGGTCTTCGTCCCCCATCATGTGCGCCAAACAACCACTGTCTAGGATCCACTCATTTGACATGCCTAATGTCTTTGCGCCTGAATCCTGATCCTGCAAAGGCAATTAGGTTGATTTAGGTCCCCGATTAGCGTCGGGTCCTGAAGGATTAACTTGTGTCATTGTTCCTTTCGGAACCCACATTTTGGTAATCTTCAAGGTATTCTCCTTGAGATTCTTTTTGTTAACCTTCTCAACCTTTTGATGTGTGTATGCATGTGGTTGTGTGTTGTGCTTCTTCGCCTTCATTGTCCTTTGGTGATACACGTATCTGGACTCGGGCCTCACATAGGTGTTTCTCCTATGTGGTGTGTAATGATGGTATTGGGGTTTCGCTGAATGATATTCAACTTGTCTTCCTCGAGTAAGGATAGGATTTGGCTTCCTAGCATTTGAAACATGATGTTTAGCCTTTGTCCTTGAATTTGCTAAATAGTTCTGCTTAGTAGATCTATGATAAGAACTTTGCTGAGATCCAGCATCTCTTGTGGTACTCCAGCTGAAATCTCACATTCTGCTTGACCTTTTGCTGAGGTCTAGCATAATGCTTGACACTCTGCTTGGGTTCAGCAGACTGTTTGATATTCTGCTGAGCGATCTGCTTAGCATCTGTCCTAGCATTCGATGATTCAGCGACTAATGTATCCTTCTCTTTGCCATCACCAAATATTTTTCCAGCAGAAACAAAAGTGATATTTCTCTTTTGCCTCGAAGTTTCATCTTCGTCATAACATCTGTGCCCAATTCCAGATCGGTCACCGTGACGTCTCTGTTGGCTTATCAGGTTATTTAAGATATCCTGACTAGTCATATACGCGCAGACACACTTCTTATTAGCTTTATTTTACAAAATCAGATTTTCTTTTTCAAGATTTTTTAAATTTATTCAGCTCTAAGTTTTGACAAATCCTCACAATCGGACCTTAGTCTCTAGACTTCATCGGTCAGGTTTATGATTTTTTGCTTGAGTGAGGAATTATCTTTTACAATAGTGTTTTTCAAAGAATAAACTTTTGAAAGTTCTAATGAAAGTTTGGTAAGATAATCATCCTCAGAATCCTAAAAAGGAATCCTCCGATTCAAATGTGTGTGCTGAGTTTGAAGTATTAGCAATAGATGTTACCTCCTGATTGTCGACTACTAGAGCCGATTCGGAAGGTTGCTCAGTATCAACGGATATTTCACCATCTTCAACGATTCTTGCCATGAAAACCATCAAGGCTTCCTCATCTTCGTCAGTAGGGTAATATTCCTCTTCATTGTCAGGAATATCTGGGACTTCTATCCGTGTTAGCAACGCCTTTGTCACTGCCCGAACCGCTCGCCTTTCAAATCTTTGCCGCAAACACTCTCTTTTTTCAGGACGCACCCTTGGGCAATCATGCTTCAGGTGATCAGGAGATTGACATTCAAAACACTGCCTGATCCTTTTATCGGTGGAGTGCTGAGTTGAGGTTGCCTTTGCCTCCTTCTCGGCGTTAACTTCCAAAATCACTTTCTGTATTTTCTTCATCTGCTCCTCCAACTCATTTATCTTTTGATCTTCACTATTTGAGCTAGAAGTTGAGGGAGTCTCCATGATTGGTACTGCTGAGGTTGATCTCTCCTGGTTATGGAACGGCTTCCTAGGAGATTTCCATTTGCTTCCGACCTTTTTGACAAAGTATGCTACATCCTCTTGAGTTCCAACTATTGTTACATAAGGATGTACTAAAGCAGCCTCATTCTTCTTCGACTGCTGAATCATAAATTCATGTGCCTTTAATTGTGAGAAGACTTCAGCAGTAGACATGCTACTAAGATCCTTTTCACTTAAGCTTGTCATCTTAACAAACCAGTCACTTCTGGGTTTAGTTTGGATATAATTTTGTTATTCATTTCCCCGTTGTCATAGGTCTTGCCGACATTTTTGAGTTCTCCTATGATTGTGTTGAATCTTTCCTCCATCACCTGAATGGTTTCACCAGGAACCATAGCAAATGATTCGTATTTATCCACAGCTACCTGAAGCTTATTTCGCTTCATTTGTTCCATTTCCTGAGAGACTTTGCATATATACGCCCACATCTCTTTGGCTGTTTCATAGTCTAGAGCTTTTTCAGCCATAAAGGGAGGTAGGCAATCCATGATTAATTTCATGGCGATGAACTCCAGCTGGCCCCTCTTCTTGTCTTCTAGGGTCTACTCATTATAGGGCTTTTTCACCATCTCAGGATGAGGTGGACCACCAGCAGGTCCAGGTGGTGCGGTGTTCACTTTCAGGATCTCTATGGGACCATTCTCGAGGATGTCTCTCATTTCTAGATGTATGCTCTGTAGCTGGATCATGTCCTTCTTCTTCCAGCTTTCAAACCCATCCTTTTTATACTTTGGAAGAGCATGATTCGTCATTTTGATTATCTTCGTCTTTACCTGAGCTATGTAAGACACAGATACAAGCAACACAAGGAAAACTAGGATCTAGGACATAAGCAACTTAGAAGTAGTCGGTTTTTCAACCTCCTGCTCTGATACCACTTGTTGGTCCATGAGATAAGAGTCGTCATGGTAGCGATAAAGTATAAACACGAAATGCAGCGGAATAATATAGCGTTTACTTGTATTTAGGTTATTTTTCAAATAGGGTTTTGTTCAAGTTTACTTAAGTTCCTTCTTGCAGTTATACACTAGCAACTCCGTTGCTAGGTTTTAAATCACAGTCGCACAATAGCAATAAAAAATAATCAGCAAGAGAACACAAGGTTTATAGTGGTTCGATCAAATGATCTACGTTCACTCCTTAGCCGAATCGCTAAGAATTTCACTAAGAAAGTATAAGGTGTACAAAGAGTTTCCTTTCCTGTAAAGCAGGTAGCCGAAGTAAGGTCTGGCTACTTCACGGCTATCTTTCGATACTCCGAACTTCTCAGGTGTGGCTTCGGCTGATTCAAGGGCGCACCTTCGTCAAACTTGCTTTTACCACCTTTGGAAGAGTTTAGAGTTCCTTCCGAACTATTCTTCTTTTGCGGCTTCAGTGCCCGTCCTAATCTATTCCTTTACAAGAAATCGACTACTGGATACTTTCTATAAAGGAAGCGATCCCAATGATTGAAGATTCTTGAATCAATTCAAGAATCTCTCAGATGAGTGTCAGACTTACAATGAGACACTCAAGTTGTTGAAGGCTTTTTGATGTCTCTGTGTTATGCCCTTAAACAGAACTGATCTCGATCCTTTTTGTCTTTTTGGAATCTTTCGAATATATATTTGTGTAAGAGTGTGAGCAGCTTTTTGTATCTCCCTTTGACTTGCCTTTTATAGTTGGAGATTCGAAACTCGAGTCGGCATTTCCATTTAGACATAACGGATCTTTCATCTTAATTGCAAGTAGCTTTTTACCAACTTTTATGTCCCCGTACAGGCTTTTCCGACCTACTTTTGACAGGTCTAGTCTTCGCGCGTTGGTTAGAATTACGGTGTAGCAGTCGTTAAGATTTGCTTTGCTGAGCTTTTCTTAGAACGTCTGCTAGTTCTCTTTTAGTATTCTGCTACCTTCAGCTTTGGATTGCTAACGCCCTTAGCAATCTGTGACGTGTTAGCAAATGCTGACTCCACAACATTCTGCTACCACTAGTTTTATTCTTCTTTAGCATTCTCTGATGTTTGCTGAGAGTGTTTCAAGCAACCTACTCTATTACAACTCAATATTAACCCTGTACAGGACATTACAAGATCTGCTAAGCTATGCTATGGTTCAGCAATGATCGACCATCTACTAAGGTTTGATCCAACAAAATCTTTTACAATGTGATCCTTAGGAGAGTTCAGGAATATTTTCCCAACATGACACTTTACGCCACCAGCAAAAAAGACACCTGGCCAGACGAGGACCAAAACCCTGGTTGAACAACCCGAAAAGGATGCAACAGCCGCTGCCTGTAACGACCATCGATAAAAGTGGAGCTACCCCCAAAATTCTCTAGGGTTGTAACGGTTCCTCTTGAACTATAAAAGAGGAGCCACTAAGTCAAATTTACACGCAATTTTCCTTTATACTAGCATGCTTCTTGTACTCCATACGTTATAGTCTTCACTTTTATCCTCAATTACCCTTTATTAAATTGATCTTCAATCATTTTGTTCTTCAATCATTTTTATCGTTATTATCACACAAGTTCCAAGAGTCCCTATTTCATCACAAATCGAAGCTCAACAATTCCCATCTTTATGTATGTTTTAATGTGTCAAACACTACCTGTTTAGTGAGTTTATGGCTTAGATTAGTCCAATCTTTCAAAGTCTTGTTAGGATTTATCGAGTTGTAAATAGAGGAAACATTCAAGAGGAGAAGAAATACATGTTTTCTGAATCAACGAAACTCTGCAAAAATTCAAACTGAAGCTTTTCCAGACATTCTTGCTTACTTTACATGCGCCATTTCTTGGACATGATACTTTGTGCATCTAGCAAGAGTTTTCAGCTTGGTCTTCTTACTGTCTAAGTAAGAAACCAACTTGGAGTCGCTGCATCTCCGACACCTAACTATTACGGGCATTATACCGCAACCGACAAGTTTACGGGATGAACTAAAAGTCCTAACAACCAGATGGAGGCAGAATGGTGCACTTATACTCTGACCTGAATAAGTGATGCAAAACAAAGGCCTAGGCAAGTGAGCTTTTGGACTGACAGACATTGCCATCAACCAGCAAACAACAGAGCATTTACCTCTTTGTAACCTGATCTTAGTGAATTTACAGACCGCGAGTCTGAATAGAGGACGCAGTACAGTTAAATTCTAAACTTCTATAACATCCTTGTGAATTTTTATTGCTTTCTTCATTTTGTGCTTGGATTTTAAACCCAACGCTTTCTAAGTGTTGGGTATACTTGAATTTTTACAAAGTATATCTTCATCGCTAATCAACCAAATTTCATAGTACAGTTAAATTCCAAACCTCTATAACATCCTTGTGAATTTTTATTGCTTTCTTCATTTTGTCCTTGGATTTTAAACCCAATGCTTTCTAAGTGTTGGGTATACTTGAATTTTTACTAAGTATATCTTCATCGCTAATCAACCAAATTTCATAACCAAGCTGGTGCGTGAACAACGACATTGGAGAAGTCCACAAATCATATCAGAGCAGTTGGTCTTTATAGGCTAAATGTTGTAAGTCTCTTAGGACCTGATCTATTATCCTTGTACTTTTCTCTCTTTTTTAGCGAACAAGTTACTCTCTATGATGTATATCTCAAAGCTTCGACCTTACTCGGTGGAGTAGTTCGCCGCATGGAAGAAGAGATTGACCATCCAGCTGTAAAATATCCATTCCAAGTTTGTGGACATGTTGGAACCGAACCAATAAAGATCATGAAGGATAACGCCCTACTTGGAGGTGACACTGGTCAAGACATGATAGAGAAATGCTACACAGAGTGGACTCTACAAGATACGAAAAGAGTCCAGCTTGACTCTATCGCTCCTGAGATGATCCTGTAAGCTCTCCTAGCGATCATGATGGACAATGTCATTGAGTTCTGACAATTTCAAAGAAGTCAGGGACTAGTGAGCAGTCTCAGCCAGTATAGAGAACAAGTGAAGTGGAACAAACTTCTAGTCTTTGTGGACAAGTACGAGTCCTTCATGATGCTCCGTAGAGAAAGTATCAAGGTAACGAAGGCCATATTCAACTCTATCATCATCGAGTTGAAAGCCTTGGATAGAGTTTACTCTACAGTAGATCTTAAAGCCAAGATCCTGTCTAAGATGCCCAAGGACGACTGGTTCGTTAAGACTACCACTAACAAGGAGAAGAAATAAGGATTTTGTTGTCGTGAATTTAATCACTTAACATATAAGCCCGGGTTGATAATTGGATATAAAAACAAATTAATATGCCTATGATTAATCATAGCATGATCATATTCAATATGTATAAGATGGTCTATGTGGAACACCAAGATTGTAGAAACTAACAAACGCAATGTGCACAGATTTGATCATCGATCCTCTTTCTTACGCAATAAGATTTAATCCTACAAGATGAGGGAATTAAATCTTTAAAATTAATACAGATTAATTTTGAAATTGAGGAGAGAAGAAGAAAAAGATCCTCCAGATCTGATCTTCTGATCTGTATTCCAGCTCTCATCCAAAAAACTAGTGAAGATTCGCTTCGGATTCTATGCCTATCGAGTCAGATCTCCAGTCACCAATCATAGCTTCCAAATCCTTGTTTGCGGCTTAGCAACTTATGATCTTGTGGTGTGTTGTGCTCTGATAACCTGAAAGCCATTTATAGGAAAATCTGATCTGACATGGGCTCGAGCTATCATGGGCCAAACCAGGGACCAGAATGCAAATAGCAAATAAGTCATATCAATTAATTAATTCTCATATTCAACCCATAATATAATTAATTAATTAATATTGATTCATGCCACCAGAGAATCAATAATATCCTACCTATTTGCTACCACGTTATGAGAAACGGGTCGCATAGGCTCGGTTTATCCCCACATTTAAGGTTACATATACTCATTAATTAATTTAAACTCTGACAAGCCATTAAATTAATTAACATCTAATATTCCTGAGTAAATCCACTCAACCATTTACACTTATACTTAAACTTAATCAGCTTGAAGGACTTCAACATACCGAACCTTTTGGGATGCTTAGAGAATGTCACCATCCTATACTTGATGTGGTTACCTTGTTATAGTACCAGACAGACATACACAAATTGCTACCAACCAAGGTACAAATATACAAGCTCGACTAGAGCCTTTCATTGTATCTCAAGATAACATACCAATTTGTGTATACTTTTGTACTTTCGTCTAGGTTTAAAATTCCATCAAGCCACCAATATCAAGATTCCTTTAATGTCAGATAAAGGAATCGATCGTAACTTAGGTCCTATCAATGCGTACCCCATGCATCAACATACCAAGCAACCAAGATAAGTTGCTTACTATTGCGTATGTTGTAGCCTACATCGACAGTCTATCTTGGGACTGTCTCAACTATGATAACTATTCATATCTTGCTAGGTCAGACGAAGCATACGATCTTCCGGTGATCTACTACACACTGTATGATCTCCCTATCGACGAGATAAGAGGATAAGAGTGTTTGCTAAACATATTTGTTAATTTAGACAGGAGATGGCCATACAACATTCATGATTCCCAATATATTCAACAATAAACCTTGTACATAATATACCAGTCATAATGCTTTTAGTATATAATTCTATCAATCTCCCACTTATATTCAAAGCATTGTAGAATTGCTTTCTAGAGTATAATGTGCCTTAACTAATCTAGGTATTACAGCCTCAGCCCAAGGTTTTTTACATGCATCTCGGAGACCTTCTGAGGCAAAGCTTTTGTGAATTGATCTACTAGATTATCCTTTGAATCATTCTTCTCTACCAGCACATCACCCCTTGCCACGATTTCTCGTATGATATGGTACTTCCTTTTAATGTGTTTTGTTGCTCTGTGAGTTTGTGGTTCCTTTGAGTTCACCAAAACACCCGAGTTATCACAAAATACCGTGATAGTCTTGGGTAACTTAGGAATCACGTCCAAATGTAGAAGAAAGCTTCGAAACAATACTGCTTCTTTCAAAGCTTCCCAAGCTGCCACATATTCTTCTTCCATGGTGGAGTATGCAATGCACTTCTGCTTTGCACTCCTCCATGATATGGCCCCACCTCCCAATGTAAATACATAGCCAGAGGTGGACTTGTTTTTGTCCCGGTCTGCCTTGAAATCCAGATCCATATAAGACACAAGGTAGAACTTCTTACACTACATAACCAGAGGTTGACTTATTTTCGTCCCGGGTTGCCTTGAAATCCAAATCCGTATAACACACAGGGCATAACTCCTCACACTGATTAACGAGACAATAGTCTCTAATCCATTTCAAGTATTTGAGTATGTGTTTACCGTAGTCCAATTAGCCTGTCAAGGGTTAGACAGATATCTTGCTACCATGCCTACAACAAAGCAGATATCTGGCCTCGTACAAAGCATTGCATACATGAGACTTCCCACGACCGATGCATGCGACACCTTGCTCATCTCATATTTCTCCTTTTGTGTCTCCTAACACCGATCCTTAGAATAATGTACGCCATTACTGAAGGGTAACAAACTATTCTTGGCAGTTTGCATGCTAAAATGGGCAATCACGGTATCCACATATAAAGCTTGAGACAATGCTAACATTCTTTTATTGCTCTCCCGCAAAACTTTTATCCCAATGATATACCATACATTCCCAAGATCCTTCATATGAAACTTCTCAGATAACCACCCCTTTATGCCCGACAATACCTATACATTGTTGCCAATTAGAAGAATATAATCTACTAAAGTGCAAGGAACACCATGCTTCTACTGACACACAGACGGTACATTCAACTCACTTTTGATCATTGTGAAAATCCATATGATTTAATCACTTCATCATCAAAACATACGTTCCATGATTGTGAATCTTGCTTGAGTCCATACAGTGACTTCTTAAGCTTCCAGACTAAATGCTCTTCGCCCTTCTACATATATCCTTCTGGCTGCATATAGATGTCTTGACCATCCTCAAGGTACCTATTTAGAAACACAGTTTTGACATCCATCTTCCAGATTTTTAGGTCCATATGTGCTGCTATGGCCAGGAGTATCCGAATGGACTTAAGCATGACTACCAGTGAGAAGGTCTCATCATAGTCTATGCCTTCTTTCTGACTATAACCCTTCGCCACTAACCTAGCTTTATAAGTCGTTATTTCTCCATTTGTTTTTTTCTTTCTCTTGTATACCCACTTGTAGCCTATGGTTCTAAAGCCATCTTGCATCTCAGTTTTCTAGTATACATCCATAACTGTTATGGATTCTATCTCTGAATCCATGGCGACATGCTATTTGTCTGCATCTTTATTAGATACTGCCTCGTCGTATGTCAATGGGTTGGTATCACCCAGTCCATTTTTCGGGATCAAGTGAGAAGACTCTCCCACGAACATGTATCTTTCTAGTTGTCGAACAACCCTCCCAGTACGATGAGGCATCTGAGCTATGTCACTAGTTAGCATAGTACTCGGTGGTCCCATTCCTTCCATTGATGGTAGTGTTGGTAGTCCCTCACTGGTAATAGGTGAATCTACCAATACACTGGGCTTTTCTGATGGAATCTCTCCATTACCTCCATGCTCATGGAGAATAATTTTACTCTTGGATCTGTGGTTTCTTACATATTCGTCCTCCAAGAATCTCGCGTTGGTAGTGAAAACGACTTTCTCATTCTCAGGATAATAGAAGTAACCACCTTTCATTTTCCTAGTGATGGGTTTTGTATACTGAAAGCATTTATTACAATGAGTATACAACGGTTTATTTCTCCTATCTGTTAACAATCGTACATGTATGAACAATGGTATCCTCTTGTCTCACCGATAGGGACGATCATACGGCGTGTTGTAGATCGCAGAAGACAGTATGATCACTTGACCTAGTGAGACATAAACCTTGATCACAGCCGAGACAATGTATGAGGATACGTCTGTTCGGATGGCTGCGGCATTGTCGGAAAAAGTAGTCTGTCTTGGTTACTTGACATGCTGGTACGCAGAGGTGGCGTATTGATGGATCGCAGTGAGATATATTCGTCTGTCTGACATCAGTGAATAAAAGATCTCGTTATATTGATTGAGTCCAAACCCTAACGAAGGTTCAGGGGTTTGCACGGGTTGACTGTTGCTTTGACTTGCCATGGTGGAGAGCCTGAGTAACGTGCACGTATATCAGCATCTTGGGTAATAGCAGTTCGTGTAGTATTGCCTGAGACTGAACTTAGGTAACCATATCCGAGTAATAGGATGGGGCCATTCCCTGAGGAGCTCAATAACATTCATCGTGCCAAAGTCCTACAGGCTGATTCGAATTTGTTTTGAAATTAGATTGCTAATTTCTTCTTTATCTATTTCTTTATTTCGAATTTGTTTTGAAATTAGATTGCTAATTTCTTTTTCCGCAGACAATTCGAATTGCGTGGTTGAATTGAAGTTTGGAATTCAAACGCAAAAGATCGGTACAGACACTACGGAGTTTTGGTAAATCTCTCGATCCACAATTCTTCGTATTAAATTCATAGGAGCATGCTAGGGTTTTGAGAAATTATTTATGGCAATATCCATAGATCGATCCGGTTCAGTTTGGTTTTGGTGATTCGGTTCACGTAAAAACCCTACAATTGGTATCAGAGCCAGGTTATCAGATTTATGGCTCTGTTGTTCATAATTAAATTCGATATTATGCATATATGAATTTATTATTGTGGATGTTGGTTTTTGTTCCTCGTGGCAACCCGTTGATTCAGCCCGCGGTGGTTCATCCGTGTAGGGCTGAATTATTTTGTAAAATCATGAGAAAATCCATGATTAGAATAGATTTGAAAAATTGTAATAGAATAGTTTCTGTAATTTTTCAAATTCTGTAATTGGACGGGTCGAGGACGAAGAATGAAGAAGGATCCAACGCAGGGCCGATGGAGACAACGGCGGGCGCAGGCGGCGCAGCAGGCGCGCACGACTAGGGCGCGAGCAGCGAGCAGTACGGCGGCACAGCAGGCGCGCGCGAGTGTGTGGCGTGCTGGGCACGGCGGTGCCTGGTCGGCGGCGGCGGCGGTCGGCGGTGGCTTCGGTCGTCATCGTCTGCTGTTTTCCCGTCTCGATGTCTTGTGTTTTTGGTGGTTTGTGCAATCCTGTGTAAACCCTAGGTTTGCATTAGGGTTAGGGCAAATCATCAGATCACAAAGGCCTAAAAATCCAAAAGATTTGGTGTATAAAGATTTGGAGGCCCTTGAAGATTCGAGAAGATTTGAATTTATCCATTAAATTAAAAATTCAAATTGTAATAGATAGATTTTATTTTCTATTTAATTTTGGGGCCACGAGGAATTTTTGTTTGCCTTAATTATCCTCTTATGATATGTGATTTATTTATGTGCGCTATTAAGGATGTGTAGATAATAGGAAAAACATGTTTTACTGCTTTTATTATTTATAGCTTTACAAGCATGCTTATGTGATTAATTTCTTTTGTTGGATTATATTTTGGGAATTTTTGGGCTTGTTTAATTACATGCAAAAATTTGGAAAATATAATGACAAAAGGAAATTATGTGTGCGCTTAAAGAAACCTTTTAAAAGAAAAATACTAAGCAGATTTTTTAATTATAATCAATAGACCTCCACAAAGCGGTCCTAGGCTGTAAGTGTATCTCTCGTTCTAGTAAACGTCTACGAGTGTAGCTTGCTAGTTCCCGGAGGTACATGGGTACGGTTGTTGGGATTTCTAGACAAACAATTTAAATCATGTGAATAGTGGGAGGGCTTTGCGTAAACGTCTACGAGTGTAGCTTGCGTAGACCTCTTTCACAAGTATTCTAGGATTGATTTAAATTAAAGATAACAAAAGCATTAAGGGTTGTACGGTATGGTTACGTGCCATGCTAAACTGTCTCTTTTGGCCGGAGTTAAATTTGTGGTTAATTGCTTAGAAGCATCTTAGAATATAATGCAAGAATTGCATCCCTGTTCTTGAGAGATGGCTTGGTCTAAGGTTTTCACTAATTATTAATTTCTAGTGTCAAAAGCATCCTGACATGGTAGTGAAATTAAATGGATTGGGGCTTAAAACCCGCAGTTTTGGTTGAGGGTGACATCGTATACGTCTATGAGTGTAGCTTGCGGTGGGTACTCTTGGGCAATTAGTGGAAAACATTTGTATTTGATTTATTAAAAGGTTTTCAATGCATTTGTTTTCGAAGTTCAACATGTATGTTCTTATTTAAGATTCCTTATTGTTTCAGATATGTCTATGTCTACTGTCGATCATATACTTGCTCTCAATCCTCTAACTGGTCCGAACTTCCATGAATGGAGTTTCTGCATCAAACACATCCTTTATCTGAAAAATCAAGCACATGTTCTTTACATGGATCCACTATTGCGCTCTCAAAGAGGTGTGTGCGAACTTGAGCTTGAATTCTATGACAGATGGGAGGATGCTGATGAGTCTGCCTTCTGGCTCATCATGGGTTCTCTGTCTAGAGAGTTAAGGCATAAGTATGAACACCTCGAAAGGGCTGGAGAGCTTTGGAAGGAACTCTCGACAGCTTTTGGCAAAGTGGAACGAACTATCGACTGTAAGCTTGTACACAATCTTGTGTGCAAGAAGATGGTTGAAGATAGTTCGGTGATGGAGCACATGATGTCTGTGATTGATCTCATGAGATAGTTCACTGTGCGGGGTGGTAATATCAGTGCGCAAGGCGAGATTGATATTATCTTAAATTCTCTTCCGGAATCCTTTAATGACTTTAAGGTAGTTGCTGCTGCAAAGGGAGAGTATGCTCTGCATGAGCTGCTTGGGGATCTTGTAGTGGATCAGTCTACCATGCGAACACGGAAACCTGTTCTGTCTGGTTCTAGCACTGGTACAACAACCTCTAGGGTTGGAGATGATGGTGCTGAGAGCAAGTTCAGAAAAGCGGGTAGTGGTAGCAAGTCTAGGAAGGGGAAGAGAGCCAAGGTCACTCCAAAGAAGAACAAGTGTACTGAATGCGGAAAGGTGGATTGTCCGAATGCCAAGGGACAAGGTACGTCATTTGCATTTGTAACGGAAACATGTTTAGCATCGGTTTCTACTCATTCGTGGGTAGTGGATACTGGAGCTACTGATCATGTTTGTTACATTTTGTAGGGGTTCACACCGAGGAAGGTGCTGAAGAATGACGAGGTTACCATCTCGATGGGGAACGCAGCACAAGTGAGTGCAGCTGCCATTGGAGATTTCACCTTGTACTCTGACGATTCTGTTTTAACATTGAGAGATATTTTGTATGTGCCGGATTTTCGGCGAAATCTTATTTCAATTTCCAAACTTTATGTTGATGGATATTCAGTTATTTTTGATAGTGGTGTTTCTATCATCGGTAATAACGGTGTTATCTGTCGTGGAATGCTGAATAATTCTCTCTATGTTGTTAACTGTAATCATAAGTCTTCCGCAAGTATTGCATGTAATTCATCCGTAATTGATAATCCTAGGAAGAGAAAACTTACTTCTTTTGATGAGGATCTTACATATCTCTGGCACTTGAGACTGGGCCACATCAGCTTGAAGCGGATTCAGAGACTTGCAGATGACGGTACATTGGACTAAGTCCTGGCTGTACCTTATCAGGTCTGCGAATCCTGCATTGAGGGCAAGATGTCAACTAGGCCTTTCAAGGCTAGTCAGTCTCGAGCAGAGGAAGTGTTGGAATTGATCCATTCTGACCTATGTGGACCGATGTCCACTCAGGCTCGTGGAGGGTACGAGTACTTCGTCACTTTCATTGACGATTACTCAAGGTACGGATACGTTTACCTGCTTCGCTACAAGTCTGAATGCTTTGAGAAATTCAAAGAGTTCAAGGCTGAGGTAGAAAAGAAGGTTGGGAAAACTATCAAGTCGCTGCGATCTGACTGCGGTGGCGAATACCTCGGTAACGAGTTCCTGCAATATTTGTCAGAAAATGGGATTACATCCCAGTGGACTGCCTCGGGTACTCCCCAGCAAAACGGTGTAGCTGAAAGAAGAAATATGATTCTTCTAGAGATGGTAAGGTCAACGATGAGTTATGCAAACTTACCAATTTCGTTTTGGGGCTACGCATTGGAGACAGCAGCATACGTACTTAATGTGGTGCCTTCTAAATCAGTTCCTAAGACGCCTTCTGAGCTCTTCCTTAGTCGCAAACCTAGTTTGTGCAAGTTTAGAGTATGGGGCTGTCCGGCACACGTACTGTCAAAGGAACCTGATAAGTTAGAAAGTAGGTCAAAAGTAATGCTGTTCATAGGGTATCCCAGGCAAACGAAAGGTGGTTACTTTTACTGTTCTGAGAGTCAAAGAGTCGTTGTCAGCACCAACGCTAGATTCTTGGAGGACGAGTATGTGAGTAATCACAGGTCAAGGAGTGATATCGTTCTTCAAGAAATTGAGAACGAGAGTGCAATTCCAAGGGAAGGGGAATGTGTAGATGTGGGTGCACCTGTGAGAGGTACAGCACCACAGACACGTTCTTCAGTGCAAGGTGCAGGACCACAAGTCACTGCACCTACTACTGACACGGCACCGATGCCTCGTCGTAGTGGGAGAGTTATTTTCCAACCGGAAAGGTACATGTTCGTGGGTGAGTCTTCGGACTTGAGCCCGGAAGACGGACATGAGGACTCTGACCCATTAACTTACAAAGAGGCAGTGCAGGACAAGGATGTTGCCAAATGGTGTGTCGCCATGGATTCTGAAATTGAATCATTAACTGCTATGGATGTATACCAAAAAACTGATTTGCCGGATGGCTTTAGGGCCATAGGATGCAAATGGGTATACAAAAGAAAGAAAGGGGCGGATGGAAAGATCACGGCTTTCAAGGCCAGGCTGGTGGCAAAGGGTTATAGTCAGAAAGAGGGCATTGACTATGACGAAACCTTTTCACCCGTAGCCATGCTCAAATCCATCCGGATACTCCTTGCCATAGCTGCGCATATGGACCTCGAGATCTGGCAGATGGATGTGAAAACCGCTTTTCTAAACGGTTACCTTGAAGAAGGTAGGGACATCTATATGCAGCAGCCCGAGGGTTACATAAGCAAGGGCGAAGAACATCTTGTCTGGAAGCTTAGGAAGTCCTTGTATGGACTTAAACAAGCTTCAAGGTCGTGGAACTTACGTTTCAATGATGTGATTAAATCCTATGGATTTGCACAGTTGGAAAACAAAAGTTGTGTTTACCGACTTTGTGTCAGTGGGAGCGTGGTCTTCCTTGCACTATACGTTGATAACATACTCCTATTTGGAAACAATGATGGAGTGATGTCCGAAATCAAGGTTTGGTTATCCGAACAGTTCCAAATGAAGGATCTGGGAGAAGCTGGCTAAATTATTGGGATTAAGGTCTTACGAGATCGTAAGAGAAGAATGTTGAGCTTATCCCATGCATCCTATGTGGATACTGTGATAGCCCGGTTCAGCATGCAACTCGCCAAGAAAGGCTTACTACCTTTCATACATGGCGTTCGTCTCTCTAGTGGGCAGTGTCCTCAGACACAGCGAGAGAAAGACGAGATGAGTCTTGTACCATATGCTTCGGCAGTGGGTAGTCTCATGTATGCGATGCTGTGTTCCAGGCCAGATATCTGTTATGCCGTGGGCATGGTAGCAAGATATCAGTCTAACCCTGGACACGCGCACTGGACTGCTGTAAAGCATATCCTCAAGTATTTGATGAGAACTAGGAATTTCTGCCTAGTTTATCAAAGTGAGGATCTGTGCCCTGTGGGTTATACAGACTCGGATTTCCAAAGGGACCAGGATGAGAAGAAATCGACCTCAGGTTATGTGTTTACCCTGGGAGGTGGAGCTGTATCTTGGAGGAGCTCAAAGCAGAAATGCATTGCTGACTCCACCATGGAGGCGGAATATGTCGCCGCCTCTAATGCCTCGAAAGAGGGTGTGTGGCTCCGGAACTACCTTTTAGAGTTGGGCGTGATCCCGAGTTTGTCGAGGAGCATCACAATTTATTGTGATAACTCTGGTGCGGTGGCAAACTCAAAGGAGCCGCGGTCTCACAGGGCAAGCAAACACATAGAGAGAAAGTACCATATCATACGAGAAATTGTATTGAGGGGCGATGTGCTGATTAAGAAGATTGACACTGCTGACAATCTTGTTGATCCGTTTACAAAGAGCTTGCCGCAGAAAGTATACAAAAGACATATTCGTGAGCTGGGGCTGAGGTGGATGCCGACCACTGATAGTGGTTAAAGACAGCAGACTAGATAGACGGACTGTATACTCTGTAATAGCTTAGTTATGCTTTGAGTATAAGTGGGAGATTGATGGGTTTTGTATACTGAAAGCATTTATTACAATGAGTATACAACGGTTTATTTCTCCTATCCGTTAACAATTGTACATGTATGAACAATGGTATCCTCTTGTCTCACCGATAGGGACGATCATACGGCGTGTTGTAGATCGCAGAAGACAGTATGATCACTTGACCTAGTGAGACATAAACCTTGATCACAGTCGAGACAGTGTACGAGGATACGTCTGTCTGGATGGCTGCGGCATTGTCGGAATAAGTAGTCTCTCTCGGTTACTTGACATGCTGGTACGCAGAGGTGGCGTATTGATGGACCGCAGTGAGATATATTCGTCTGTCTGATTAAGTTCAGGCACGAGTGATAAGGTTTGAGTGGTACTACTCAGGAATAATAAGATATTAATTAATTGTAGTTAGAGCTTGTCAGAGGCTCCGATTAATTAATGAATATCCGGTAACCTTAAATATGGGGATTCTCAATTAATGCAACCCGTTCTCATAACGTGGTAATAAAGGGGTAGGTCAGTATTAATTCTGTGGTGAAAAAGAATTAATATTAATTAATTAATTGTGTCCTGGGTTGTGGACATGGGAATTAATTAATTTATAGGCCCACTTTATTATTTGCATTAGGTCCCAGTTCAGGCCCAACAAGTGTGCTGAATTGAGCCCAAAATGGCCCATTAGGGTTTCCAACCCTAGGTCTATAAATAGACAACTCTCTCTCATAAGTCATAACACAGTTGAAAAACCCTAAACCTAAGAGAGAGAGGGGGCGCCGTTTTTGAGAAGGGAAAGGAGGAGAATTTTTGAATTCTGGTCCTGCTCAAGCCACAGATCTACGGAGTCCTCACCAGTAGTAGATCTGAACAGCACCGGGACACAGATCTGAAGACCTGATCTGGAGAACAAAACTTCTTCTTTCCCTATTTCTATTTGGAATTTGTTTTGAAATTAGATTGCTAATTTCTGTTTCCGCAGACAATTCGAATTGCGTGGTTGAATTGAAGTTTGGAATTCAAACGCAAAAGATCGGTACAGACACTACGGAGTTTTGGTAAATCTCTCGATCCACAATTCTTCGTATTAAATTCATAGGAGCATGCTAGGGGTTTGAGAAATTATTTATGGCAATATCCATAGATCGATCCGGTTCAGTTTGGTTTTGTGATTCGGTTCACGTAAAAACCCTACAATTGGTATCAGAGCCAGGTTATCAGATTTATGGCTCTGTTGTTCATAATTAAATTCGATATTATGCATGTATGAATTTATTATTGTGGATGTTGGTTTTTGTTCCTCATGGCAACCCGTTGATTCAGCCCGCGGTGGTTTATCCGTGTAGGGCTGAATTATTTTGTAAAATCATGAGAAAATCCAAGATTAGAAAAGATTTGAAAAATTGTAATAGAATAGTTTCTGTAATTTTTCAAATTCTGTAATTGGATGGGTCGAGGACGAAGAATGAAGAAGGAGCCAATGCAGGGCCGATGGAGACGACGGCGGGCGCAGGCGGCGCGGCAGGCGCGCACGACCAGGGCACGAGCAGCGCGCAGTACGGTGGCACGGCGGGCGCGCGCGCGTGGCAGGCGCGCGCGAGTGCGCGGCGTGCTGGGCGCGGCGGTGCCTGGCCGGCGGCGGTCGGCGGCGGCTTTGGTCGTCCTCGTCTACTGTTGTCCCGTCGCGATGGCTTGTGTTTTTGGTGGTTTGTGCAATCCTGTGTAAACCCTAGGTTTACATTAGGGTTAGGGCAAATCATCAGATCACAAAGGCCTAAAAATCCAAAAGATTTGGTGTATCTAGATTTGGAGGCCCTTGAAGATTTGAATTTATCCATTAAATTCAAAATTCAAATTGTAATAGATAGATTTTATTTTCTATTTAATTTTGGGGCCACGAGGAATTTTTGTTTGCCTTAATTGTCCTCGTATGTTATGTGATTTATTTATGTGCGCTATTAAGGATGTGTAGATAATAGGTAAAGCATGTTTTACTGCTTTTATTATTTACAGCTTTACAAGCATGCTTATGTGATTAATTTCTTTTGTTGGATTATATTTTGGGAATTTTTGGGCTTGTTTAATTACATGCAAAAATTTGGAAAATATAATGACAAAAGGAAATTATGTGTGCGCATAAAGAAACCTTTTAAAAGAAAAATACTAAGCAGATTTTTTAATTAAAATCAATAGACCTCCACAAAGCGGTCCTAGGCTGTAAGTGTATCTCTCGTTCTAGTAAACGTCTGCGAGTGTAGCTTGCTAGTTCCCGGAGGTACATGGGTACGGTTGTTGGGATTTCTAGACAAACAATTTAAATCATGTGAATAGTGGGAGGGCTTTGCGTAAACGTCTACGAGTGTAGCTTGCGTAGACCTCTTTCACAAGTATTCTAGGATTGATTTAAATTAAAGATAACAAAAGCTTTAAGGGCTGTGCGGTATGGTTACGTGCCATGCTAAACTGTCTCTTTTGGCCGGAGTTAAATTTGTGGTTAATTGCTTAGAAGCATCTTAGAATATAATGCAAGAATTGCATCCCTGTTCTTGAGAGATGGCTTGGTCTAAGGTTTTCACTAATTATTAATTTCTAGTGTCAAAAGCATCCTGATATGGTAGTGAAATTAAATGGATTGGGGCTTAAAACCCGCAGTTCTGGTTGAGGGTGACATCGTATACGTCTACGAGTGTAGCTTGTGGTGGGTACTCTTGGGCAATTAGTGGAAAACAGAACAGAACTGAAGACCTGATCAGGAGAACAGAACTTCTTCTTTCTCTATTTCTTTATTTCGAATTTGTTTTGAAATTAGATTGCTAATTTCTGTTTCTGCAGACAATTCGAATTGCGTGGTTGAATTGAAGTTTGGAATTCAAACGCAAAAGATCGGTACAGACACTACGGAGTTTCGGTAAATCTCTCGATCCACAATTCTTCGTATTAAATTCATAGGAGCATGCTAGGATTTTGAGAAATTAATTATGGGCAATATCCATAGATCGATCCGGTTCAGTTTGGTTTTGGTGATTCGGTTCACGTAAAAACCCTACACCTAGGATATCTTAAGACAGCATCAGCTTACACCTACTTTCTAACTTATCAGGTTCCTTTGTCATCATATATGCTGGACAACCCCATACCCTAATTCTGGTCAAACTGGGCTTTCGCCCTTACCAGAGTTCTAGAGGCATTTTTGGAAATGATTTAGATGGTACCAGGTTAAGCAAATACACAGCTGTGTCGAAGGCATATCCCCAAAATGAAATTGGCAAGCTTGCATAGCTCATTATAGACGTAACCATTTCCAAAAAAAGTCTTATTTCTTCTTTTCACTACACCATTTTGTTAAGGGGTTCCTGGTGCAGTCCACTGGGATGTAATCCCATTTTTTGACAAATACTGCAAGAACTTGTTTTTGAGGTATTCCTCACCACGATCCGATTGTAGTGTTTTGATAGTCTTACCTAGCCTCTTTTCTACTTCTGACTTGAACTCTTTGAATCTCTCAAAAGTCAAAACATTCACACTTGTAGCGAAGTAAATAGACATATCCTAACCTTGAGTAATTGTCAATAAATGTGACGAAGTACTCATAACCTCCACGAGCTTGCGTGGACATTGGTCCACATAAGTCAGAGTGGATATGTTCTAACACATCCTCTGCTCAAGACTGACTTGCCTTAAAAGGCCAGTTTGTCATCTTTCCTTCTATACAGGCTTCACAAACTTGATGAGGTACCACTTGGAATAAATTCAAGAGACCATCATTCGCCAGTCCTTTAATCCTCTTTAGACTGATGTGACCTAGTCTTAAGTGCCAGAGATATGTTTGATCCTCGTTGTACGAAAACATTCTCTTTAATGATTAATATTATTGGATGAGATTGTTGCAACATTCACGGAAGATTTATGCATACAATTAATGATATAGAGAGAGTCAATTAGTTTGCCATGACAGATCACACCGTTATTGCCAATGTTAGAAACACCATTATAAAAAATAACTGAAAATCCATTATTAAATAACTTTGAAACTGATATTAAATTCTGTTGAAACATCGGCACATATAAAATATCTCTCAAAATCTAAACATTGCTTTTATAGCATAAAGTAAAATCTCCAATGGCTACAGCTGAGACTCGCTCTCCACTGCCCATTGAGATGGTAACCTCATCATGTTTCAGTTGCCTCGTCGGCACGAACCCCTGGAAAGTATAACTAACATGATCAGTAGCTCTAGTATCCACTACCCACAAATATGTAGAAACCAATGCTAAACATGTTTACGTTATAAATGCACATGACGTACCTTGTCCTACCGTGCTGGGCACTAGAAAATTTACTCATCCACTTCGCTTGCGCTTGCATGGCCTGGTGATGACTTCTGCCCTTTCATCTTTGTCTAACTTTTTAAGCATGTCCTTAGCCTCAGCAACTACCTTGTTAAAAGCTAACAAAGTTGGAGATAATTCCAATGCCATGATGTCAGATTGTTCTCGTAGTAGTGCCTTGAGCAACTCATTAAGAGTAAACTCACGCAAACCAGCAAGAAACTTGATGATATCATCAAAAGACTCAGAAAGAGAGTTCAAGAAAATGTTAATCTCAGCACAAGAATTAATTTATACACCTCTCATCCTATACTTTCTCATGATCCTATTCATACTCATGAAATTCAGAATTACTGAACTGCCCTTAGTCATCTTCTTGCAAACAAGGTCCTTCACAAGATTATAACTGATAGTTTGTTTCACCTTCCAATATCCCTTGAGATCTCAACAGTACTTTGGAACTTCCTGTACTTGAGTTTCAATTCTCCAGGCAGACTGTTTATTATGAAGAAGTAAGCAAAATCATCAGAAGCTTTCCATTTGTTATAGAATAGTCGCTCAGAAATAGAACCTTTCCAAGACCGAGGAACTAGTGGATCCATAGAAAATATGTAGGCATGATTCGCAGAGGAGAGAATATACACGAATCAGTATTTCCACTCAGGAAAGTTTGGACCAGTTAAAGGGTTCAGTATTAAGAGGTTTACAATGTGAGCAGTAGACATGTCTGAAAATAATAAATTAAAGAATAAATTAAACATAATCGCAAACTATTAAAACCTTATGATAAAACAATATTAATGTTTCCTCCAACTTGCCCAAGTAATTCTATTGCAAGCCAGACATGTGGACGGTTACAACAAAACACTTGACCAAACTACATCTTTCAGTTCCACTCCTTTAATTCCAATCCATGTCTGGTTCCTTAGACAAGTGGAATTTATAATTGGAGACGAACTGAGACCATATTATCCTACTGAGCAGGGACACCACAAATGAGTTATACTCTAGACAATATCTAAGCTAGCGTACCACCAAAGCCAAACCATCCCATATAAAGATCGATTAAAATACACCATGATCATTTATAATAGGGTTTTCTCATTTAATTAAATCCCTAAATAACTTGTGAAAGTTCTATACGCAAGCTACACATGTAGATGGTTACACATGAGCTCCCACATCTCACATGAATTGAACATGTGTTTTAAGAAATCCCATCTATTAGAACTTATGAATAATAAATTAAGTAAGCTATACATGTAGACGTTTACCGAATAAATTATTAACTTCTAATAAGAAATCGCTTTGTGGAGGTCTTGAATAAACAACTTAGTAATTTTTTACATTCATAAGGTTCAAGTGCACATATTATTTTATGCAGCCATAAACTATAACACTAGTAAAATTATATCATGCAAATAAAGAACCCTGAATTTATAGTTATAATTTAATTAAATAAAATAAATCACATAAGCATGCCTTAAAGCTTTAAATAAAATAATTAAACGTGCTCCTATTATCTACAACATGCTTGAATGTTGTGCAATTAATTAAACACATATATCATACGAGAACAAATAATAAAATAAATAAAAAATATTCTTGTGGCCCCATGATACAAAATACAAATAAATTCTATCTATTATAATTTGGATTTATTATACAAATTTTCGACTCGACTCCCACTACTTGGACTAAGATCTGATTTATTTTATGAAAATTGGGCCTCCAAGATTTAATCCATCAAAAGTAGGACAACTGGGTCCGTTAACAAATTGCAAGCCCGAAGCCCACGTGAGCATGGCCCGACGGGCCACCACCGGTGAACCACCACTGCAGGCGACCTGCCGCCGTGAGGAACTCACTAGAGTTGCACAACAGGTGCGCGAATCCCTCGTGTACAAGTAGCCCACGACACCACCATCCCCGCCGTCACTCTCGCCTACCGCTGCCACCCAGGCCTGCACTCGTGTCACCCCCATGTTGCCCACCACTGCTGCTAAGTCGTTGGTCGCTGGTCGCTGGTCACCGGAGAAACGTGCAGGAGACACAATGGTGTGTGCACAGGCCGTGGGCGCAATTCCTAGGGCGTGCGTTACACGCGACCGTGCCTCCAGCCACCACGACCACCCCCGTTGCCATCCATCTCCATCCTAAGCCATGCCACACCACCGTCGTTAATGTCGTTCGAGGAGGGAGGGAGCGGCGCCGCTTTGCGCGCGCAGAGATGCGGAGGTGCCGCACGTGCACTCAGAACTTAGGGTTCTACCGTGCAGCGTGTGCCCTCGTGCTTCCAACCACTGAGCACATCGTCCCGTCGCTCGCCCTCCGTCCACGCACCATTACCTGGTGGCCGTGCACCATGCCTGGTAGGCCGTGAGCCACACGGCAGCTACCATGGTGCCCAGCGCCGCCTCGTGGGAGATGCTGTGATTTTTCTGCGGCAGCGCCGATATTGTGGATGCCTGCCACAATTTCACGATCGTTGTGCACGACCTCCTTTCCTGTTGGCGCTGTCGTGCTCCGCCGCGTGTTGCATGCATCATGCGGTTCCTTCAGTCTTCGTGTTCTTTTTGCTGTCCATCTTCTTTTTACATATTTAATTTAAAAATTGAAAAATTATATAGAAATACATCCTACAACAATTTTAAAATTAAATCTAACTACGAATTTATCGCATGGGTGAAAAAAGAATCCATATAAAAGTGTGGATTAACCCAAGAACCATGAGGAACAAAAATCATACAATCATAAAACCATTCGTCCATAGCAATTCAATAATAATGATCATGCATAATATTAGGCAATATTTTTTTACCGACAGAGCCAATTAATTGAACCTAGCTCCGATACCAATTAATGAGATTTCGTTGTCGTGATTTGAATCACATTAATCCATATAAGCCCATGTTTATAATTGGATAGCAAAATAAATTACTATTCTTATGATTAATCCTAGCATGCTCCTATTGAATATGCATAAGAAGGTTTATGCAGAATACCTGGATTTTAGAAACTGAAGAACGCGATGCGCAGAGATTTGATCCCTGATCCTCTTTCTTGCGCAACAAGATTTAATCCTACAAGATGAGGGAATTAAATATTTGAAATTAATAAAGATTAATTTTGGAATTGAGGAGAGAGAAGATGAAAACGATCATCCAGATCAGATCTTCTGATCTGTATCCCAGCTCCGATAAAAAATTTGGTCAAGATTCCCTCTAGATTTCGAGCCTATCGAGAAGCAGAATTTCCTCCTTGTTCTCAGATCTCCTGTCACCAATCACAACTCCCAAATCTTGGTTTGCTTCTTAGCAACTTATGATCTTGTGGTGTGTTGTGATTTGAGAACCATAATGCTATTTATTAGAAAATTTTGATCTTAGATGGGCTTGAGCTTTCATGGGCCAAACCAGGGACGAGAATACAAATAGCAAATAAGGTCTATCTTTTAATTAATTCTCATATTCAACCCAAAATATAATTAATTAATTAATATAAATTCATGCCACCAAAGAATCAATATTGTCCTACATATCTTCTACCACATTATGAGGAACGGGCTGCATAGGCTCAGTATATCCCCACATTTAAGGTTACAAAATTTCATTAATTAATTTAAGGTCTGACAAGCCATTAAATTTATTAACATCTTATATTCCTGAGTCAATCCACTCAACCCTTTTCACTTATGCTTGAACTTAATGAGTCTGCAGGACTTTAGCATAACGAACCTTTTGAGATGCTCAGGGAATGTCACCATCCTATACTGGATTTGGTTACCTAGTTCTAGTACCAGACAGTCATACACAAATTGCTACCACCCAAGATATAGATATACAAGCTCGACTAGAGCCTTTTATTGCATCTCAAAGTGACATACAAATTTGTGTATACTTTTGTACTTTCATCTAGGTTTAAGATTCTATCAAGCCACCAAGATCAAGATTTATTTAGTGTCAGATATAGAAATGAATCATAACTTAGGTCCTATCAATGCGTACCGCACGTACCAACATACCAAGCTACCAAGATAAGCTGCTTTTTACTGCATATGCTGAAGCCTATACCGATAGTCTATCTTGAGACTGTCTCAGCTGTGATAACTATTTATATCTCGCTAGGTCAAACGATTCATATGATCTTCAAGGATCTATTACACACCATATGATCTCCCCATCGATGACATAATTGGATGAGAGTGTTTTCCAAGCATCTTTGTTAATTCAGATAGGAGATGATCATGCAACAATCTTTATTCCCTGTATGTTAACCAATAAACCTTGTACATAATATACCAATCATAAATCTTTAAGTATATTATTCCATCAGAAAGACCTCTCCAAGATGTCCACGAAGGAGTTGTTTGCTCAGCTCCAAGATCATGAGTGGGACATTAAAATGGTGAACAAGAAAGAAGCCATAAGGGCAGCTACAATTCACCGGGCAAGAATTCTGAGGATGTTACAATTTTTTGTCAAAATGGACAACTTTCAGAGCTAAACGATACTGAAGAAGCCCTTTCACTTAGAAAGACTAGTGGTGCAACCGACGATTGAAGCACCTACAACATCTAGCTCGTCCATGAAGGAATGAGAGAGCTCTATCACAAAGCTAGAGGATTATATGAGGCGACTCTCCAAGATATTGAAGAAGGAAAAGGTGAAAGCTGAGACCTGATATGCTAAAGATTCGATTAACAAAATCAACCAAATCTCTAGCGAGTCAAGAATAAAATTTGTCAATCCAAGATCTTCTTTTTTCGCCTACTTAGAGTACCGGTTACTTTTATGTTGTGCTACTATCCAGGTAAATTCAATCGTTGAGTAGTTTTTATCTAGGCAAAGAAATTAAATCTAAACTAACTAACAATCACTAAGAAACTAAATGCTTCAATCACCATTGTAAAACTAACAATTCACTTTATTTTTCAAAACAAACTCACAAACAATACACTTAAATCTCACAAATGAGAGAAAGAGGATAATGGTATGAACTTTGCAATAAACAAATAAGTATGATAGAATGATGTAAACCAACTTTAATTCTCATAGTAATGATCAATCCACCCTATACTATCAAATCCCTTTAGTACTGGTGAATTAGAAGTTGATGAGACAGGACTCTCAAGCTGTTACGTTATCGTATCAAATCTCACTCCCAAAGGTTCGTAAATTATAGACCTACAAGCTATCCCCACACAAGGATTGGGTATATACTTGTATGCAAACACACTAATCAAGACATCAAAATCCGCGGAATGCCTGCCATCTCGATGCCAATAAATCAAATAGTTGGTTAATGCTTACACTGCTTGACTATGAAAAGAGCTCTAGTGTGTTGAAATTGACTAGGAGAAGGTAAACAATCATTGAATCAAAACAATAGATTTAAAGCATCATTCAACCAATATCCTACAAATGTTTAGCCACTCATACCTTTGTTTGATCTCAATTCAATTACAAGAGAAAATGAATCCATTACAAAACAAGGTAGAGAAGGGTATTTCCCCCAATTGTTGATCTTCGTGGTTTGATCTTCAAATTCCTCCTCAATACACATCTAATTGGATGGATAGTGCATTGATATGATGTTTAAAGGTGTTTGGAAGTGATTTGGAGTGAATAACCACATGTTTTCCCCTTAGATCTATTTCAAAACTGCCAAAATTTAATCACCAATTTGATTTTCCCCTTTTTATAGTAAGTGAATGCACCAAAATTTGCCCGGCACAAGAAAATTTCAACCGAGATGGCCAAAATCTCATAAAATTATAGAAAATCCCACACCGGTTTGCCCAAGAAAGACAGGGTTCGGTTGAAATTTGCCCTATGTAGTGCAAATTTTGACCGAGCTAGAATGGGTTCTGGCAAAATTTGCCCTACAAAGGCAAAATTTCGACCGAACCCAAACAAGATTGGGTCGATTTTTTTATCTTTGTTTCACACCTTCAGCTCATCATATCAATCTGGGTCGAACTCTTTTCAACATGTGCCAAATCTGGATTGAAATTACTCCAAAAATTGGCCTAACTTGTGGATTTATGCTCAAAAGCTCACCTACACAACTCAAACGAAAACAAAATTGAAAGCACATGAAATTTAAACAAAAACCTATGATATGTGGGTAAAATAAACCTAAAAAATTACAATAATGCATCAATAAAGTGGTCATTTCACACATGTATCATAATCTCCCAAAGTTCAATCAAAACAAAGTAAAGTAATATTTCTACTTAGTGCAATACCTCATAGCTCATTTTATCAATCTTTGCATGCCTTAATCAAAAAAGATTATCACCTAAATTTGTGCAACAGTTAATACAAGAGACTCAAACCTCTCAACAAAATGGTTAGACAATGAAATTCACTCCCTTTCGTGTTTAGGGACTATTCACTTAAGAACGAGATATCAAGTTCAATTTACATAGGCTTGCATCTTATATCACCACTATACTACACCAAGCTTAATTCTAGAATTAAGAAGGTCTCTTATTTGGTTATAACGTGGTTGACTAAAGGTAGGTGATTTTGGGCTATAGAGACTAAACTCCAACAAATTCCCAAAACCCTTACACAATTGTTCACCAACAACCAATCTCCAGGCTTATTCCAACACTTTTTTTTCTTTTGTTTTTCACCATGCACGTTGCATGTTTTTCCTTTTTTTTCACAATAACTCGCTTCCTTTTTCCCGTTGGTGCACATTTTTTATTGACTTGCACCCTTCCTTCTTTCCAAATTTTTCTTTCCTTTTCAACACATCATTTTTCCTCAAGTGTTCTTTTCTCTTTCCTTGCCTCAAACAACGGGATCCAATTTCACAAAACCAATAAATTCCCAAACCCACACTCACAACATCCGTATCAACCCTCATACACACATCCCTTAAACTTGTTCCTAACCATATCTCAAAGAAATTCTCCAATTAAGCTCAATCACGGAGAACAACGGTATGAAATGCAAATAACAATCAAATAGAACACCTTATATCCCAAATGTACAAGGTAGGACTAGGAATTGATGGCCTAATACATTTTTAGTCAAAAGCTCATGTCAATAACTAGAGAACGGATGCAAGTTCTAGATTTTTCACTCTCAATCTTGTCTCTCACAATCGAAAATGATATGACAATATCAAGCCTCAAATATCACGACTTTTGTCAAGTCTCAAGCATTAACACACACAAATCTCAGCAATTCAAAAGTTTAATTTTAGCATGCTTCGATATTAACAATTACAACCTATCCTTGGTTCAAATAGGAATCAAAACTCCACAAGTTCATCAAGAGTAAATCTCAAGTCCAAATTGGGTTCAACACACCACACACAAGCATACACAAACCTAAACACATCAACTACACAATCGAATACAATCTAAATGTCTAGAGAAAGCTTTAGGAATGTGTTACCCATCGGCATCCATGCGATCAAACCGCTCCCCATTGGCCTTATTGTACCTAGTAGACAATCATAAAAACACCACCTATTTGAGCATAAATCTCTTCCAACAATAGTCAATTTCCACCAAAGCAACACTTCATTACCAAACTACTTGACAAAATAACCTCAACAAGATATGAACATTCAAACATTCAATCATTCTCATCCAAACATCTTTCCACTAATCAAACCATTATCAAATCTAAACAAATGAGACATTGTTCCACTAGCTCCACCATACATTCCACAAACCAATCCTCAAACATTCATAAATTTAAAAATAATAAACAATGAATCTCAAATCAAAACCATTCAAAATGTATAAAACCATTAAACATTGAAACTATCAATCATCATAATACAACAAAATCGAATAAAATCAAATCCAAATGTATCAACATCCAACACAAGGGAAACAACTACACCAAAGCAAGGTAGATAGAGGAAAGTAGGATAAGGAGAAGAGTAAACCCAAACCGGCAGTCGGCACATCTCCCTAACTTAGTCAAGACAGGCTAAGTTTGTAAAATACCGTGATGGTATCCAATCACTCCTCTCAATCCTGCGGTGATCGATCACGGCAACAGCGGTATGGCACGGGTAAGCAACATTGCAGCTCCCGGATATCACCTTGAATCTCTCAGTGTTGCATGTCGATGTCGTCAAACCGGGAAGCTACGACCGCTCTATCAGCAAAATACCCTGTTTGGAAAGCTGCAAAATCTCGATGGATAGAAGTCATCCTCACATCTAAACCCTGCATGGAAGAAGAAAAAGATTCAACAGTGTTAGTGGAACACTTCCCGAGCCTTTCATCACCATGACAGATTCCAATAACTCCTTGGTGAGCTCCATGTATGACGACCATTGCTCCCTAAAGTAACTTCTCCATCCCATATTCGTGAGCAACGTCCATATATCTTCCTTAAGCCCCAACACATCCAATGTATCCTTACAGGGGTATTTCGACCCAACCACACTTTTCTCCTCTAAAATTCTTCATCGTCAAAATTGGTTGGCCGCCTAATCCCAGGGTCTTGTTGAGTGCCACACACATTCGTAGAAGCCATGAGGAGAAATTGATATTAAATTTCACAAAAAAGCAATGGTTGACAAGAATTGAAGTTTTGAAAGAGAAAATTTTGATAGAAATGAGAATGGAGCGAAATGAGCCCTAATTTGTATTTAAAATGTGCCGAATCTCGACCCTACCCGAGTTGGATTTGGTCAAATTTCGGCTCTTTCCCCAGATTCGGTTGGGTTCGGCCAAACCGGACCCTAGGCTTGGCCGGGTTCGATCTAAATTTTAGCTCTATTCCCCCCAAATTTGAAATTTTTGACCGGGTTTGATAAAATGGCTCCAAGGCTTGCTTGGGTCCGGTTGAACCAGGGAAATCTAGACCGATTTTTCCTGAGTTGGGGCGAAATTTCCCCTCTGAAATCACTTTGATGCTCCGTCTCGACCAGACCCTCTTTATCTTGGGCGAACCCAACTCCAAAAATGCTACTTCTCAATGTGAAATCACCATTTTCCAGCAAATTCCACCAAACAAGATCACTTATTCCCTAATTAAATATCATCTCTACCATTACCAACAAAAACCTAGCAAGCTAAACAACTTATTTGAAACAAAACCAACTAAAAGCAAAGTAAATTGGGTTCCCTCCCAACAAGCGCTTGTTTAAAGTCGTTAGCTTAACTTTTATACCTCATTTGCTTCAATAGTGATCAAAAGGAGTGGCTCCGAAATACATACCTTGCTCAATAGTCCATGACTCACCCGGAAACACTAACTTCCTCTTAGCACTTCTAGCTGCATCATTCTCCAACCTTGCTTTCTTTGATCTCAAATCCCCTTGTTCAAAGAAGTCCTTCGGTTCATTATTCATATCCTATTCTTCCTCCATACAATCCTTCTTTGGATCCACACAAGTATTCAATCTTTTGGTCTCAACTCCTCTTTTAATCCATACTTTCTCATCTTTAAAAGGCTCCAACACCTTTCCTCTTTCAACATCGTCAACTACCATCAATGGAAAGGAAAACACAACCTTTTTACCATTACAATGCAAGGTGACTTCACCATTCTTCGCATCTAAAAATGCATCAGTTGTACGTAAGAATGGTCTCCCCAAAATCAAATGAATTCCACCTCGATTCTTCATATCCACCACCAAGAAGTCACTCAGGAAAGTGAACTCCAACACCTCTACGTTTACATCTTCGAATACCCCTCTAGGGCAAAATAAAACATGATTGGCCATTTGTAACACATGGTTCATCGGCTTTAGCTCCCCAACACTTAATTGCTAGAACAATGTCCAAGGCATGACATTCACACTTGCCCCGGAGTCACACGATGCCTTATCAACCACAGTATCTCTAATCTTACAAGAGATAACAAATCTCCCCGGATCCTCCTTCCTAGCAAACTTCCTCTCACCTTTTACTTCCACTTCTTCACTTGGATTATCGTCCTCCGTAAGCTCATCTCCCTTGCAACTCTCCTTAGAATTTCCAGCTACCTCAAACTAATGACCCAACATAGGGACACGTTGAATCTCATCCGGTAGAGGCATTTCTATGTACCCCTTCTTCACATAATCGAAGAACTTAAGCTCTTATTCTTGGTTCACATTCACCACCACCTCTTCAATTTTCTATTTTGGTTCATCTTCTACCATTTTTAGCTCTTCACACATCTCAACTTTCTCTTCCTTAGGAGTCATCACCAAAATGTGCTCCTAATCACCTTCCACCTCATTCGCTGATGGATTTATATACTGAAAGCATTATGATTGGTATATTATGTACAAGGTCGATTGGTTAATATACTGGGAATCATAAATGTTGTATGTTCATCTCCTGTTTGAATTAACAAACATGTGTTGCAAACGCAATTATCCTCTTATCTCGTCGATAGGGAGATCATACGATGTGAAGTAGGTCACGGAAGATCATATGGATCGTTTGACCTAGCGAGATACAAATGGTTATCACAGCTGAGACAGTTCCAGGATAAACTGTCGGTGTAGGCTGCAGCATACGCGGTAATAAGCATCTTTTCTTGGATGGCTTGGTATGCTGGTGTGGGGCACATATTGATAAGGACCTAAGTTGAGATCGATTCTTTTATCTGACATTAAAAGAATCTATATCTCTATGGCTTGATGAGATCCTAAACCTAAATGAAGGTACGAAAGTATATGCAGATTGTGTATCACTTTGAGTTGCAGTGAAAGGCTCTAGTTGAGTTTGTATATCTGTATCTTGGGTGATAGCATTCTGTGTATGACTGTCTGGTACTGGAACTAGGTAACCACATCCAGTATAGGATGGTGACATTCCTTGAGCAGCTTAAAAAGGTTCGTTATACTAAAGTCCTGCAGGCTGATTAAGTTCAAGCTTAAGTGAAAAGGTTTGAGTGGATTAACTCAGGAATATAAGATGTTAATTAATTAAATAGCTTGTCAAAGCTTAAATTAATTAACGAATGTCTGTAACCTTAAATATGGGGATAAACCGAGCCCATGACAGTATTGATTCTCTGGTAGAATGAATCAATATTAATTAATTAATTATATTTTAGGTTGAATATGGGAATTAATGTTGGGATTGTATACAGAAAGCTTAAATGATTAAGTGTTTGTATACTGGCCTTCATTTATGTGTTGCATCAACAATTCTCGCTATCAGATAAATGTGAACATACGACGAACTATAATATCCTTTTATCTCGTAGATAGGGATGACCATATAGTGTGTAAGAGTTCACAGAGGATCATATGGTTCGTTTGACCTAGCGAGATATAAACAGTATCACAGCTGAAACAGTCCCTGGATAGGCCGTTGGTTTAAGCTACGGCACATCAGTTCATAAGTGGGCTTATCGTAGCTACTTGATGTGTCGGTACATGTTTATGTATTGATGGGATCAACAGTGGGATGTGCCATTCTCATTGACATATGAATGAGCTAGATCCCTAACATACTTCCTATGATCTTAAACCTTACTGAAGGATAAGGGGCACACACGGATTGACCACACTTTGATTTGCTAGGATGGCGAGTCTTAAATATACTCTAATATCTGCAATTTCGGTGTTGGCAATTTGTGTGGGGTCTGCTTAGGCTGGATGTATAGGTAAGCATATCCGTTTCAGGATGGTGACATTCCTTGATGAGCTCACATGGTTCTTTATGCTAAGTCCTGCAGGCTGAATGATTTGTTTAAGCATAAGAGAAAAGGAGTGAGTGGTATTAATCAGGAAATAAGATATTAATTAATTTTGGTTGATTGTCATAAGCCAAATTAATTAATGCATGTCTAAAACCTTAAATATGTAGATCATGTTAGTTTAATGCAACTCGTTCCTAATAACGTGGTAATAAAGGGGCGAGTCAACATTGTTACCGTGGTGAAGGTTAAAACAATGTTTTATTAATTAATTATGTTCTGGGTTGAACAAGGAAGAATTAATTAATAAAGAGGGCCCACTTTATTATTTGCATTTGATCCCTGGTCTGGCCCACAAACTGCTCAAGCCCATTAGGGTTAGGGTTTCTTAAAACCCTAACACTATATAAAGGATTTCTCTCTAGGTCAGAAGTAGCCACCACAATATACAATTTAATATACAAATCAGAATATTGAATAAAGAAAGAGAGAGATCGGCGGCTCTTCAGGGGAGGATTTTTCTGATCGAATCCTCCGGCTTCCTGATTCAACTTGGTAGATAATCCTCACCAGATTTCCAAGGAGCAAGGGAACAGATCAGAAGATCAAATCTGTAGGAACACAATCCAAGCAACGTTCCATTCCGCTTTAGATTTAATTTCATCGTTCATCCTCCGATCTAGATCTGTAGATCAAACGATTGAAGATCAGGTATTCTCTTGAATCCACCCTATGCAATTAATTATTGTAAAAGCATGAATAGGTTGGCATGATTCATTTAATTGAATTTGTTCTTGATATCCTAAGAACGGTCCTGCGAATTAAATAACAACTCATGTTGTTGGCCGTAGACTCGAATCCTACAATTGGTATCAGAGCCAGGTTCCAGTTCTTAGGCTCTATCCTTGATAAATTTAATTAAATAAATTTTTATGTTCATGGATGGATTTAAATTGTTGTGTATGTTTTGTTCTCGTGGCCTTCTCGTTTTTGGATCTGTTTTTTACCACAAGAAAATCAGTGGTTAGATTTGATAGGGAAAATCATTGAAATAGATTTAGATCTACTTTGTATTATTTTATTTCAAATCTGTAAAATTGGATCCGGAGATAAGGATGAGAATTGAAGAACGAAGAACAAGACATGGTGGACGTCGACGACGGCGGCGGCGTACGGCAAACCCTAGGGTTTGGCCTTGCGCGGCTTGGGCCGAATTCCTCCGCCCGCTCGCGCGCGTTCAGCCAGGCCGCAGCCGGCGGCTGGCCATCGGGGCTGTGCAGCAGGCGGAGGCGGGCAGCAGACGACGACAGCGGCGACGTAGGTGGCGGCGATGTGCGGCTGCAACCCTAGGGTTGCGTCGTGCGCCGTTGGACTGCACCCTGCGCGTGTCCTGTCTGCTCGGCCGGCTTCCTCGCTGCATAGACGAGCGGCAACAATGGCGGCGAGCGGCTGGGATAGCGGCGTGCTCGTGCCTGTGCGAGCCAGCTGCAGGCGGCGACTGCATGTCGACGGCGGCGGTGGGCTGAAGGGAAGCAGCTGAAACCCTAGTTTGATGCTAGGGTTTCGCTGCTAGGGTTTGATACGGGCCCGTTGACCCGACGACAACCTGAATCTCTGTAACCCTAATTTCAGCCCAAGTGTTGTAGATTCAGATTAAAGAGTGGGAGCCCAACTTGAAGATCTGTAATCAAATTAAATCTTGTAATAGTTAGATTTAATTTATTTTTCAGTTGTAATTGCATCTGAGGGGCCACGAGAAATTTTATTTGTTTATTTATTTATTTCTCATATGATGTGATTTATTATGTGCGCACTAGTAAATAATAGGAAAGCATGCCTATTTGCTTTAATTATTTACTTTAATAAGATTGTTGCAATTATTTAAAATTTTGAGCATGTCTTATGTGATTTATTTTATGTTTTAAATTATGTCTATAAATTCCATGATTCATATTAATTTATGATGGAATTTTAGTTGTGACAAAATTTATGGCAACATAAAATAATGTGTGCGCATGAAACCTTTAGAATTAAAATACGAAGCTGGATTTTGGTTCTTTTCTAACCAAGATCATTAGACCTCCACAAATACGACCTCTCATTGGAAGTAAGGTATCTCGAAGCGTAAACGTCTGCTGAAGCAGCTTGCGTTAGAGGTCCCTTACCAGTTCTAATGCGATGAGGTTTCTAAATAAATTATTTGTTTTAAGATGAGAAGTGGGAGCCTCTAAGAAAACGTCTGCTGAAGCGGTTTGCATTGAGACAACTTTCACTGATCTCTAAGATTAAACTAAATGAGATAACAAAAGATGTTAAGGGCAGGACGCTTGGGTCTAGTACTTATGTCGAATTGCCCTTTTTACATCTGGAGTTAGGCTTGTGGTTATTTTGGCTTAGATGTTGCCTGGAGTATAACTCATGAATGATGTCCCTGCTCCGGATAGGTGAACATGGTCTTGGGATCTCCAATATTAATTTCTTTTGGTTAAGATACCTGGCATGTTAAGAAATTAAAGGATCATTAAGGTCTGGTTGAGCATTTGTTGTAAACGTCTGCTCAAGCAGCTTGCAGTAAATTAGCTTGGGCAATTGGAGGAAATAAATTATATTGTTTTATCTAAAGGTTACCATGCATATTTGTTTCAATTGTTCTGTTGTATGTTCTTAATTTATTTATTTATTCATTTTCAGATATGTCTATCATTATTCGTATTTTGGCACAAAATCCCTTGAAGGGTTCTAATTTCCTGGAATGGAAATGGCTCATGGAGCGATGCATGTTTACTACACAGACTGTGTTTGTGTTACTTGTGCCTCGTCCAGCTGTACCTTTCATTGAGTCCTCAGATTCCTCTAGGAGCTCTTTTGAAAAATAGATGACGAACAACGATAAGTTATTATCAATGCTCAGGTCAACCATGATTGATGAGCTCCAGCTCAAGTATCAGTATTGTACTGACGCTATTGAGATTTGGAGAGACCTGATTATGACTTATGGTAGGCTTGGACAGACTGCCAATGCCGAGTTCATAATGAGAATTGTGAACTGTAAGCTGGCATAGGGTGGTAATGTTAGGGAGCATGTGCTGCACATGGATCACCTCAAAAGATTCTATATCTTAAATGGTGGAAATATGAATGATCAGTTATTCACTGATGTCATATACGACTCCCTTCCAGAATCTTACTATGACTTCACTTCCATAGTCGAAGACAAGGTGTTCACTCTGGATCAGTTGATTAGTTTCTTGGAGGTTGCTCAACAGATCAATGACTCCTTGTCTGCTGTTGTGCTTGACTATCACTTTCCACTTCTGAGTGTAGATGATGTAAGCATGAAGAATTCGACTAGTGATGATTCTATAGAAAGATTTGGAGGCAAAGTTTACAAAAGAAAGTTCTGTTCAGCATGCAAAAGGAAGGGTCACAGTAAAGTAAATTGTCTGGTGTTTGTCACCAAGGGACAAGGTACATCATCTTCTGCACTAGTTATTGAAACATGTTTAGCATCAGTTTCTATCCATTCGTGGATAGTGGATACTGGAGCTACTGATCATGTTTGTTACTCTATGCAGGGGTTCGAGCTGACTAGAGAGCTTGAAGATGGCGAGGTTACCATCTCCATGGGAAATGCTGCTAGAGTCTCTGCTGTAGCAATTGGAGATGTTACCTTATGTTTTGGGAATAATGTTTTGACACTAAGAGATGTTTTGTTTGTGCCGTCTTTTCGGCGAAACTTGATTTCAGTTTTCGAACTTATTGATGATGGATTTTTTGTTGTTTTTTATAGAAGTGTTTCTATCATGAGAAATAGCATTGTTATCTGTCATGGGTTACTGAAAGATTCTCTTTATGTTATTACTTGTTCAAACAAACCAACAGTGACAGAGGCGTATAACTTGTCTAACCAACAGAAAAGAAAATTCTCTCAAAGTGAGGATATAACATATCTTTTGCACTTGAGAATCGGTCACATCAATCTTAAAAGGATCAAGAAACTCGTTGATTGTGGAATTATGGATCCAATCCAGGTAGTTCCACATAGAGTTTGTGAATCTTGTATAGAGGGGAAGATGACGACCAGGCCCTTTAAGGCAACTGAGTCTCGAGCAAATGATTTGTTAGGCCTCATTCACTCTAATCTGTGTGGACCTATGTCAACACAAGCCCGTGGTGGGCACAAATACTTTGTCACCTTTATAGATGACTACTCCAGATATGGATATGTTTATCTACTTCACTATAAGTCTGAAGGCCTTGAGAAATTTAAGGAGTTTAAGACTGAGGTAGAGAAGAAGTTAAACAAAACCATAAAGGTGCTACGATCTGATCGTGGTGGAGAATATCTCAGCAATGAGTTTCTGCAGTATCTGGCAGATCAAGGGATTACCTCCCAGTGGACTGCACCTGGCACCCCTCAGCAGAATGGTGTAGCAGAGAAAAGAAACAGAACTCTGTTGGAAATGGGTAGATCGATGATGAGCTACGCCAGCTTACCGATTTGCGTTTGGGGGCATGCACTAGAAACAACAGCGTACTTACTTAACTTAGTACCTTCTAAATCAGTTCCTAAAACTCCTGTCGAGCTTTGGTCTGGGCGAAAGCCTCATTTGTTAAAACTCAAGGTTTGGGGTTATCCAGCATACGTGCTGAATAAGGAGGCTGATAAGTTGGATGGCAGGTCTAAGTTAATGCTAGTTGTGGGCTATTCCAAGCAAACAAAGGGTGGTTTCTTTTATGATCCAGAAGATCAGAAAGTCGTTGTGAGTACGAACGCAAGATTTCAGGAAGATGAATTCATAAGAAACCACAAGACCAAGAGCAAAATTGTACTTCAAGATATTGAAGAGAACAATTAAAATCCATCAGGAGAACCCCGTGGCAACCTCAGCATACCCGGAATGGGTATGGAACCAGGTGCACGGCCGCCTGTGCAAGATGGTGAATCACACGTGATTGCACCAAACACAGACACATTAAAGGGGCCTCGTCGTAGTGGGAGCGGTACATGTTCGTAGGAGAGTCTTCTGAATTAATCCCTGAAGACGGACTGAATGATACCGACCTATAGACATACGACGAAGCTATGAGTGACAAGGATGCTGATCAATGGCGAAAGGCCATGGATTCTATAATAGAATCGATTACAGCTATGGATGTGTACCAAAAATCCTTACTGCCAGAAGGTTTTCGTGTAGGGTTTGAGTCTACGATGGACAATATTAATTGCCATTAAATAAACACTTGCCAAGGATCGTTCTTAGGATACCAGGAATAAATTACAATTAAATGAACCATGCGAAAGCCTATGCATGCTCCTACAAATTAAATTGCATAGGATGGATTAGAGATTATACCTTGTTTCACCGTTTGATCCACAGGGCAGATCGGAGAATGATAACGGTGAAAACCTATTCAGATCTGAAGCGGAATATGGAACTTTTGAATCTCTTCTCTTGTTCCTACAGATCTGATCTTCTGATCTGTATCCCTTGCTCCTTGGAAATCTGGTGAGGATTATTCTACCAAGTTAGATCCGAGCTCCGGAGAAGTCGATCAATCTCCTCCCTCGTAGATCCAGCCGTCGCCCCTCTCTCTCTGTCTGTTCTGAAACCCTAGTTTCTGAACTGACGGCTACTGAAAAGTGTGCACACCAAATTGTGTATTGATCCAATAGAGAGGGGGGTATTTATAGTGTTAGGGTTTATGAAACCCTAACCCTAATGGGCTGAGAGCAGTTAATGGGCCAGACCAGGGATCAGATGCAAATAATAAAGTGGGCCCTCTTTTATTAATTAATTCTCTCATGTCCAACCCAGAACATTTAATTAATTAATAAAGTATTGTTTTAACCTTCACCACGGTAACAATACTGACTCACCCCTTTATTACCACGTTATTAGGAACGGGTTGCACCAAACTAACTTGATCCACATATTTAAGGTTTCAGACATTCATTAATTAATTTGGCTTATGACAATCAGCCACAATTAATTAATTTCTTATTTCCTGAATAACACCACTCACCTTTTATCACTTATGCCTGAATTAAATAATTCAACCTGCAGGGTTTAGCATAATGAACCTTTGTGAGCTCATCAGGGAATGTCACCATCCTGAACGGATATGTTACCATACATCCAGACTAAGCAGACCCCACACAAATTGCCAACACCCAAAATACGGGCATAAGGGTACATGTAAGACCCGCCACCATGGTAAATCAAAGTGCAGTCAATCTGTGTGTGCCCCTTATCCTTCAGTACGATTTAAGATCACAGAGAGTATGTTAGGGATCTGGCTCGTTCATATGTCAATGAGAACGGCGCATCCCACTGTTGATCCCATCAATACATAAATATGTACCGACACATCAAGTAGCCAGGATAAGCCCACTTATGAACTGATGTGCCGCAGCAATGGTGTATGCGTTCGACAAGTTTCGGCCTTATCTGATAGGCTCAAAAACAATTGTCTACACCGACCATGCAGCAATCAAGTACTTGTTTGCAAAACAAGATGCCAAGCCCAGACTGATTCGGTGGATTCTGTTGTTGCAAGAGTTCGACTTGGAGATCAAGGACAGAAAGGGAAGCGAGAATGTCATCGCCGACCACCTGTCGAGGCTTGAACCGCCAGTCAAGGGAGATGATCAGCAAGTGACAATCCGAGAGACATTCCCTGATGAACAAGTCTATGCCTTGAGGGACATGAAGGAAATGTATGAATCCAAAACCCCGTGGTTCGCAGACTTCGCCAATTATCTAGTGGGCGGCGTACTTCCTCCGGACTCCTCTCCATATGCAAAGAAGAAGTTTCTACACGACGTCAGATTCTACTATTGGGAGGATCCCTACCTGTGGCGCAGATGTGCTGACGGCGTCATTCGCCGCTGTGTACCCCAGTCCGAGTGGCACAAAATCTTCGAAGCATGCCACTCATCTCCTACTGGTGGACACCATTCGGCCAATCGGACTGCCTTCAAAATCCTTGCAAGCGGATTCTATTGGCCTTCCATCTACGAAGTCTGTCGCGGATGGATAACGGGCTGTGATCGATGCCAGAGGACTGGCAACATATCGCGAAAGAATGAGATGCCACAAACACCGGTGATTGAAGTTGAAATATTTGATGTCTGGGGGATCGATTTCATGGGACCCTTCCCGAAATCGCAAGGATTCACATACATACTGTTGGCAGTTGATTATGTATCGCGGTGGGTCGAAGCCATTCCGACAGCCACCAACGACTCCAAAGTCGTTATCAAGTTCCTGAAGAAGCTGATGACAAGATTCGGAACGCCGAGAGCCCTGATCAGTGATGGGGGATCACATTATTGTAACAAATGGCTTTCATCTCTTCTTGCTAGATACGGAGTAAAGCATCGTGTTACCACCCCATATCACCCTCAAGGGAACGGGTTGACGAAATTATCCAACAGAGAAATCAAGCAGATATTGGAGAAGACGGTCAAGCAAAGAAAGGATTGGGCGGCAGTTCTCGATGATGCACTTTGGGCATACCGCACCGCCTACAAAACACCGATTGGGACATCTCCGTATCAGCTGATCTTCGGAAAATCATGTCACCTTCCTATCGAGATGGAGCACAAAGCTTGGAGGGCGGTGAAAGAATTGAATTTGGATTGGAAGACAGCCGCAGAAGACCGCGCCATGGCACTGAATGAATTAGAAGACTTTCGGGACGAGGCCTATGAGAACAACGTCATCAAAAAGAATCGAGCGAAGAGATTCCACGACAAAAAGATCCGCTCGCATGTCTTCCATTCAGGTGATAAGGTTCTCCTTTTCAAATCCCGTCTTCGATTCATGCCCGGGAAGCTACAATCAAAGTGGGCCGGACCATACACCGTGATCTGCCAGTTTATGAACAGTGTAGTCGAACTAGCTGGCCAAGATGGAAAGAATTTCAGAGTGAACGGGCAAAACCTGAAACCGTACTACACCCCTCTTCAGATTGGAGCAGTGGAGAAGTACTACTTGAACCGCCCTTAAAAGTCAGGTATTGTCGAGCTAGCGACAATAAACCAAGCACTGGTTGGGAGGTAACCCAACAGTTTCCTGTTTTATTTATTTCTTTTATTTTCGAGTCAGTTCAGTTTTGTTTTTTTTTTCAAAATTGTGTCGAGTCCAGTCGGGCCAGGATGATCGTCGGAAATTGGCATCGATCGACGAGGAAAAACTTCCGCGTCGATCGACGCCGTTTCTCGTCGATCGACGAGGAAAAATGGGCTTCATCGATCGACGCGGTCGGTTCTGAGCCGCGAACAGAGACGGGTTTTTCAACCCCCTCACCTCATTTTCTTCCTCACAAACACAAACACACGCACGGTTTTTCTCTCCCAACTCCAAATTCGAACTTTTCTCTCCAAAATCGTCAAAATCAACCACGGTATGTATATTAACACTCTCCTTTTCGATTATTTCACATGATTTGAAGGATTTGAGCATGATTTTTGACAAAAATTGAGTTTGGAGCCCTTGTTTTCATTTTTGCAAATTTTGTCGATTTCGTTGCTATTCGTGGTGATTACTCGATATGGTTTGTGGTTTTCATCGATATACTTGCTCGTGATTGATTTGTGCTTGAGTTTCATTGAATTTTTCATACGAATGTTTGGGGGGGAATTTTTCTTGTTTGGGTGATTTTCTAGCTTTATTATTTCTGGACCAAATTCTGTCAAACGTGATGATAATAGGCTAGAATTGAGAGTGAATTGCATGAATGTCGAACCAATTTTGCATGGGTACATCAATTTCTTCGGATTTTTGCTCAAATTGGATATGCTTGCATTGGGATTTTGTGAAGAATGGTGATGAATTTTGACAAATCCTTTCACTACCCTTGCAGATTGACAATGGACTTCCAACCCACATTCACCAAACGGTCTCATCAGAAGCGTTACGAGAAGTTCTTGGGGGAAGAGTTTGCGATTCGGCAGACACTCTATCCCTGCCCGGAGACAATGCATCTGCTGGGTATTCGTGACGACGTTGAGAACCTCTTGGAGAGGATTGGCTGGGGTGCGTGGGTGACAGGCCGTTGGCCAACTTATCCGGCATTGGTCTTGGAGTTCTTTGCATCACTCCGAGTCTTTGAGGTCGAGCCAGGAGCAGAGCCTACCACAATTGGGTTCCAGCTGATGAACAAGTACCACGAGCTCCCAAGGAACAAGCTCGAGGAAATTTGGGGAGTCTACGAAGGGGGAGATGGTGTTCCTCCCCCAAGCTTCGACAGTGCTCGCTTCTGGACCCAAATTGCTGCAGATGCCAGCGACGACTTGCGCGTGTTCGACTCGGGGAATTTGAAGGCTTCTTCCATCGACAACCCTGTTTTCAGATACATCCAGAGATGCATGGGGGTGTCGATTTTCGGCAGGCACGAGAGCGGCAAGGTCAGAATTGGAGAACTCTACGCCCTCTGCTGCATGCTGACGGAGGGGAAGTTCAGCTTCGCAGCGTTTGTCATGGACTTTTGGTGGAAGCAAATCAAGGCAAAGAAAGGCAACATTTGGAGCGGGGGGTTGATCACCCCGATTGCAGATTTTGTGGGGATTGACTTGTCACAGTTTGAGGAGCTCGATGATGACAACCGAGGTCTTGGCACGGGGGCTTTGGTGAGGATGATGATGATTTTGCCGCGGGAGGGAGGTTGGTCCCTACGGATGTCCAATGGAGACCGGTTTCCACTGCCGAACCGGTACCTCACACACGTCACCGATTATCACTTCCGTGATAATTGGTTGATGAGCACCCCCGCACACATGAGGTTGATGACCGGTGCACAAGGAGGTCCAGGCACCTCCAGACTCCGACACCGACCACTGACCCGGCCAGACCAGAGTGAGCCGCAGCCGCCCCCAGAAGTTGATGAGGAGGATGAGGACGAGGATGATGAGGGAGGACAGCACATTCCCGACCAGACTGGAGGACAGCCGCCACACCACTTCACGGGAGAGTCTTCATCTTCCGGGGTGGATCTGGCGACGATTTACCAGTACATGCAGCAGCAGGCTGATTTGTAGGCAAACTTTCGGCGGAATGTGAACACAAGGTTGGATAACCTCGATGTTCAGATGCGGCAGCTGCTCTTCAACACGCAGCCTCAGTCCAGTTCCCAGCCCCAGCAGAGTGTTCGACAGGACCCCCGCCGCTGACTGCCAGTATGGGCATCTTCCGATGTTCAGATGGAGGATCCTTCCGATGAGGAGGAATGAGGTATCGTTTCTCTTTTTCCTTATCTAACTTTCAAACTTTTCCACTCTTTCGAGTGAATAAGTTTGGGGGGATGATGATAGGAAAAGGGAAACGTTTGTTTATTTTCAATTTTTTTCTGCTTTTTGTTGATTTTTCATTGTTTTTGATGTTTCTGTTTTTTTATCTGAACCATCACTTCCTTGTTCTTATGCTTCAAGTTTGAACAATTGCTCTTTGCATGGCTTTTTACTGAAAATTAGTATTTTTGAACTCTTGGGTTGTGATACTTGTTTTAGGTAAAAAGTCTGAGCATTGTTTAGGAGCTTTTGAACATAGGACAGTCGGAACTTTTGATTTTGATGGTGTTATGATTGATGGCTTATCTCTACTTGAACCTGAAACATTGATTGATAATCGAGATATTTGCTGATTGAGAATGATAATCTGTGTGATAAAGTAGCCGATGATGGGAGCTGTTTTGCTTGATATGTTGATCTTTGAAACTTAAATCTTTGCATGATAACTGTTCGAAATTGGATAATTATTGAGGAGCAACAAAAATTCCTACCTTGTGAGATTTGTGCCAATTGTTTTCATTTGATGAGTGACAAAGTTGATAGACTTATTTCCTAGAATTTGACAAATTTCTCTCTTGAGGTTGCATTAGGTGTGGTAATAGGGTGAAAATGATTTTAGGCATGTTCTTTCAATAGCCCATCTCTCATACACTAACCTTAAATCTTCACTTGTAGCCCCTTTGAGCCTTGAATGAATTTTTCTTTGATTAGAAGGGTTGATGAATAAGATGATTGTGATTTATTGGATGGTGTGAATTATGGGAATGTGATGAGAGGCCCTGTGCGAAAAAAAAGAGAGAAAAGAAAGAAATTTTGATTTGAGGGTTTCTATGGGAAAAGTTAGAAAAGAAAAAAATATGAACATTAGTGAAAAAGAGAAAGAAAGAAGTGAGGGAAACTTACTTATGTTGTTCATGAAGCAAGTTCTTAGGAACCCCGAGAATGATGAAAAGAAAAGAAAGGAAAAGAACAAAATTGTGTGTGAAAATAGAAAAAAAAAATGATGTGGTTATGATATGTTGAGTCTTTGGGTTTGATTGAAATATTTTGAGTCACTTAGCCAAAAATATCCTACCTATTAGGTAAGCCACATTACAACCAAATAAAGACCTTTCTGATTCCCTGAAAAACCGCACTAACAAGCAGTGGAGAGATGAGAAATTTGTCAAACCTATGGTGAAATAAACTAAAACTTTGATTGTGTGAAATTTCAGAACCCTTTTTGTTTGATTGAGCGATGAGTGCAAACATTGCCCGGTGAGGTTTCTCCTTAATAGTTTACCAATGAGAATTTGTTTGAATTGCATGATTTATGTGAATGAGTGAAACATAGCTTGCAAAAGAGGCTTGTGAGGCCTTGCACACTTGTATCTGCACTTTGATTAGAATTCTTTTCTGTAAATTGATCGAGGACGATCAATGGTTTAAGTTTGGGGGAGTTGATAAGTTAGGATTTTCACCAACTTATCTTATAGTTCTTTGACTGATTGTGTAGTGTTTAGATCGTTTTTGTACTTGTTTTCATGCATGAATTGGATTTTGTACTTGGAATGTCGTGTTTGATGAATCGTGCAGGTTTCTAGTCGAAAAACAGAGGAATCAGGATCCAGTGCTCGAGACCTCATCGATCGACGAGGGCCCTTAGTCGATCGACGAGGCATGTTGTTGCCAAACGATCGACGAAGCAAAGGAGAAGGCGATCGATGGAAGAAGGAGGCCGCGTCGATCGATGCTGTTCAGAAGCGGTCGACGAGGCAAGAAGTTAAGACGCGATCGACGCCAATCAGACGCGGTCGACGCGCACGCGGAAATCCTGTTTCTTATCTGATTTGGAGATAGAGGCATAACTAATCCTAGATACTGCTAGATACATCTTTCATCATTATAAATTCATGTAAATTTCGACTTCTAAGAGAGAGAGAGTTAGAGCAATTATTAGAATATTAGAGTTGAAGAATTTTTATGTTTGAAGACAAGTTTTTGCGAGAAGATTTCCGGATTCCAGTTTTTATGCAATTCAGGTTGTATTTTTCATTGATGAATATTAATCTGAATATGTGTGGCTAAATCCCTTCTCAGATTCTAGGGTTTCGAACTATCAATGTATGCATGTCGTGATTAATCGAATTATTTTCCCTTTCCCTTCGTAGTTTGTGAAATCTGTGCTTATTCATAATCCTGATTTGCTGATCACATATTAGGATTATCTAGTTGATTACTTGAGACGTAACTGTAATAGTTTTCAATCGAAAGAGATTTTCACAATATAATCTGATTTCTTGTCGTAACTGAAGGAGATTAATTGTAGGAATAAATCTGTAGAACTTGGGAGTTAGTTAATTTATCTTGAGACCGAGCGGAGATAGGTAATTGACTAATCTACTTTACGAATTGTCCAACAAAGAAGTTCGTAATACTTTTCTGATGTTTCACTACGAAGAGGAATTAAACTTGCGAATTAATCGATTTGTTCATACATGTTATACTTGATAGGTAGATATCCCTGGAATCTGTACTTCTCATATTTGACTTCAAAAGCTTTTCAATTTTCCTGTTTAATTTTCGATAGCAAAGATTGCGATTTTCAAAACAACCAAAACCTTTTCATTTGATTTTCCTAATCAATATTTTCAAGAACGCCTGATTTAGTACTTAAAGATTATTCGTTACTTCTTTCCCTATGGGATCGATAATTTTATCTTTGCCGCTGTATTATTAGCTCTGCTAAGTCGCAGTTAAATAATATTGCGATCACTGGTGAAATTGCGGTATAACTTGGATGTAATGTCGAGCTCGTTCTTAAATGCATAGACTATTTTTTGGGTGGACAATGGGGAATGGATGCGAGTTCGCGGTTGAATCGTCCGACATAAGACCTGAGCGACTCTCCTTTCCCGATGCGCATACTATTGAGTGCGTTGTGATTCTTGGCTACATGTCTACAGTTGGAGTACTGCTTTTTAAAAGCGTAGTGCAACTCCGAGAAAGTCGAGATGGAATTCTTTGGTAGGTTGACGAACCAATGGAGTGCCGGGCCGTGAGGCTGGATCTAAAACTCTTGCACATGCATGCTTCGCAGAGATCCGTTGTTATAGAAGTAGTCAACATTATCTTCTTGTAGAGAGGGATATGGTCCTCGCGATCCGTTGTTCTGTTATACTACATGAAAAATTAGGGAGCAAACTTCGCCGGGATGTCCATATTTGTGATGTTAGGTGTGAATGGCAAGTCGGTGTAACTATTACGGGGAGTCATCGGGTCTGGCAGTAGTGCTCCCGGGATCTGAGTGATGATGGACTCGAAGAGGGCTATCCGTGCCTCTATCTATCGTTCATACTCGCTGCATGGATCGACCACATCACAAAGGTCGGCATAGAACACTTCAGGTCAGTGTGTGTTGACCAGGTTTCTATGCAGCCTTAGCATCACAGGGTTGGTCATATGCATTTTCTCCATGTTCAGGTCGGTGTAGTCCACGTCAAGTTGGTTGGTGTTGACCAGGTTTCTACGCAGCCCCAACGTCATAGGGTTAGTTATATGCATTTTCTCGATATTCGGGTTGGTGTATACCACGTCACGTTGGTCGGTGTTGACCAGGTTTCTACTTAGCCCAAGCATCACAGGGTTGGTCATATGCATTTCCTCAACACCATCACGTCAGTCGGTGTTGACCTCCCTATTCGGGTCTGCGTAGACCACGTCATCAAGTTCGCCAGCTAAATTTCTACTTGGTTTGGTCTGCGTGTGACTTGTCAACCCTGGCTCCTCGATGATCGGGCAACTTTTGAGGGTTTTCACCTCGTTGCGTTGGTGGTGGTTCTCATTTCGTAGCTCGTGATTGATCGCGTGGAGTTCTGTGACCCGGGTATCTATTTCTTTCATCTGTCACCAGTTCTCCTCCAAATGTTTGGCAAGAAGAGCCAACTTTGCGTTCAACACTTCTGATAGTACAGTCTGCAACCAGAGGCCTGTTGGGTTCGCAGGAGGAGTTCCTCCATGGGTATGAGATCGACCGTTCTGTCGGATCAGACGGGAGGATTGCCGGCTAGATTGCCGGTTTGGTTGTCAGTCATCTCATTGTTACCTGCCATCAATTCAGAAAGATAATTCCAAGATCCCCACGGTGGACGCCAAATGTTGAGGTACAATTTATTGGGATAATGGGAACTTGGAATTTGTTAAACAATAACGAGCAACAACAAAGAGGAGTGATAGATAATGAACGAAATGAGGAGATATTATAACGATAATTCAATAAGAACAAGTAAATAAACAAGATAAAGCATTGTACGAAGAAGAGTCAAGACTATAATGAAAAGAAGCGTGAATCAAAGAGATCATGTGTTATTTGATTTAGAGATTATGCAGATGTTCCGGCAGCGTTAAAGTGTAATTTTTATAGCAGAAATCAGATACAAAAATTGAGTCCCTAACCCCTATTTATAGACAGGATAGGGGGATGCACTAACCTAACCCTAAGAATGGGCGAGCTTGTGCTCACCGCGAATCTCGGAACTGCTCCACGTTTTTGGGGTTGGTTAGGACTTCCAACGGTCGCGCGCCACCAGGCTTCTTGGGTTTTCTTATCTGCTTCCTTGCCACTAACCCTTCATCGTGCTTGATGCGGAGGAGCTCGGAAGGTCGGTTCTGACCTCTGGACTTAGATGATTCGGGACTCTTGGAATGATGCTCTGGTCGTCTGAGAGCATGTGGTCTTCAAAAATCCTGCAAGGGTTGCTTCCTCTCCTCGTTCCCCACAGGGGTTGCTTACTCTCCTTAGTGGTGAGCTTTTCGTAGTCGATATAGAGGACAAGTTGGGGTCGACATTGACCCCATGTCTTAGGCACTTCTGTGTGCTTCCATTACTTTAGGCGGGCCTGTGACTTCGGGCTAGCAATTACTTGGGTCGGTGAGCTTAATGGGCTAGCGCCTAGGGGGCCCGACCCCAATAATAGCCCCTTTTGATTTCTGGGCCTATTGCGAATAGGCATTGGAATCAAAACTTCCCGTTGGAATGCGTTATAGAGTGCGGAGTTTCGAGGCTTCCAAGAGACTTAGGGCCCGAGAGGTGCTTCCGGAGATAGCAACTTCGGTAGGGATTAGTCGGGATACTACTCCATGCCACTATGAAGATTCATTGGGAATGGAAGCATATGGGTTTATCGGGAGGCACCGGGATGTCGCCCCGTGGGCCGATGCTTAGGTCCGGAAACCACGTGGGTTAGAATCATTTCGGGGAATGTTCTCTTGCTTGGGGTGTTACCCTCATGCGTGCACTCTATCTAGGCACCGGGGAGCACGTGCGGGGCGAGTTCCAGTGGATCTTAGGGCACTAATGGGTTCCCCTGGGGAATTCTCATGTTTTTGTTGACCGTGCCAATCGCGTCGGAGTTTGAATCGCGACTGCTGGTTTTAGCCTGCACCTTTGGTGACCAAGTCGATGGCAAAGCATATCACGGTCGCCTGTGAGCCCTGAGTGTGCTCGATTTTTTAGCATGAAACCATTAAGTTTAGGGTTATTTCGATCTTGAGGTCTTTTCAATATCATTTGCTTGAGTGTATTCTTCTACTGTTTGTTTTGTGGGGGGCCTCTTTTTTGTTATGGCAGTCTTGTATTTGCCTTCCATTTCATTTTCAAAGTTCTAGAATACAAGAGACGGGTTCATCGGGTATTGGACCGACGTTGATATTTGACGCCCGTCCAATTGCAATAAGGCGGCCTTCCATTTCATTTGTGTGGTTAATGCCTAGGACTTGACAAAAAGCTGTGAGGTTTGAGCCATGATATTTTCATATCTATATTGTTTGTGAGTGGCAAGATTGAGAGTACGAGATCTAGAACTTGCATCTGTTCTCTATCTATTGGCATGAGTGTTTAACTAGAAAATAATCTTAGGCCATCGATTCTTAGTCCTACCTTTCACACCGGGAGTATAAGGTGGTTGTTATCATTAATTTCCCTTTCGTATCTTTGACCCCCGTGATTAAGCTTTATTGGTGAATCTTCTTTGATATAATTAGGATCAAGTTTGGGGGGGAAAGAGTGTATGAGGGTGAATACGGTGATGAGAGTTGGGTTGGGAATTGATTGAATTTGTATTGATGGGAAATGTTGAGGCATGAAAGATATGAAATAAAGGATTGTTGTTGTTCCTAGAAAAATGAGCACCTACAAAATTTTGGTGCAAGTGTTTGAAAAGAGAGGCACCCACAAAATGAATGAATGATGGTGCTATTGGAAAATTCTGAAATAAAAGAAAAGAATAGAGAAAAAGAAAAAAAAAAGTGTGTTGTGAAATGAAAAAAAGCCTCGGGGTTTGTAGTGGTTTGAAAACAACAAGTTTGGGGGGGTTTTGGGAAATTGAGAAGTTTAGTCACTTTGGCCAAAAACCACCCACCTTCTAGTAAGCCACGTTACAACCCGTGAAAAGACCTTTTTGATTCTAGAAACTAACTCGTTGTAGTATAGTGGTAAGAATGGATGCAAGCCTATGGAAATCAAGCTCGATATCTAGTGATTGAGTGAATCTCATCGTCCCTAAACACGTGAGGGAGTGCTTTCGTTTCTTGTATCTATTTTTGATGAGTGGTTCATGTCCTTAGCATAAACCTTGTTACAAAGTTAGGTGATAATCTCGTTTTACTTGAACATGTTAAGATAACTTTGATGAGCTATGAGGTATTGCATGAGGTAGATTAATGGCTTTACTTTGTTTTGATTGAGGACAATCAAAGGTTCAAGTTTGGGGGATTATGATATGTGCGTAAAATGACCTATTTTTCGATGTGTGAACTTGCATGTTTGTGTCCATTTTACTCCCATATCATATGTTTTTGTTGTTCTTTGGGTGTGTTTTCGTGTTTTTGTGTTTGGAATGGTGTAGGTTGTGTTTTGAGCATAAAACAACACTTTTGGATGAGTTTTGGATGAAAATCGCCCGAGCTAGGAGTCAAAAGGAAGCAAGATCGACCGAGCGGAGAAAAAATGATTTTTGAGGGCTTCTGAGAGGTGGCTCGGTCGAGCCACCTTTGGCTCGATCGAGCCATGCACTTCAGAGAGGTGGCTCGCCCGAGCCAAGGGTGGCTCGGGCGAGCCAGAGCGGTTTTGGTGATTTTTAAGTTTTGAGCTCGCCCGGGCGAGCCAGCTTTGGCTTGGGCGATCCGAGGCCCTGTTTGCTCATTATTAAAGGGGGAAAAACGGTTATTATGTTAGTTTTTATCATATCTTAGGGGTAACTACCTAAATTCTCTCTACGATTCCCATTTCCATCTCTTCCAAAACCTCACCCAAGGTATCAAGGAGCTAATTCATCAATCTTTGGAGAAGAATTGAAGATCTAAGGGGGTAGATCAAGACCTAGCAAATCCAATTGGGGAAGATTTCACTTTTTACTTATCAATTGTAATGGATGTAATTGATTTCAACTTTGTATTGTTACAATTGAGAGGTATGTTGCTCTAATTCAAATTGGATGTTGATTTGAACAAGGTTGCATGAAAATTAAGTTTGATAATTGTTTGTTTACTTTCCTTTGAGAGCTTGAATTGCACTAGAACTTGTTCCTTACCTCTTAGGTGTAGGTAATAGCAAACTTAGGAGGTAGTTGACGTGAACGCTGTAGCCAACACGCGGGCGGAATCGTCGTGAATAGTGTAGATTCATACGATTTTAGTTCCAATTCTTGTGCGGTGCTAGGTCGTAGGGCAATAATTGACGTTCTATTTGGAGTGGTCTAGGGCTTAATAACGTAGCTGTTTGCAAGCCTTAGCATCATCAACCGTTAGCTCGCCGTGACAAGGGGTTAACGAGTGTAGGGTCGATTGCTCAATCTCCTAGGGATTAAAATGTGTTTACATCAATGATTAACCTAATTGGATTAAATCTACGTTTATTTCAACATCCTATCTACCTCAATTGAGTATTTGATTGTCTTGGTTTACCAAGGTGTGGAGAGAATTGGTTGAATGTTGTTTGTTGGTTTAATTCATTGTTTGTTATATGTTGTTAGCATAGGTTTAAATTGATTGCCTAGTTGATATAAACTACTCAACGATTCTATTTTGCTTAGCTATAAGACTTTGCTATAATATCTCGGTATTCTAGCGGGCGAAGGGAAGAAGGACCTGGATTTGACAAATTTTATTCTTGTGCAGCTAGGAGTTTAATTTGATTGAACTTTTAGCCGCATCACTATGCTGCTTGAGTGATGAAGATCCTCGATGGCGAGATCAAGGCTGCGGACAAGGAGGACGAACAAAAGGAAACTAAGGATGCTCAACGAGCCCCGAGGCTTGGTCAATGGTGAGCCTTGAGCATGGTGAATAGTGACCCCCGAGTGTGGTCAGTGTTGAGCCGAGGGTGGTCAATGGTGAACCTCGAGTGTGGTCAATATTGACCCACGGTGTGTAGTTCGTGTCACCTCTAGTTGACCTCGAGCCTTATTTATGGTTGATGGTGAGCTCGACTGTACGGCTGGAAAGCAGGAAGCCATGGGTCAGGGTGGGCGATGCCTAGGCACCACCCCTCTGACGCTCAAGTTAGTAAGGGTTCTAATAGAATAATCTGATTAAAATAAAGTAAGGATAGAACAGGCGTATCTGTATACTAGTGGTAGTGTCTTTTCAAATGTTTGACATTCCAGTTGTTGGGTGCTTCTCTTCCCTCTACCATTTCGAGCCGGTGAGCCTTGTACCTTACGACTTTAGTGATCTTGTAAGGGCCTTCCCAGTAGGCTCCAGCTTTCCTGCGTTGAGCTCCTTAGTGTTTTGAAACACTCTTCGTAGTACTAGATCGTCTGTTTAGAATTTTCGTAGTTCGAGCCTGTTGGTCCTTAATTTTCAAAGTCATCGTGTTAGATAAACTCACGAAATGCAGCGGAATAATAAATCGTCATTTACACTTTATGTTTTACCTTTCAAGGTTAGTTAAGCTCGGAGATAAATTAAGTTTCTTCACAGTTATACACTAGCAATATGATTGCTAGGTTTCAAATCTTATGAGCAATGTAACAGTAAAAGAACACAGTATTTATAGTGGTTCGATCCAACAAGATCTACGTCCACTCCTTAGCCGATACGCTAAGAATTCACTAAGTAAGTATACAGATTACAAGGATTTGCCTTTTACAGTTAAGTAGGCAGTGAGCTTTCGGCCTGGCTACTTCATAGCTATCCTCCGATAACCTGAACTCCTCAGATGTTAGTTCGGCTGGGTCAAGGGCACACCTTCTAAACTCCTGCCTTACCTGATTTGGAAGTTTTATAGTCACTTCCTGACTTTCCTTGAATACGGCTAAGTGCCCGTCTGAGTCTAGACCTTTTCAGGTGTTCGACTGTTAGATTCTTTCTGAAAAGAAAGGAATCCCAATGATTGAGAATTCTTGAATGCAATCAAGAATATCTTCAATGGAGTGTCGGTAAATCAATGAGCGACACTTCTGGTTGTTGAGAGCTTTTAATATTCTATCACAAGACTCTCAACTGACTACTTTTTCTTTGTTCACTTTGTCAAAGGAATCTTTTGCTTGAGTGTTTGTGAATGTCTGAAGTGAGAAAAGCAGTAGTAGTAGTCGATTCTCTCTTTTGGACCTTCCTTTTATAAGTGGAGATTCAAATCTTGAATCTCCATATCCGTTAGACACAATGTCCCTTTTGTTCGAGAGTGATAAGTCTTGTTCAGTCGCTTTTCGTTCTCGATCTGTACTTTCCGAGCTACTTCGGGAAAGTCTCGTCCTTTGTGTGTGCTTTTTGTCAGAACGGCAGTAAGGCTTCAGCCTTTGACATTCTGCTCTGCTAATGGTCGATAGCGATCTGCTGTATGTCTTGGTTTGCTGAATATTTCCGTTGACACTCAAACCTTTGACTTCTATTCTGCTAGTATCCTTTAGGATTTAGCAAATGCTAAAACCTTAGCATTCTTCTAACACATGTCTTCTAGCAGACGCTGTCCTTCGGTATCTGCTAGGAATTGCGTAAGTCTTCTAGCAAGCGCTTTCCTTCGATGTCTGCTAGGAATAGCGCATGTCTTCTAGCAAACGCTTTCCTTCAATGTCTGCGAGGAATAGCGCATGTCTTCTAGCAAACGCTTTCCTTCAATGTCTGCTAGTCTATTACAACTCAATAGATGAACTATACAGGACATTACATGATATGCTAGACTTATCTATAGTTCAGCAAATGATCGACCAAATGCTAAGGTTTGATTCAACAAAACCCTTTTACTAATAAATCCTAAGGGAGATTTTAGGAATAATTTCCCTACAATTTCCCCCTTTTTGGTGCGATCAAAGCTTACTATCATTTGACAATGAGAGGTTGTCTCTGTATGATCAATTTTCATTCATATGATATATCAATTATAAGTACAATGAAAAATGATTAGACGGAGACAAAATAAGAGCTAGCAGAAAAAAAATAAATACCAGAGGAACGGAGGAACTCAGGAGTCTGGAGCAGGTTTCTTCATCTTGTCAAATTCATCGAATTTATTTGAGGCTAGCTCCACGAATTTGTCTAGAAGCTCCTTAGCAGATGCACGTTCAGCAGCCTTTGTTTCCAGATCCTTGGCCAACCGCTCATTCTCTTCTTCGAGCATCTTGATTTTCGCTTATGTTTGCTTCTGTTTGAGCTCAGCTTCTTTCTGTTTGAATTCTTCACGAATTCTCCTCTTTTCTTCTTTTGCAGCTTCAAGAATTCTCCTCTGTTCTTCTTTAGCAGCGGCTCTTGCTTCTTTCGCTTTCTTCCTCTCAACAGCTTCAGCAGCCCTTCTTTCTTCCCCCTCTTTGATTGCATCCAAATGTCTGGAAGAAAAAGAGTTCACCTTGGAATCCACTCGCTGTTTATGCTCTGCTACGTCTGTCTTTATTTCTTGTACAGAGTCCTTGACAGAGGAAATGTTGGACTTGACTGTGTCCACCCTAGCCGTCATGGTATCAACGTTGGATTTGACTACCGCAATTTCCCTTCGTATATCCGTGGCTTCAATCACCATTCTCTCAGATATAGTAGACACCGCGCTTTTAACGACCATTTGAACAACGGAGTCTAGATATGTTGGAAGATGTAGCGTGCTAATCGGAGTAGCAAGGAAGGATGAGGTAGTAGGAATGATGACTGCTTGATTCCTAGCAGTGGAGGTGGATATTTCCTCCATGACTACCTCTGTCCTTTCTGTGTTAGCGGTTTCTCTTTGATCAGAGGTGACTAGCAAATGTATTGTCTCCTCGATCCCTCTTTGAAACTCTGCTTCAGCAGCAGTGTTGACTAGCAGATGTATTTCCTCCTCAATTCCTTTTTAAAACTCTGCTTCAGCAGCAGCGTTCTCAGCTTCCTCGATTTTCCGTGCTTCTGCTAGAGAGAATGCTAACACGTAGGCTTGCAATTCCTCCTCTCTGTCCTGATAGGCGACAATCTCGAACGTTTGAAATTTGTACTCTAGTGTTGTAGCCAACCGGGCTTGATGCAATAATTCTTCGAGCATAGGGAGTTCTGCTTGGTATTTCTTGTATGCGGCAGCAGCTTCGGCTTGTCGTTTTGAGAGTTGTATGTGTCCAACAGATGATTCATCGGGAGCAAAAGTTGATTGTGGCAGAGAACGAGGAGAGGACGTTCTCCGATGAGCTTCAATTAATTGAAGCCTTTCGCTGACCGCCTTATCAGAGTACTGCTTTGTGCATGGAGATTGATCCATCCATTCGTTCGCCCACAATTCTTCATGCCTCCAAAATTTCAATCCTTTCCAAGCCATCATAATCTCTCTTTCCTCCATACCAAGTTCATGAATTTATCAATTTCTTGACGTAGAAAATCAAATTCAGGATTTGCTTTACTTCTCGTGACTGATAATCGAAGTGGATCCATGCCTTTTGAGGGGATTAACGTCAGAGTTTTAGCATCATATATCCCTGCGGATTCTTTGTCAGAGATGACAATAGGAAGATCTTCAGTATGAGGAACTTCATCAGGAATCACTTCCTCACATCTGGTAGACGATTCTTCAATAGTAGTCTGTGGAGATCGTGTGTCTTGCTCAGCAATCAGTGATTGGAAAACTACATGTTCAGCAGATGAGCTACCCACCATGTGTTCAATCTGCTCAGCAGATTCATTTCTATCATCACTTTCAATTCGAGAAGGTCCTGCTTCTGGATTTCCTGGTAATCTCCTGGAAAAGTCTTGAAAAGAAGTTTCCTCATCTGAACTGCTGTCGAGGGCCACAATTGACTTTACTTCACTGAATCTGCCTTCGTGAATTGCTTTGTCAAGCTCTTCATCTGTCATAGCATCTTGTGAGGATATGATAGCTCCTTCACTGCTGACTGGGGGAATGGGAACAGAGATCCTTCCGTCTACAATGCTTTTCCCTTTCTTGGCAGCTTGTTCTTCCATTAGTGCTTGTTGAGCGGCTCTCTTCTGAGCCTTAAACTCTTCAGCGGCTGACTTGATTCGTTCGAAATTTCTATCTCTTCCTTCGAACATCATTTCATTGATGAATTTCATATATTCTTTCTTCTTGAGCTCTTTCAGTTCAGCTACGCGTTGTCTCTTAGTTTTTCTTCCTCCCTGAGTACGCTCTTCTTTGGTTCTGGAAGACCTGTGAATGTATTCTGGATCACTTTCAGCAGTGTCCTCTGTTGTGTCTTTAGCAGACACCTTCTCTGCTACAATATCAGCAACATCCTTTGCAGTGGTTTCAGCAGCCTTCTTTTCTTCTTCTGCCTTCTCTGATTCTTCCTTCTCAGAAAGTAGCTCCAACCTTCTCCTGGTCTTCTTCTTCGCTTTAGGTGCAGGAGGGGTGACTTTGGTTCTCTTTTTCGTTGGAATTGGTATAGCCATAGTTCCAATAGTAGGTGGAAGTTGTTCGGCTTCCTTTGCAGTCATTATCTCATTGATTTGATCAACAGGTAAATTCCCCAATTTCTCAATTTCCTCGAGATTTTTGAAGCAATGCTCTGTCTCAGCGTTTGTTTGCAGTAGAGCAATCTCTTCAGCAGACATAGGAATGGCAGACTGTAAGATTTGAGGAGCTAAAGTGGACGCATCAGGCTCTTCAGGAGACGTGGGTTTGTCTTTATCCACATTAGACTTCCCTGTTAACTTCCGAGGGTTTCGGCTACTCACGGGCTTGGGCTCCTTCCTTGTTGCTGGGATGTAATCTGTAGGGTTTAGACTTTCACCACGATCAACTCTTGTATTGGTGAACAATATCTCCAAGTATTTACTGATCTTTAGCCCAAAATTCACTTTCGACGAGAACGTTCCATCTACCGCTATGTGATCATTCTTTCGAGCATGTTCAGCCCATCGCTCGAAAAAGAATTCCGCCCAATTACCCGTAATGTTATCTATCAGAGCCATCATAACAGAATACTTCTTGGCAGAGAGTTTGGAGTAGGAACCAGCATCACATTGAAGCATTTTGATTACTATCTCCGCTAGAAGCTTGTACTCATCAGACAGAGTATTGATCGGCGTAGCAACCTTGAAGGCAATCGCCTGTCCTTTTTTGTCTTTCAACTCCCCTGGCTTCTTCCAAAGATTCCACCGTCGCTCCATTTCAGCATGGTCATTCATCTTATATTGAGATATCTTGGCTCCATAATTTCGAAGCCCAAACATTCTAGACAGTAAATCAGCACTAACGTCCACAATATTTCCATAAATGCTAGTTTTGAAAGATTTTTGATCAGTGCTCATAACTGCCCTAGCATAGAATTCTGAAACCATATGAGGGTGAAATCGAACAGGTTCAGCGGAAAGATATTCTACCAAAAGTTCGGAGTCGAGTAGATCTAAGATCCACTTCGGAATATGTTTGGTGGCGAGAGGCATATATAAAATTCTGTCCTTCATAATTTGCGCCAGATGCCTTTGCTCCCTTGTACGGCCTGATAATTCCTTCTTCCGGGCAAAAAAGACAAGTTTGCTATAGGGGATGGATTCATTGATATCCTCTTTCTTCTCTATGCCAGTGAAATCAGGTGCATGTCGGGCATGCAGTGGAGTACCGACAATTTGTGGGTTAATGAAGGTGGGTGGTTGCAGTTGGGATGACGAAATGAAATCTTCTGGATTCAAGGTTTGGGGTGATTCAGGATGGTTGGGTTATGTGTTTAGTGTATTTGGAGAGTTGGTATTTGACGCCATTGTTGAGAATTCAGAGATTTAGAAATTTTCAGAGAGGGTTTTGAGAAGAAGAGAGGCGAAGGGTTTCAAAAAATGATAGAGATTTGAATTCCATCTGGTGTATAGAAGATTTCGGAACACGAGAGGAAATCAACGGTGGGGATTGCTCCCTTTTTAATCTCAATCAACGGCTGGGGAATGTAGTCAAATCGTGCGAGTACGCACGTTCTCCAGAACTTGAGTGCTGGTGTCATGGCACGACCTAATTCATCGTCGCCATCTGCGCGCATTAAATGCACCTCTTTATGAAAAGCAATCTCCCGCGTCTAAATAAATTCTTCAGCAGCGCAACCGTTCGAATTCCGAGATGAGCAGTAAACATAAGTAACTCTATAAATAATATGATCTTCAGATATGTTTGGTATGCCTTCTCTTCTCATTTTCTCAATCGAAAGAAAACTTCTCTCTAAATACGAAAATGGAACCAGCCCATGCTCTCTTTGTTCCGAGAAACAGAATCCTGTGTGATTCTGGTTTGTATGAAGAATATGAAGCAGATTACCAGGTGGCTGAGATGACGATGACAAGTCTTCATGCCAGCGGTTTGGGCAGATTTGTGTCCCTTACTCCGCATACGTTCCAGAGGGAGCATCTTCGGTACTTCATCCGATCGAGTGATGCTGTTGGGGACTCCATTGTTGGTGTCTTCAGGAACCAGTTAGTGAGGTGGACTGCTGGCACCTTTGCTTCAGAGTTCGGCCTGCCAAGGGGTCCGATTTCTGTTATGGATTATCGCAGCAATGAAATAGCCCCCGAGTGGACGTCGTGGATGAAGTGGAGAGCTTCTCCTGAGTTTGATTTCTCTCCAACTCCCTCAGCATATCGCTTGCAACCTCGGTATAGGGTCCTCTTCGAGATTGTCTGTGGCATGATCGTCGGGGAAAATCCTGATGACATGATCTTCTCTCGCGAGATATGGAAATCCATGATGGCGATTGATGATCAACCGGAGGTCGACTGGGCGGCCTTCGTCTTTCAAAGGGTGCAGCGATGTGTCCAAAACTTCCCACATCTTCCTCTCCCCTACGGGATGCCATTAAGTTGGCTGCTAGAGCAGATATTCCAGGATCTCACTCTAGTCCCTTCGAACCTTCGGGAGATTGATTTTTATCCATTTAGGCCCTCGCCACCTTAGCTGTAATCTCTTCTTGTCATATAAATATTTTGTAGATGAACGTATATAATGAAATTACAGAGTTTTCATTTCTCATGCTCATGTTCAATCTTCTGTGATCTTGACAAACCGCATAATATCATTCACATGCCTGAATATATAAAAAAAAACGATTCAAATCCGATAGTTTGCTGAGTTGACCTTCGTCTACAACGTTGCTAGCTTCCTAGAAGATAAGCTATCTTAGCAAATCCAAACGATTTCCTGACTGCTCAGTGATCGCGTATATTTTTAACCCGTGACTTAGCAAAGCTAATAATATAGCGGCAAATGAAATTATCGATCCCTCAGGGAAAGAAATAACGAAAAACCTTAAGTACTAAGTCAAACGTTCTTGAAAACACTGATTAGGAAAATCAGATAAAAAGTTTTGTTGTTTTGAAAATCGCAGTATTTGCTAATGGAAATTAAACAGGAAAT
>JAPKLW010000004.1:1276131-1349467 GCA_026898455.1 Plectranthus barbatus
TTGTTTTGAAAATCGCAGTATTTGCTAATGGAAATTAAACAGGAAATTAAAAAGCTTTTGAAGTCAAATAAGAGAAGCACAGATTCCAGGGATATCTACCTATCAAGTATGACATGTATGAATGAATCGATTAATTTCCAATTTTAATTCCTCTTCGTAGTGAAACATCATAAAAGTATTACGAGCTTCATTGTTGGACAATTCGTAAAGTAGATTAATTAATTACCTATCTCCGCTCGGTCTCAAGATAAATTAACTAACTCCAAAGATCTACAGATTTATTCCTACAATCAATCTCCTTCAGTTACGACAAGAAATCAGATTATATTGTGAAAATCTCTTTCGATTGAAAACTATCACAGTTACGTCTCAAGTAATCAACTAGATAATCCTAATATGTGATCAGCAAATCAAGATTATGAATAAGCACAGATTTCACAAACTACGAAGAGAAAGGGAAAATAATTCAATTAATCATAACAAGCATACATTGATAGTTCGAAACCCTAGAATCTGAGAAAGGATTTAGTTACATATATTCACGGTAATATTCATCATGGAAAAATAAAACCTGAATTGCATAAAAACTGGAATCCGGAAATCTTCCCACGGGAACTTGTCTTCAAACATAAAACTCTAAAAATTCTTCAATACTAAATCTTGTAATTGCTCTAAGTCTCTTCTCCTCTAAAAAACGAATTATACATGAGTATTTATATAGGTGAAAGATGTATCTAGCAGTATCTAGGGTTAGATATGTATTAATCTCCAAATCAGATCCGGATTAGGTTTCCCGCATGCGCGTCGATCATGGCTGTTTGGCGTCGATCGCTGGGCCTGGAACCTCTTTGTCGATCGACGAGGATTGGCAGCGATCGACGCGGACTTTCCTTCCGTCGATCTTCCTCTTCCCTTCATCGAGCACAATGCCTTCCTCGCCTCGTCGATCGATGAGCCTTTCCGTCGATCGACGAGGTGCCAAAATTGGAATCCTGATTCTTCTCTGTTTTTTGACTAAAAACCTGCATGATTCACCAAACACGACATTCCAAGTACAAAAACTAATTCATGCATGAAAAAGATACAAAAACGATCTGAACATTACACAAACAGTCAAAGAACAATAAGATAAGTTGGTGAAAATCCTAACTTATCACTCAGCAAAGGGCCAAACGCCCAAGAGTCTAGCAGACTTGCTATACTCAATAGATACGATATCTGTCGGATGAGGATTTGTTGTCAGATAAGATGATAAATCTACGGTCTTCGTATGCGCGTGACCTGTAGCGTACCTTCTATTCTCCGAGAAATACTTGTGGCACGTTTCAACTCGATACAATCGTCTGTACGCATCTGGTCTAATCAGATTGGCTTTCAAGGATATCTTCTTTTCTCCAAATATTATCTCCTCTCCTTGAATATGATGTGGCAAGAAAAATGATGACTCAGCATTTTCGAGCCGACAAGCGTTTCCTTCTTCTAAATTCGTTACTCTTTCGAGAAATGCATCGACGTGTCCAGAGTCGGTCAATGTTCAGGAGATCACAAAAGATTATAGTCTCCTCGAGCCAAGGGTTGATCTGACTGCCAGGCGTCACTATTGATCTGATTAGATTTCCCATACCGTCATGACCTTCTCTCTTCTTGCGACGATTCAGATTTCAGAAGATGAATCATCACGTTCTTTTAAATATTCCCACGAAATCATAATTGCGGAGAGATTTCCGTGTCTATAAAAGGACTTCTTTGTGGCACTTATTTGGATATCACCAAAAAAAATCTTCTTCCTTTCAGAGCAAAGAAAATCCTTGAGATCATGAGTTCACCAAATGACATCCTTGACATTTCCCGAAATAACATCCTTGACGAAGCGGCCCTTCGTCTATACTATTAAGACCGTCCTGCCGTGGCCGACATGGTCATGACGAAGGTTGATGGGACAGGGTTGAAGCAATTTGTGACAACCACTCCCAGGCACTTCCATGAAGATCTCCTTCGGGAGTTTCTCAAGGACTGCAAGACTGAAAAGGACGCAATATACGGTGCCTTCCTAGGGAGGCTGATACGATGGTCATGAGAGTCCTTCTCTCAGGATTTTGGACTTCCACGAGGTCAAGTATCAGTGATGGGATACAGATCCATGGAGCCAGCATCAGAATGGACTGCGTGGAGGAAATGGCGCCTTTCTCCATGGTTTAGGTTCACGCCAACTCCTGCGGTAACCGGTCTCAGGTGCTCATATCGAGAGTTGTTCCATGTTGCCAACAACATGGTCCTGGGTGGAGATCCCAACGACATCTGCCTTACCAAGGAATTCTGGCAAGTCATGTTGGCTTTGGACGCAGAGCTTGTCGAGGCTGATTGGGCTGGCCTCGTGTTCAAGGATGTCCGAGATTGCGTCCGGTTGTATCCAGCTGTTCCTCTCCTTCATGGCATGCAGTTGAGCTGGTTGTTGGAGCAGACTTTCCCAGAATTAGCAGAGGGACCTTCTCGCCTCCTGGATTCTGACTTTTATCCGTCAATAAAATAAATTGTAATTTCCTTTTGTTGTTGTTGAATGTAGGAAGTGTCGTTGATAAATATTAATGAACAACTTTTTCCCTTCATAATGATGTGTTAACCATGGGTGATACTTATCAACTGCTACTGCTTATTTCATCAGCAGACTATGTAAATATATCTGCTCGGCAATCTCTCCTCGAAGCAATAGTAACAATGAGTGTCACATAATTCCATTAGCGCTTTAAAATCAGCATCCACAACATCTTTAAGAAAAATAAGAATTCCAGAAAGAATGAAAGTACCATTTCATTCATCCAAGGTCCATCCAACTCCATAAGACCTAATTTAATACATAATTCCTTGAATCTTGATTCGGCTAGCGGCTTCGTAAAAATGTCTGCTACCTGATCTTCATTGCATATGTACCGAACATCGATATCTTTCTTCTCCTAATGATCTCGAATGAAGTGATGTCGAATATCAATGTGCTTTGTCCTGGAATGATGAACAGGATTCTTTGTAATGCACATGGCACTAATGTTGTCGCATTAGATAGGCACACACTCGGGAGAAATCCCATAGTCTTGTAATTGTTGCCTTATCCATAAGATTTGTGAGCAACAGCTAGCAGCGGCCACATATTATGCTTCAGTGGTAGAGGTAGCAACAGAATGCTGCTTTTTGCTAAACCAGCTAATTAACTTATGTCCCAAAAATTGACACGTACCGCTCGTGCTTTTCCTGTCAATCTTGCATCCTCCAAAATCAAAATCCGAATATCCACTTAGTGCAAGACTGTCCGCTCTAGGATACCAGATTCCCAGACCCTCTGTGCACTTCAAATATCGCACAATGCGTTTAGCAGTATCCAAGTGAGTCTTTGGATTTGCTTGATATCTAGCACATAATCCGACGGCAAAAGATATATTCGGTCTGCTAGCCGTGAGATATAGCAGCGAACCATAAATGCCTCTGTAGAGAGTTGGATTCACATCATCTCCTTCCTTCTCGAGTGCAGCAATACACGTCGTGCTTATAGGGATCCTTAGACTCTTCGTCTTTTCAGGACAGTATTTAGCAATCAAATCGCGTGTATACTTCTTTTGATGGATGAAAATTCCTTCGCTGGATTGTTGAACTTGCAGCCCAAGAAAATAAGACATCTTTCCCATCATACTCATTTGGAAATTGCTGGTCATGAGCTTTGAAAATTTATCACATAATCCTTGATTCTTAGAGCCAAAAATTATATCATCGATGTATATTTGCACCTGCAAAATACTTCCTTCATCTTCAATGCAAAAGAGAGTCTGATCAATCCTCCCTTTCTGAAAGCCATTCTTCAGCAAAAATTTGGATAGAGTTCCATACCAAGCTCTTGGTGCTTGTTTTAATCCATAGAGAGCCTTCTTGAGTCTGTACATTTGATTACCATGCTCGAACCCTGGAGGTTGCTCGACATAGACTTCCTCCTTCAGTTCACCATTTAAAAAGGCACTCTTTACTTCCTTTTGCATCACGTCAAACTCATGATAAGCAGCGTACGCAAGGAATAAATGGATTGCTTCAAGTCTGGCTACTGGAGCAAATGTCTCGTCATAATCTATCCCTTCGCATTACCTGTAGCCTTTAGCTACGAGTCTCGCCTTATTTCTGACAACTAAACCAGACTCATCCTTCTTGTTTTTGAACACCCATTTAGTGCCTATAACACTTTGATGTTCAGGTCTGTCTACCAGCTCCCACACATTGTTCCGTGTGAATTCTGCAAGTTCTTCATGCATTGCGTTCACACAATCCGAATCTAGTAGAGCCTCTTCGACCTTTTTGGGTTCTTCGCTGGAGATATAACAAGCCAGCATAGCGTTCCCTTATCTCGTCATTAAGGGATCATTGACATCTCCTATGATATCTTCAAGAGGATGGACGCGCAACCATGTTGGTCTGATTGGTCTGGCCACATTTCCTTCCCCTGCGTGACCATTATCTTGTACATTGTTCTCCATAGCACCCTCCTGGTGCTCAGCATCTGGATTGGCTTCAACTGGAATAACTGTTGCCTGATTTCCTGGAACGGAGTTCTCCTAAGAAACTCTTTCAGCAGCTGGAAACCCAGCAGCGCCTCTGCCAAGATCTTCAACAGTAGGTATCCCTTCCCCTAAAGGAACATCCCTAGCTGTCTCCTCTTCATCTTCATTAAGCATCTCTAGAATGTCTGAGTCAACAAGAATGTTGGTAGGTGTGGCCTCAGCATGATCACTTGCACCACCGGCCTGGTCAGCAGTTTGGTCCCCCGCTGAGTGCGTCTGGTTTGGATTGCAGTCATTCATAGACTTAGTCAGATCAATATGCATATTCTCGAAAGAATTTAAAAATGTATGATTATTGACATCATCAGTCTCATGATTGCTATCCTCTTTGCTTTTGTTTTCTCTGCGCACTAAACTAGACTCATCAAAAATAACATTGCATGTTATTTCCACAATACCGGTAGTCTTGTTCAATACTCTATAACCTTTGTGAGTGGGGTGTCCATAACCAAGAAGTACACCCTCATCTGACTTAGGTGAGAAAGTATTGAGTTTAGATTTTCCGTTATTATGAATATAACATGTGGAACCGAATGCACGGAGATGAGTTATAGAGGGCTTACGACCATTGTACACTTCGTAGGGAGTTTGATTAAATCTGCCATTGATAGCACTCCTATTCTGTGTATAACATGCCGTCATGACTGCTTACCCCCAGTACTTAGCAGGTAGTTTGGAATCAGCTAACATTGAACGAACGGCTTCCTTCAACGTCCGATTCCTTCTTTCTACTAGACCGTTCTGCTGAGGAGTTCTAGTTGTGGATCTTTCGTGTGATATTCCAGCTTCAGCACAGAAATCCATTAGTACTCCATTACAGAACTCTGTTCCATTGTCATAGCGAATTCTCTTTGCAGTAACTTCTTTACTATTCTGCTCCTTGAGAATCAGCTCCGGTAGGATAAGTTTCACCTCATCCTTGGTCTTTAAGAGTCGTACCCATGTATACCTGGAAAAATCATCAACCACCACAAGTGTATATAGACGTTTACTTACAGTGGGTGGAGTGACTGGACCGAAGAGATCCATATGAAGTAATTCTAAGATCCTTTGTGATGTTTCTTTTTCAAGATTTGACTTAAAGGATGATTTGGTCTGCTTCCCTTGTTGGCATGCTTTGCATATTCCTTCCTTGCGGAAAGTCTCATTGGGCAGACCTATAACAAGCTTATTTTTGGCAAGGTGATTAATAGTTTTGAAATTCAAATGATTGAACCTCTTGTGCCATAGCCATGTTGTTTCTTCTTTGTTCAGGGTCAGGAAGCATGAATGTTGCTGTCCACTTTCCCAGTCAACAACATATAGACCACCCTTGCGGATGCCTCGAAGTTTTACTTCCCCTGTAACATAGTCAGCAATAGTACAACCTGTATTGACAAATGAGACAGTGTACCCATTTTCTCAGAGTTGGCTAATGCTTAGCAGATTGTGTTTGAGGTTGGAGACGAGGGCAACATTGACTATTCTTAGCCCATTGCTTTCTATGCATCCTCTTCCCACAACTTTGCCTTCGCCATTATCTCCAAATTTGACTCTTGACCCAAGTAGAAATTTTTGTAAGTCGGAGAACAGATTCTCATTTCCTGTCATGTGCGCTGAACATCCGCTATCAAGGATCCACTCGTTTGATATACTCGAAGTAGTATGAGCTTTTGGACCCTGTTCCTGCAACACAAGTGATTAAATTGATTTAGGTACCCGTTTAGCGTCGGGTCCTGCAGGATTAGCGGTAATCATAGTTCCTTTTGGAACCCACATTTTAGTGACTTTCAAGATTTTCTTCTTGATTTCACTATTTACCCTTGCTTCAATCTTTAGCTTAACATGTTTGACATGTTTATAACTTGGTGTGGTAGTGTGTTTGACCTTCCTTGCCTTTGAAAATGTGAATGAATTAGGCTCGGGTCTTTCATAGGTGTTCCTCCTATGTAGTACGTTTTCATAATATATCGACCTTTCAGTATTATATCGATACTCCATTCTGTGGTGAAAGGTAGGTTTAGCTGTCCTCGCGTTTGGAACATAACGCTCAGCATACCTTGGTTTTGCTGAATACGAACTAGTATATGCTCTCGAATTTCGCTGAGGTTCAGCTGACATATACTTAGTATTTGTTCTGTTGTTCCTCGGCTGAGGCTTAACAGATTCGTACATAGCATTCATTCTTAAGTTCCTCTGCTGAGGTCCATGAGTAGTATGCTTAGCAGATTCTGACTTAGGCTTCTGCTAAGGTCTAGCAGACGAATACTTAGCAGCCTCTGCCGGAGACCTCTGCTGAGATTTCGCAGGCGTATTCTGCGAACGTTCATTCTTTTGCTCAGCACTTGGTTCAGCAGTAGATGATTCAGCAATAACAAGTCCTTTCTCCTTTTCAGCAATTATCAATCCAGCAGAAACGAATTGAATTGGTTTCTCCTTAGATGTGGTTGCTTTATTCGAATATCCAAGGCCTAAACCAGAGGGATCATTGTGATTTCTCTGTTGGCTAACAATGGCATTGAGTACTGCCTTGCTGGATGTGTAATTGCAAATGCATCTTTCTTGGGGTCTATTTTTCAGAGTAAGGTTCTCCTTTTCAAGATTATGAAAATTTGTTAATAATTCGGAGAATTTTTCCTTCAGCTTTGAAAAATCTTCACTTTCAGACCTCAGTCTTCCGACTTCCTCGGTCAAATCCGTAATTTTGAGTTTCAGTGAAGCGTTTTCCCCAACAATTGCATTTTTAATTTTATACATTTTTTAGAATTCTATATTTAGCTTCGTGAGATAGTCTTCCTCAGAATCTAAGGTGAATTCCTCTGACTCTTCTATGAATGCGAAACTAGGAATGCTTACTGAAATTACCTCGTTGTCTTCAGCTGCTAGAGCCGTTTCAGCATCCTGGTTCTCCTATGCATCAGCAAACTGATCATCCTCAATATTTGCCATTAGAACGAGCATGGCTTCCTCGTCGTCTTCCTCAAAAGAGAGATAATATTCTTCATCATTTTTCAGGGATGTCCTGTGCTTCTGTTCTTGTTAGGAGCGCCCTTTTGACTGCTTTAACAGCACGTCTCCCAAATCTTTCCTTTAGTCGCTCTCTCTCTTCCTTGTTAACTTTCGGACAATCATGCTTCAAGTGGTCAGGAGAACCACATTCGAAGCAAGTCCTAACCTTTCGCTCTGCTGAGCGGGAAAATGAGGATGACGGCTGAGCATCCTTGGTTTCTTTCTCGGACTTAGCTTCCATCAGCAACTTCTGGAGCCTTTTCATTTGTTCTTCCAGCTCGTTGATCTTTATATCGACAGGCTGAGGGCTCGAGGTTGTCGGCACCTCCTTAGTTGGTGTTGCTGGAGTGGATCTTTCTTGATTGTGGTAGGGCTTTTTCAACTTGAACTTATTGAAATCTTTTTTAGCAAAATATGCTATATCCTCAGAGCCAGCAGCGAATATAGATGATGCTTGAGCTATGGCTGCTTCATTCCTTTTTTACTGTTGTATTATAATCTCATGTGATTTAAGTTGAGCGAATACCTCAGAAGTAGTCATGTTGTTGAGGTCTTCTTCACTCAGACTGGTCATTTTAACAAACCAGTCATCTCTGGGATACAGCTTGGAGATGATCTTGTGATTCATTTCTCCATTATCATATTTCTTTCCAAGGTTGTTGAGTTCCCCAATAATCGTGTTGAAACGCTCCTCCATAGCTTGTATGGATTCTCCTGCAAGCATTGAAAAAGATTCATTTTTATCTACAGCTACCTGCAATTTGTTGCGTTTCATCTGGTCTGTCTCCTGAGAGGAATTGCACACGTATTCCTACATTTTCTTAGCGGTGTCAAAGTCAAGCGCTTTTTCTTTCATCAGCTTCGGTAGGGAATCCAGGATTAGTTTCTTTGCCACATGCTCTAGTTGAGCTCTCTTTTTATCCTCGCTAGTGTATTCCTCAAAAGGTTTTGGGACCATATCAGGCCTCGGGGGTCTTGGAGCCCTTGGTTCTCCATCAGCAGCATCTTCAGCAACATCATGTCCTATAAAGGTGTTAGCTTTCATGATTTTAATAGGACCTCTTACCAGTACATCCGCCATCTTAGGATGTATGCTCTGAATTTGTATGAGCGCAAGCTTTTTCCATGAGGTAAAGTTCTCTTTATCATACTTCCCAAGCGAATGGTTCAACATTTTTGTCTCCTGAGCTAGACAAGCGAAACACAGAGAAACAAGTAAAAGTGCAAGGAAAATACAGATCTGGTCTTAAGCGACTCAGAAGCAGTCGGTTTTTCAACCTCCTGCTCTGATACCACTTGTTGGTCCTTAATTTTCAGAGTCGTCGTGTTAGATAAACTCACAAAATGCAGCGGAATAATAAATTGTCACTTACACTTTATGTTTTACCTTTCAAGGTTAGTTAAGCTCGGAGATAAATTAAGTTTCTTCAAAGTTATACACTAGCAATATGATTGCTAGGTTTCAAATCTTATGAGCAATGTAACAGTAAAAGAACACAGTATTTATAGTGGTTCGATCCAACAAGATCTACGTCCACTCCTTAGCCGATACGCTAAGAATTCACTAAGTAAGTATACAGATTACAAGGATTCGCCTTTTACAGTTAAGTAGGCAGTGAGCTTTCGGCCTGGCTACTTGACAGCTATCCTCCGATAACCTGAACTCCTCGGATGTTGGTTCGGCTGGGTCAAGGGCACACCTTCGAAACTCCTGTCTTGCCTGATTTGGAAGTTTTATAGTCACTTCCTGACTTTCCTTGAATACGGCTAAGTGCCCGTCTGAGTCTAGACCTTTTCAGGTGTTCGACTGTTAGATTCTTTCTGAAAAGAAAGGAATCCCAATGATTGAGAATTCTTGAATGCAATCAAGAATATCTTCAATGGAGTGTCAGTAAATCAATGAGCGACACTTCTGGTTGTTGAGAGCTTTTAATATTCTTTCACAAGACTCTCAACTGACTACTTTTTCTTTGTTCACTTTGTCAAAGGAATCTTTTTCTTGAGTGTTCGTGAATGTCTGAAGTGAGAAAAGCAGTAGTAGTAGTCGATTCTCTCTTTTGGACCTTCCTTTTATAGGTGGAGATTCAAATCTTGAATCTCCATATCCGTTAGACACAACGTCTCTTTTATCCGAGAGTGATAAGACTTGTTCAGTCGCTTTTCGTTCTCGATCTGTACTTTCCGAGATACTTCGGGAAAGTCTCATCCTTTGTGTGTGTTTTTTTTGTCAGAACGGCAGTAAGGCTTCAGCCTTTGACATTCTGCTCTGCTAATGGTCGATAGCGATCTGCTATATGTCTTGGTTTGCTGAATATTTCCGTTGACACTCAAACCTTTGACTTCTATTCTTCTAGTATCCTTCAGGATTTAGCAAATGCTAAAACCTTAGCATTCTGCTAACACATGTCTTCTAGCAGACGTTGTCCTTCGGTATCTGCTAGGAATTGCGTAAGTCTTCTAGCAAGCGCTTTCCTTCGATGTCTGCTAGGAATAGCGCATGTCTTCTAGCAAACGCTTTCCTTCAATGCCTGCTAGGAATAGCGCATGTCTTCTAGCAAACGCTTTCCTTCAATGTCTGCTAGTCTATTACAACTCAATAGATGACCTATACAGGACATTACATGATATGCTAGACTTATCTATAGTTCAGCAAATGATCGACCAAATGCTAAGGTTTGATTCAACAAAACCCTTTTACAAATAAATCCTAAGGGAGATTTTAGGAATAATTTCCCAACAGAGCCTTCTGTTGTAGGGTCTTTCGATTTAAAGCCATTGTTGGGATTCTTTCGATGAGACATCATCCTTTATTTTGATAGTCCATTTGATCCATGTACCTCAAACTCGAGGACTCAGGCTTCGATCGATCTCGTTTTTGGGCCTTAGCGAGCTCGGCCGCCTTCTGCTCGTTCATTCGAGCAATGCGATTTGGTTCGTCCTTTTCCCAGGTTATTTCTGCCCATGCCTTGGCGAACACCGAATCCATTTCATAACATGGATGGCTGGTCAGATCGCGGTATAGCTTGGTTGTGATGTCGAGCCCATTCTTAAACGCGTAGACTATTGTTTGGGGTGTACACTGGGGAATTGACCTCCCTGTTCGAGTCGGTGTAGATCACGTCATCAAGTTCGCAAGCTAAATTTTTACTTGGTTTTGTCTGCATGCGACTTGTCGACCTTGGCTTCTCAATAATTGAGCAAATTTTGAGGGTTTTCACCTCGTTGCGCAGGTGGTGGTTCTCTTTTCGTGGCTCGTGATTCGTCACATAGAGTTCTGTGACCCGGGTGTCCATTTTTTTCATCTGTCGTCAGTTCTCCTCCGAATGATTGGCAAGATGAGTCAGCATTACGTTCAACACTTCTTGCGGTACAGCCTACCAATCGGTAGCCTACTGGGATTGCAGGAGGAGTTCCTCCATGGGGATGATAGACTGTTCCGTCGGGTCCAACGAGAGGATTCCTGGCCGGGTTGCCAATTTTGTTGTCAGTTCTCTCGCTGTTACCTGCTATCAATTTAGAAAGATAATTCCAAGAGCCCAACGGTGGGCGCCAAATGTTGAGGTTCGATTTGTCGGGATAATGGAGCCCTTGGAATTTGTTAAACAATAACAAGCAACAACAAAGAGGAGCGATAGATAATGAATGAAACGAGGAGAAATTATAACGATAATTCAATAAGAACAAGTAAATAAACAAGATAAAGCGTTGTACAAAGAAGATTAAGGATTATAATGAAAAGAAGCGTGAATCAAAGAGATCATGCGTATTATTTGATTAAATGATTTTGTAGATATTCCGGCAGCGTTACATTGTAATTTTTAGAGCAGAAATCAGATACATAATTTGAGTCCATCAGCCTTATTTATAGAGAGGATAGGGGGGATGTGTCTAACCTAACCCTAAGAATGGGCGAGCTCGTGCTCGCCGCAAATCTTGCAATTGCTCCACGTTTTTTGGGGTCGGTTACGACTTCCATCAGTCGCGCGCCACTAGGCTTCCAGGATTTTCTTGTCTGATTCCTCGCCACGAACCCTTCGTCGTGTTCGGTGCCGAGGAGCTCGGAGGGTCGATTCCGACCTTTGGACTTAGATGATTTGGGACTCTTGGAATGATGCTCTGATCGTCGGGGAGTACGTGGTCGTCGAAAATACCGTAGGGGCTGCTTCCTCTCCTCAGTGGTGAGCTCGTCGTGGTCAATATGGAGGACAAGTTGGGGTTGACGTTGACCCATGTCTTAGACGCTTTTGTGTGCTTCCTTCACTTCAGGTGGACTTGTGACTTCGAGCTTGCGATTACTTTGGTCGTTGAGCTTAGTGGGCTTGGGCCTCGGAGGCCCGCCCCCAACAATAAAATTGTTGGCGATTTTTTTTTTGTTTTAAACAAAATAGAATTTGTATATTATATAAAAATTGTATAAAACACATATAATTTGTTCATTCACAAACAGTTTGTATAAAGCATAAATATAATTTATATTTTGTATAAAATACAAATTGTCTTTTCATTGTTTGCGATTGCACAAAGAATGTAAATTCCTTTTATGCAAATATATGAAAATAGCCATTTTTTTTATCCAAAAACTTTAGATAACCACTTTTATGTATATAGGCAAAGAATGTCCAAATTCATGTAAACTTCCACAATACCCTTGTTATCACTCTATTTTAAACAATTTTTTTTAATTTACAATCATCATTGTAATTATTCAATTATTATTATTCAAATTAATCATAAAAATTATATTTACCTAATTTAATTTTGATATTCAATCCAATCTTAGTTATATATTTTTTAATAAATTAATTAAAATTTTAAAAAATAGTGTTTGCAATTTGAATATAGAAAATAAAATAATAAAAACTAATTAAAAAATTGTTAGGCGATTTTTTACTGTTTTAATCAAAATATAATTTGTATATTCTAAAAGAAATGTATAAAACACATATAATTTGTGCATTCACAAACAGTTTGTATAAAGCACAAATATAAATTATATTTTGCATAAAACACCAATTGTTTTTTCATTGTTTGCGATTGCACAAAGAATGTAAATTTCTTTTTGTGTTTTGTACAAAAAGATTATACAAAATTTTTGAGTTTTGCCTTTTTTTTAAAAAAATTTGCTATTCAAATAAAAAAATGAAATAAAAAATTTCTTTTATATTGTTCTTTTTTATAATTTTCGATTCAAATAAAAGTTTGAAATAAAAAAGTTAGTAAATTTATATATGATATGTTTTTGTGATTTTATTTTCCCTATTTGTGATTTGCAATCAATAATTTACTTACCAAGTCTTAATTAATAAAATTAAATTAAGAAAAATGGTTTATAATATGTTTGTGATTTTATTTTTCTTAACTAAGAGTAAAATTGAAAAATGAGGATGATTTAACAAAAATGACTACTTCTTGAATGAATATATAATAGTGGTTATTTAAGGTTTTTAGATAGTTAAAATGACTATTTAGAATTTCCACTCATATAATTACTGGTATACCAAAATTTTAGTTATACCAATAATTTTGGTATAACAAAATTTTAATATCGTAGAGCGTATTATTATTTACTTTCTCTCGGAATCGGAATGATATTCTTCCCCTTCGTCTATGGAGCATTTTATTATTCATTCCCTACAAAGTTGAGTTGAATCCTTTCTTCCCGCAAACGGGTTATTATCACTCACTTCTGTTGAGAATTAAGGTGGTTCTAAATTTAATAATTTAATTAAGTTATTTGGATTTAATTAAAATTTTCAATTGTGATTTATGAAAAATAAAGAGGTATTAAGATATCATTGAACAGAAGAGGAGATCAGATTTGTCGTGATATATCTTGATTCTTGATACGATTACATATTTTCTTATTCTTTTAAATTTTTCGCAAGATTCGATTTTCTAGTTTGTTAGGATTAGATTTAGATTTCATTTTATTACAAAACTATCAAGATATAGTTGATGTATATCTTGATAGATTTTATATGTTTTTCATATTTAATTTCAAAATTATAACACGTTTAGAGATTTATTTTCACCCTATAAATTGGCCATGTTATTTTCGTTTTAATTTAGTATTAAGTTTTGAATTAATAAAAATTGTGAATTTATTTTCTAATTCTGGAAGCTCGTGATTCTATGTGGATTACCATGAAACTCTCTTTTGACTTATCAAACGAACTTAAATATTTGTTTGTGGCATCTTCACTATATCTATCATCATTGGTTTTTCTCCTTCTCCGGAAAATTTTGAGAGCAATCTAGAATACGTTAATTGGAGGGTCATAATTAAGATTGTTGGATTTTTACCTATATCAAGTCGTTTCCGCATCACCTTTTTGAGTTTGTGGACTACGATTCAAACCATACCAGCGAAGATCGTATCATTTGGCACCCAAGCCTTGATTTATCAAGTCATATTTTTTTATGTCATTTTACGTTTCCTTTTATTATTTGTTAATACTTTTATTTTTTTTCTTATTACTATATTTAATTTTGTTTTTTTCAAACTATATTTGTTATTATTATTTTCGTTTCACTTGTTATCTTTATTAAGATTTTTATTTTATTTATTATTATTCATAACTATCTAATCTATATTTATCGATATCCAGATATTTATATATATCAATAACTATATTATTCATATTTATCCATATATATTCAAATATCTTGTTCCTATATATTCATATCTATCTCATCCATAAAAATTCCTTTTAATATTCATTCATATATTTTTTCATATCTATTCATTCCATCTCATCCATATTTTTCCATATATATCTCATCCACATATTTATCTTTTTCTGTCCATATTTTTCGAATCCTTGTTAATCGTTATCTATTCATATCTAACTCATCTATATTTATCAATATTTATCATATCATATTTTTATCCATATCTATTCCCAAAGTAATTCTGGTTGTTCTGGAAAATTACTGCATGGTTAAAAAAAGAAGAAAAAAAAGTTTCTTGTAAGATTTATTGGTAAAAGGCAAGAGTGCGAGAAAATATAAAAAGTCATAAATTAAGTGACAGAGCGTTGAGTGATACACAAGACCTTATGAGGTGGTGATGTCCTTTTTATCTAAAATTTTGTTGTAGGTATTTCAAAGCATAATCAAGTTGAATCATCATGAGGAATGAGAGGCAAGTTGATATTGGTGGACAAACCAAGTACATAATGAAGGCTTTGAAATCAGAACTGAATAAGGCGATGGAGAGTGAATTAGAAGCATTAGGTGACCGGATAGATGAACGAATATTGGACCAGATGGATAAGCGGATGGAGGAGACATTCACTAAATTTGGAGAAGAAAACTAGGAGATAGAGTAGGCAGGGGAGGAAACTACCAATAAAATCCTATTTATGACGAAGACGTTGATTATTATGCAGAGGATGATTGCTATGATTACAACCTAAGCACAATCAAGATGAAAATATACTGAGTTGGGAATGATCATGGGTTGTATTTAGAATGGGAAAGAAAGATGGAATAGATATTTAAGTGTCACAATTATCCGGAGCTTAAGAAGTTAAAATTGATAGATTTATACACTGAAAGCATTATGATTGGTATATTATGAATAAGGTTTAATATACTGGTAATCATTATTGTTCTATTATCATCTCCTGTATGAATTAACAAACATGTATAGCAAGTGACTTTATTCTCTTGTCTCGTCGATAGGGAGATCATACGGTGCGTTGTAGATCATAGAATATCATACGGAATGCTTAACCTAACGAGATATATATAAATGGTAATCACAGCCGAGACAGTGCTAGGATAGACTTTTGGTTTAAGCTACAGCGCAGCCAGTAATTAATAGCTTATCTTGGTCACTAGGTCTGTTGGTACGTTTGGTACATATTGATAGGACCTCACCGAGATCGACTCTCTTATCTGACATTAAAAGAATCTTGATCTCGATGGCTTGATCATATCTGAAGCCTAATGAAAGTTCAAGAGGTATACTTAAGTTTGTGTATCACTTTGAGATGTTATGATGGAGAGTCTTACATGTACTTGTATATCTGCATCTTGGGTGATAGCAGCTTGTGTAAGACTTCTAGTTATTTAGCTAGCTAACCATATCCAGTATAGGATTGTGACATTTACTAATAAGTTCAAAAGTTTTACTCTGCTAAAATCCTGCATGCTGATTTACTTCAAGCATAAGTGAAAATGATTGAGTCGTACAACTTAGGAATAAAAGATGTTTATTAATTTGTAGGTTTGTCTGAGCCTAAATTAATTGATAAATTTTTGTATCCTTAAATATGGGGATTTACTAAGCCCATGCAACCCGTCATCATAACGTTGTAACAAAGAGGTAGGACAGTATTGATTCTCTAGTGGCATGAATAAATATTAATTAATTAATTATATTCTGGGTAGAATATGAGAATTAATTAATTGATAGGTCTTCTTTGTTATTTTCATAATGGTCCCTGGTCTGGCCAATGGAAAGCTCAAGCCCATTTAGGATCAAAGTTTTCCCATAAATACCACTTAAGTTTTCAGACCACAATACATCATAAGTTGCTGAGCAGCAAACTAGAGAATTGGGAGCTACTAGATCTGAACCGAGGGAAGGAAATTCTATTTCTCGATAGGAATGATATTCGGTGGGAATCTTCATCAGACATCTGGATCGGAGCGAGGGTTACAGATTAGAAGATCATATCTGGAGGATCATTCTTATTCTCTCTCTTCTTCAATTTTGATTTTTATTCACTAAAAATCCAGAGATTTAATTCTGATTTCTAAGGATTTAGTCTTTTTGCACAAGAAGGATTCAAGATCAAATCACTACGCAACAGTTCAAAGATAATTCCATCCAGGTATTCCCTACGACTTCTTTAACATTCAATAGAATCTTGCTAGATTTTAATCATAGACAACGTAATTATTTTAGGCATCGAATAACCATTCCTTGGCAAACGGATTTATGCAATTCAATTTTCAAGTAAATATCTCTTCAATGGGTATCAAAACCAAGTCCCAATTATTGCCTTTGTCAGTAAAAATAATATTTTCCATGATTATTATTATTGAATTGCAATCCGGTTTTATTTTTTTCGTTGTGGGTTCTTGGGCTAATCTGCCCTTTTATAAGGATTCATTTTTTAACCCACATGATTAGTCCATGGTTAGATTTTATTTCAAACAATTTATTAGGATGTTTTTCCTATGTAATTTCAAATTAAATATGTGAAAATCAAGAATGAAGAAATGATAAGACGAAGAACGAAGAATGAAGCATCGCACAAGGAATTGCATGGTGGAGCCGCAGCGGGAGCACTCATGCGCAGCTAGGTCGCACACTACGCAGCACCACCGATGACTCCCGGTGACGATAGCGAACCACACAGGAAGCCGCGGTGGTCGACCACTGATGCGAGGCAGCGATGAGCAGGCTCACACAGTGACAAGCCACACTTTTTGTAAGTGCGGCAGTCAAAGATCGTGGCAAAGGAGGTGGCGGCTAGCAGCAAGTGCAGCGGAATCCTAGGTTCATGCATGTGAAGCCGTGCGCAGCTGCGCGGCCGTGCGCCACCTTCATGCTCTCCTCTAAACAGTCGTCGACCGATGGCAATGCAGGTAAGGAGAGAGGCGACGGGGAGGGTTGTAGCGGCGGCACTATGCGAGTGGCGGAACCCGAGATTTCAAGTGTGCACTCTCTCTCTCTCATGTGGCCTCCCTCCGATGACAGCGTGGCAAAGCAGAGATCAGCATGGCAGGGCAGCAGCGGAACCCTAGGGTTTGCGTGCACACATGGTTGTGCGCAGTGCAGCATGTCGCGCCCCCTCCGTGTGCGGTTTCCTCCGGTGATGGTGATGAGTGTGAACCCAGGCCAGGGGCAATGCCGGAGTGGGGCTCTAGACGGATGGTAGGTAGTGGAATGAAGTCTGTAGTTTGCACGAGTTTGCACAAGGCTGCTACGCGTTTCTGGCAAATTGCACGGCCGCATGCGGCGGATGGTCGGCGGGGGTCCATCAGGTCGGGTTAACGTGGACTATAGCTTATGGTGTATGCACGGGCCATCAATCAATTTTTTCAAGCCCAAACTATTCGAGATGACCCATGACAATTCATCAGATTTCTAGTCATAATTTGAGAGCCCAGTTGAAGATCTATATTTTAACTCCAACTTGTAATAGTTAGAATTAAGTTTATTTCTTGTAATTGTATCATGGGGCCACGAGGACTATTTTCTTTGTTTTTGTTTATTCTCGTATGATATAATTGTTTTATTATTTGCACAGTATCCAAGCATGTGAAGATAATAAGAGTATGCCTATTGCTTTGTTATTTACAACTTTAAATTATACGTATGTGACAACTATAAATTATGAATTCATGCTTGGCATGATTGAATTTTAGCAATGTTATAATTTATAGAAACATGAAATAATTTTTGCACAAACAATAAAAGTTTAAACCATATAAATTTAATTTACTAAGCATTTTGTAAGACCTCCACAAAGCGATTTCTTATTGGAAGTAAATAATTCATTATGTAAACGCATTCATGTGTAGCTTGCTTATTCTATTATTCATAAGTTCCAATAGATGACATTTCTTAAATAAACATTTAATTCATGTGAGTAGTGAGAGCCTTTTTGTAAACGCCAGCATGTGTTGCTTGCGTATTTGGTTTTCAAAAGTACTCTAGGGTTAAATTATAAAATTTTATAAAAATCATGCGCATGGATCAAGTGTGTATGACAATTGAATTTTATAATGAAAAGTTGGCCTTGTGGTTCATGTGCTTAGATGTTATCCAGACCATAACTCATTTGTAATGTCCCTTAGTGGTGGCCAGGGGCCGGTTCCGATTCGGAACCGCCGGTTCGGCGATTCCAGAAAGTTAAAACCGAAACTGGCCCTTGAGAAAATTTGGTTTTCATTTTTATTTTTTAATTTTTTCGGCGACACGTGGCGCTCTCTGATTCGTCGATTTTCGAATTTTCAAAAATTTTATCCCGCCATTAACCGGTTTGAAACCGGAACCGCTATCTCTTAAACCTGAACCGGCCTGTCGAAAAATGGTTCCGGTTCTGGTTCAAAACCATTTTTTACAGTTCTGGTTCGGAACCGTGAACCGCCGGGCCGGTTCCGGCGGTTCCGATTCCAAATGGACACCACTAATGTCCCTGCTCAGTTGGATAACCTGGTCTAAGTTGATCTCAAATTATTAATTCCATTTGTCTGAGGTACTTGACATGGATTGGAATTGAAAGATGCAGTGTGTTCGAGTTTTAATTGTAAACGTCCACGTGTAGGGCTTGCAATAAAATTACTTGGGCTATTAGAGAAAACAATTGCATTGTTTTTATCATAAGGTTACAATACTAAATTGTTTCAACTATGTGTGACACTACTAAATTGTTTCAACTACGTGTGATTGTGTTTTAATTTCAGTTTTAATTTATTGTTTTCAGATATATCTTTTATAGGGAGATGATACGGTGTGTTGTAGATCACAGAAGATCGTATAAATTGCTTGACCTAGCGAGAGCTAGGATAGACTGTTGCTAGGAATATTGTTAGAAACATTAAAATCCCTTGGTGGTCACTGTATGTTTATTAAGTTTTGGTGCATCAAAGCTCAAGTTGATCTAGTTTCTATCAACTTAGTATCGAGTCAGAATGTAAAAGTCCTGTATAGGTTACATATAATCGAGTTGTAATAGAACTAGAAAAGATGAATCGAAAAATGCTGAAGGAATCAGCAAACCTGAAGATTGTTGAAGAAGCAAGTAAAAGCTAGCAAACGCAAAGGAATGTTGGACATGCTCGAAAGAATGCTAGAAGAATAACGCAAACTTGTTGCAAAATCTCAGCAAGACTGCTGAGATGTCAACAGAGTATCAATTGTCAGCGAACACTCAACAGCAATCCAGACAATACAAAGTCGCAAAACAGAAAGATCAAGATCACAAGGAAACCTGACGAATCAGAGAAAAGAACAATCAACAAACACAAATAAGGTTTCAAGTTCAAACTAAAAGATTCGTTCTGACAAAGACGGCTATGAATAGGAGCTATGCTAATCAGAGACGAAGGAGACTTGAAGAGTCACTGAGCGTTGCAGAAAAAAGAAAAATAGAGATTGGTGAGCAAAACCTCTGAGTCTAACGGATAAGATTCAAATGACCGTTTGAATCTTCACCTATAAATAGGTGTCATCTAGAAAAGATTCAGAGGTTCACAAAATTCCATTTACAGAGAAAACAAGAGAAGATCCAAAAACTATCAAACTCACACGAACTCATCTGAGCTTGTACTTGATTGAAGCTTTTTATAAGCTTTCATACTTTAAGCTCGAGACCTCTGAAGTGCTACTTCTAAGGTTAATCTTGGGATTCTTTCTAACCTAGAAAGTGTAGGGATTTTCAGTGAACCGAATCACAAAAACTCAAGTGAACCGGATCGATTTATGGATATTGCATATAATCAAAATTCAAAATAAAAGCCTAGCATGCTCCTATGAATTTATTTAATTCGTGGATTAAGAGAATACCGTAAATCCGTAGAGTCTGATCCAATCTTTTGCGTTTGAATATTCCCTTTAATTCAACCACGCAATTCAATAAATCTGCGGAATATGAAATTAGAATACTAATTTAAAGATTTAATTGAATAAGAAAAATAAAGAAAACAAAATCCTGTTCTCCAGATCAGATCTTCAGGGCTGTGTCCCAATGCTGTTCAGATCTGCTACTGGTGAGGATTCCACAGATCTGTGATGTAGACCGGAACAGAAAAATCTTCCTTCTCCCCTCTACAGGCGCCCCCCACTGCTCTCTCTCTCCCTAGGATTTCAAACTGATTTTAATGGTATGAAGTGGCTAGGGTTTCAGAGAGAGTGTTGTCTATTTATAGACATAGGGTTTTATCCCTAATGGGCTACTGGGCCTTTTTCAGCATATATAATTGGGCCAGTCCTGGTACCTAATGCAAATAATAAAGTGGACCTATAAATTAATTAATTCTCATGTCCACAACCGAGGACATAATTAATTAATTAATATTAATTCTTTTTCACCACAGAATTAATACTGACCTACCCCTTTATTACCACGTTATGAGAACGGGCTGCATTAATTGAGAATCCCCATATTTAAGGTTACCGGACTTTTATTAATTAATCGGATCTTCTGACAAGCTCTATCTACAATTAATTAATATCCTGTTATTCCTGAGTAGTACCACTCAATCCTTATCACTCGTGCCTGAACTTAATCAGCCTGCAGGACTTTGGCACGATGAATGTCATTCAGCTCCTCAGGGAATGTCCCCATCCTAATACTTGGATATGGTTACCTAAACCCAGTCTCAGGCAGTACTACACGAACTGTTGTTACCCAAGATGCGGATATACAAGCACGTTACTGAGGCTCTCCACCATGGCAAGTCAAAGCAACAGTCAATCCGTGCAAACCCCTGAACCTTTGTTAGGGTTTGGACTCAATCAATAATGTGATCTTGTATTCACTGATGTCAGACAGTCGAATACATCTCATTGCGGTCCATCAATACGCCACCCTTGCGTACCAGCATGTCAAGTAACCAAGACATACTATTTATTCTGATAGTGCCGCAGCCATCCGGACAGACGTATCCTCATACGCTGTCTCCTCTGTGATCAGGTTTATGTCTCACTAGGTCCAGTGATCATACTGTCTTCTGCGATCTACTACATGCCGTATGATTGGCCCTATCGGTGAGACTAGAGGATACCATTGTTACATACATGTAAGATTGTTTGACAGATAGGAGAAATAAACCGTCGTATACTCATTATAATAAATGCTTTCAGTATACAAAACCCATCAGAATGAATCTAGCAGTGACCTTGTTGTGCAAGCGTTATTATTACGGGCAAATTCCAAACACAAGGAGAGGTTCTAGGAAGAACTATAAAACTCCTAACAGTCGATGTCTAAGGAGAAGGGAGGTTCTTCCTCACTATAAGGAGCGACAAGGTGATGATTGAAGACCGAGGTGCTTGAATGTGCACACTGACCAGACGGAGGAGCTGCTCAATGTTAGAGATCAAGTCTGACCTTGTAATTAATCGATAGTGAATTTTCAGTCGGAGGACTGAAGAGTGGATGTAGAAAATTTGATCAAACCACTATAAATCTTTGTGTTCTTTACTGTTTTATTTTGTTATGTTGCGTATGGTGCATATTTGAAACTCAACACATCAAGTGTTGAAGTATAATCTGCAATCAAACTAACAAATATTCAAGCTTAAACACACTTGATAAACACAGGCAAAGTTGTGACCTTAGAAAGATAAGAGCAAGACATTGTTAATACTTCCGCTGCATATATAAACACTCTGATCGGGACCAACAACTATCGGTTGAAGCTGCATTGCAGTCTGTAAAAAGTAGCTTATCTTGATCACTAGATGTGTTGGTACATTTGGTAAGTATTGATAGGACCTCATTAAGATAGATTCTTTAACTGAATTTAAAAGAATCTTTGTCTCGATGGCTTAATGATATCTGAAGCTTAATGAATGTTTAAGAGGTCTCCTCAAGTTTGTGTATCACTTAGAGATGTTGTGATGGAGATTCTTACATGAACTTGCATATCTGCATCTTGGGTGATAGCAAATTGTGTATGACTTCTAGTTTTGTTGTTAGGTAATCATATCCAGTACTGAATTGTGATATTCCCAAGATCAAAAGGTTCACTATGCTAAAGTCCTGCAGTCTGATTAAGTTCAAGCATAAGTGAAAAAGGATGGAGTGTTATAACTTAAGAATAAAAGATGTTAATTAATTTGCAGGCTTGTCAGAGCATAAATTAATTAATGAATGTCTGTAATATTAAATATGGGGATTTACCGAGCCCATGCAACCCATTCTTCATAATGTGGTAAAAAGAGGTAGGACAATATTGATTCTCTGGTCGCATGAATCAAATTAATTAATTATATTATATTATATTATGGGTTGAATATGAGGAATAATTAAATCATTATCTAGTCCCTGGTCTGGCCCATGAAAAGATCAAGCTCATGAAGGATCAGAGTTTTCCTATAAATACCCCTCTAATTCTCAAATCACAATATACCACAAGATCATAAGTAGTAGAGCAGCAAACAAGATAATTGTGAGCTGCTATAGGTAATTAGCTCTGAGCTGAGGGAAGGAAATTTTGTTTCTTGTTAGGCACGATATCCCGAGGAAATCTTCATCAGATATTCGGATCGAAGTGTGGGATACAGATCAGAAGATCAGATCTGGAGGATAATTCTTCTTCTCTCTCTTCTTCAATTTGAATTTTTATTTAATAAAAATCTGCAGATTTAATTCAGATTTTTCAGGATTGAATCTTTTTGCCCAAGAAGGATTCAAGATCAAATCCCCACGCAACAATTCAGAGATAATTCCATCTTGGTATTCCGCACAACAATTCATGTACTTCTATTAAAAGTCATTTAACTCATTGCTACATAATTATCTTGATATTTGGCAGGTGCCTTATATGTTGAGCCACTGGTTTACTCAGGTTCTCCTTAACGAGAAACCACCAATTGGCTCTAGTGACTCCTCGGCAATTAGCTCTTTGCTGGGAGGGACGCTCTTCATCGTGTAATGATGATCTAAAATAAAACCTTCATCCAGTGTGAAGTTTTGGGATATATCATTATCCCTGTAGGTGAAGATCAGAGCAGTGAAATCTTACATGGATTGCACTATCTGCCACTCCTACCAATCCTTCTCAACAATCGAAGCAAAAAGAAATTTTAGTTTGTAGGATTGACATTAAACAGTCACCTGTAACTGATAAAAATGTCTAGGGTAAACACAAGAAGAATATTCTATGTAGAGTAGATAAATTGGGATTCTTTCCATCGGGAGGCATTTAGCTTAACAGTCTGTTGAAATAATCCTAAACGTTTGAGATCCTCTTCTATTTATATGTGATGAACCCTAGTTTGACCCATCTTAATCTATGGTTCATATAGATAGAAATAAACAAACAACTTGATCTTTTTTGTACAGCAATTACATCTTCGAGTAGCGTGTTGTACATCTTATCGTTACAAGATCATCTCCAAAATCATGCCAAGATTTTTGAATATCTAGATTTGATGAAAGTATAATTCAAAGATCAATTTGCTACAGACCTTGGGAAAAGGTTCAAAGCTTATCTAAAACTTTAATTATTCCTTCGGAATAACTAACTTCGATTGTCTTCAATAATTGGTGCTAATAAGAATAACTAAGAGCTTAGATTCGGTTATAATTTATTACCAACTAACTACCAATAAGATTTTTGGCGTCCCATTCAGAATAACCTACCCAAAAGCTTACGGTAATCTCTGTCAATGAGTTAACCAATAAATAATGATACAATGAAATATTAGGAGTTTGAACCCAGCATGTTTATCATAACTAATAGAAAATACAATAAGGTTGTTATGATAATACCTCTGGTAGTTCAAATTACTAATTGATTCAAGATAACTGGTGAAATGTCTTCATCAGCGAGCAAGTTCTCCCAGTCTTACATGGTTCAGTTCCTTTGATTTTGTGGTGGACATTCCTCTTAGTTGAAATCTTCAATTGAGGCATTCTATGTATTTCTTTTTAAAGTCTTGACACCTATAATCTCTCAGTTATCTTATATGTCTTTCATATTAAGGTCTCAACACCTAGACCCTCTTAGTTATCTTGTGTCATAACTTATGAAATGGTGTACGTTTTTGTACGATCTCGACAGCAAGTGGTACGATCCCCTTCGTTGATGGATAAAGATTGTAGCCCAGGAATAGGGTTAACAAAGACACAAGGCGGAAATGAAACTGATACAAGTGAAAATTCAGCACCTTTGAAGTCGACCCTCAATGAACTCTAGGCAAGGACAAAAACGAACCCCTACGACCCAGCAAGCAACTCGTCTAAACAACATTAAATATGGTGAAGACGCCACAAATGGATGTAAAAGTCCGGTTGATTAGTCAATTAGAATTTCAAGATTCTCCTTAGAGTTTCTTGAGCTTTCAAGTAATTGGAGAGTATTATTAAACTAAAAACTTAATTATAATGAAAGTATGAAGCCCTATTTATGGGTAGAAAAATAAAATCTCTAATCCTAATCTAATTAGGAAAAAAAATCAAATTTATCATGATATACAAGTATATCTTAATATCTTTGAAATAAAACAAAAACTAAATATCTAGAAGGAAAATAACACCTAATAAAGTCTAAATTTTGAAAATAAATAAAATCTAAGCCCAACTCGATTTCATTAAGCATAGATGTCATATTCAAATCAATCCATCTTGGCCCAATTTGATATTCAATGAAACTTCTATTTCAGCCCACCGGGTTCTCCAACATTTCCCTCCACTTCAAAAGATTTGCCTCAAATCCACAGCTGTACCAGACACAATTAACCATCGTACATCGTCGTTAGTTGGCTTGTTTGGCGCATTATTATCCCAAATAATGTCAATTGCTTGGTCTCATGCACCTTCCTTTTCAAACCAATAGTCCTCACAAATATGGATTAAATTATGTTCTTCTCGACCATCTCCTTTGCTGGCATCATCAACATCTTCTTCTACACTTGACTTTGGCTTTGTATACCCAAAACCAGACTTGTAATGATTGTGAGTGTAGCCGGAACGTCGATCTTTTTATTTTCTTCAACGGGACTCTCCGAAGGTGTAGCAACTCTCATATCCTCTTCTATGGTCTCTTGAACTAAAGCACTCATTGACTCAAATTCGGTTTTCCCTCCCAATGTCTGCTCATTCTCTCATTGAAATTTTTCTAAAGAGAATTTACTAACGGTTTGAGCGTCCTACCAACTAACTTCATTTTTACTTATATCTTTGCTTTTAATCCTCCTTCTCTTTAATTGATCCTCGGTATTGATGGCTATAAAGACCAGGGCGAACAAGTGGTCATAAGGATGAAGCTCTTCTACTCTTTCTTTGATTTTCCAATTCAATCCAACCAAAAAAATTTCCATTGTTGCTTTTGAATCCTCAATGATATTGGCTAAAATCATTGCATTGTCCATTTCTTTGTAGTAGTCTTGTACACTTTTAGACCCTTGCCTCAAATCCTGTAGTTTGTAACATAATTTTTTATAGTAATAATTATGTACAAAAAAATTCCTCATTATTACCTTCATCTCTTCCCAAGTCATGATACACCGCTCTCAATTCCTCGTTTTGTTAATCATCAATTGATCCCACCAAGTAAGTGCATAAGCAGAAAACCACAAAGCTGCCAACTTGAATTTCTCACGTCCATAAACTTTATGACAATCAAATGTAAGCTCAATATCCCTCTTCCCGTCAAGATATAACTCGTTATCATATCTTCCTTGATATGAAGGAATGTTCATCTTGATAGTTCCCTAAATTATTATCAAATGATTTATTTATTATTCCATACATAAATCTTACTAGATGACTCTACGACTCTATATGGATGGATATATATGAATAAATATGAATTAGATCTATGTGGATAGTAAAGGATGAGATATATATGGATAGAAAAATAGATATAGATAAACATGATTGAGATTTATAAGATATGAATTTTAAAAAATATGGGATAAGATATGGATATGATAAGAGTGAAAAATCAAAATAATAATAATAAAAAAAAAATTATCAATAATAATAATGAAAAAAGAGAAAAAAAATAACACGAAAGAAAAAGAAACAACCTGGATCTGGGTATCAAATGATATGACCCCATTCGTTAATAGATAAAGATCATTTCCCAAGAACAAAGTTGACAAATACGCAATGAGGAAACGAAACTAATTCAAGTGAAAATTCAGCACCTTTGAAGTCGACCCTCAAAGAACCGTAGGCAAGGATGAAAACGAACCCCTACGACTCAGTAAGGAACTCGCCTCAACAACAATGAATATGGTGAAGATGCCACAAACAAATGTGAAGTCTGGTTGGTAAATCAATTAGAATTTCAAGGTACTCCACAAATTTTCTTGAGCTTTCAGATAATTGGAAAATAAAACTCAAGAATGTTATTAAACTGAAAATTAAATTACAATGGAAGTATGAAACCCTACTGATAGGGTGACTAATGAAATCTCTAATCATAGTCTTACTAGAAAATAAATCTGAAAACATATCAAATCTATATTAGGCCTTCAACATATAGGTTCAACATTCATTAACAAATGTGAAACATGTGTGTGTGTCCCTAGTGCGCAAGTGCACACACCAAGTAATATAAAGTGAAGTACTCCAAGTAATCGCCTCCTCAAGGAGTTAATATTAAGTATCAGTTGGCCTTTCAGCTTGTATGTTAGGTTTTAAACTCATGCAATACCTTAAAACACCAAACATCATGAAACAAATATAAACACTTTAAACTCAAGCAACACTTTAAGATCTAACTAGGCACTTTATAAATGCATAATAAAATATTTACAAAATGATAAAAAAACTCGAATCGCCCAACAGAGTTAGGTAACCCAAGGTACCTCATCAGTCCTTTGATCCTTTAGAATGGTGGATGTTGTCTCACGCTCAAAGGCTCCACCTACATAGTGTTTGATTCTTTCTCCATTCACCATAAAAGTAGCCCTAGACTTTTCAACCAAAAGATCCATAGCACCATAAGGATATACCTTGGCAATTTTGGAAGATCCTAACCATGCTGATGTTCTTCAAGTTTCCTTACAACAATGTGCTTGTCATGTCAGGCCTTGGTTTTCTCTTTGCAATGCTTCGCATTATCATAGGCAAAGAATCTGAGCTCATCTAGCTCATTCAACTACAACATCTTTCTCTCTCCGGAAGCAGCAAGGCTGAAATTTAATTTCTTCAAGACCCAATAGTTATGTTGAAGTTCTAATGACAAGTGACATGTTTCGCCAAAAATTATTCAGTATGGGGACATACCAAGGGGCAACTTATATGCTGTCTTGTATGCCCACAATGCACCATCCAATTGCCATTACTAGTCCTCCATGTTTGTGTGTACAACTTTCTCCAGCACACTTTTAATCTCCCTGTTGGATAGTTTACCAAGCCTGTTGGTATGTGGATGGTGTGATGTGGAAACTTTGTGGTGAATGTTGTACCTTGCAAACACAACAACAAGACTTCAATTTATGAAATGTGTCTCTTTATCACTAATCATTGTCCTTGACATCCCAAATCTTGTAAAAATGTTCTTGTGTAGAAACCTCGTTACGGTCTTAGTATCATTAGCAAGACATAATATGGCCTCAATCCACTTCGACACGTAATCCACATCAACCAAAATGTCATTGTTTCAAAAGAATGGGGAAATGGACCTATAAAGTCTATACCCCAAACATAAAAAAGCTCAACTTCCAGAATATCTTGATGAGGCATCTCACTTTGTGCTCAAATATTGCCAAACCTTTTCGCTAATTCAGACACATCCATGAAAATAGAAGGCCATAAATAAAAACATTAAAGCACCTTAGCTGCAATCTGCATTCCCCCAAAATGTCCTCCATAGGCAGCAATATGACACTATCTCAAGATTGTTGAAGTTTCAGCACCAAATACACATCGCCTCAGCATTCCATCATATCAATGCTTGTACAAGAAAGGTTCATCTCACCGAAAATGTTTAACATTATAGTAGAATTACTTCAGTTGTTGCCCCCTGCAAATTGGGTGGTACCACTCCCCCAGCTAAGAAGTTAACTATACTAGCAAACCATGGGATGTCGACCTCAGCAACTACCATCAGCATCTTATCGGGAAAATACTCTTTGATTAGTAACTTAACCATGCTACTATCAGGACCTTCTAATCTTTACAAGTTGTCAGCCACTTGATTTTCTGTACCTCTCATGACTCGAATCTCAAGGTCAAACTCTTATAACAATAAGACCCAATGAATCAGTCTTGGCTTAGCATCTTTCTTCTCAACCAAGTATTTGATTGTTGAATGATCTGTGTAAACAATAACCTTCGCACCAACTAGATATGGGCGGAATTCATCAAAGGCAAATACCACAACAAACAATTTTTTCTCTATCGTGGTATAATTAACTTGTGTAGCATCTAGCACCTTTTTAGCATAGTAAATAGAATGGAATACCTTGTGCCTCCGTTGACCCGGCACTGCACCCACAACATGATTACTAGTATCGCACATAACTTCAAATGGTTGGATCCAACCTAGTGTGCTAATAACCAGGGCATTCACAAGTGCTTCCTTCAGCGTAAAAAATGCTTCCATGCATGCTTCAGAAAATTGAAATGGTGTGTTCAACTCTAACAATTAACATAAGGGCTTCGCAATCTTTGAAAAGTCTTTGATAAACTGTCGGTAGAATCTAGCATGGTCCAAAAAGCTCTGCACACCCTTCAATAATGTGGGTGGTGGTAACTTCTCAATAACCATAATCTTTGGAGCATCTAATTCAATATCCTTAGTAGATACCCGTTGTCCTTGCGCTATGCCCTCTTGCACTATGAAATGGCACTTTTCCAAATTTAGCACTAGATTGCTCTCCACATCTCCTCGGTACATTCTCCAAATTATTAAGGCATAACTGAAAATTGCTCCCAAATACCAAAACGTTGTCCATGAAGACTTCCATTGTCTGCTCAATCATCTCAGAGAAGATCGCCATCATGCAACATTGGAAAGTTTCTAGGGCATTGCATAGCCCGAAAGGCATCCTCCGAATGCAAAAGTCATATAGGGGCATGCAAAAGTGGTTTTTTGTTGATCCTCAAGCGCATTGTTAATCTGGTGGTAACCGGAATAATCATCCAAAAAACGTTAGAATGCTTGCCCAGCAAGCCTAACCAGCGTTTGATCCATTAATGACAATGGGAAATGATCATTCCTTGTGGCTTTGTTCAGCTTCTTATAGTCGATGAACATTCTCCAACAAATAACAGTCCTAGTTGGGATCAACTCATTCTTCTCATTGGAAACCATGGTGATTCCTCCTTTCTTCGGCACACATTGCACCGGACTAACCCATTTGCTATCTGAGATCAGATAGATAATCCTAGCATCTAGCCACTTGATAATCTCCTTCTTTACTACCTCCTTCATTGATGGATTCAATGATGATCTTGTGCGTACAAAATGAGGGACTGATTCCATTGATATCAAAGATATTCCATCCAAAGGCTCTCTTGTGTTTACTCAGCACTAACAGTAGCATTTCCTCATTCTTGGCTGGAAGCAATGTTGAAATAAGGAGAACTTTAATAAAATATATGTTTCTCTCTCCTCCACATATACAATCCACAACTCAATTTAAATTCTACTCCCATCAATAACCTCAATCCAACCTAAATTTTATATTTTTTTCTTTACTTTTCAGTTAATATAATTTTCATCAATTTTATTCTATTTAAAATATTTAGCAAAAATATATAAAAAACATTTAATATTTTAAATTTATAATTACATTAAAAATATGGAGAACTTTCTTAATATTCAAAATTTAAAAATAAGAAGAAATGGTTTGAATTTTGGAGTAGAAGAAATGGTTTGAATTATCTCAATCAATAATTCCCAATACTTAAAATTATATTGGAACTAAGTAATGTGATAACAAATGTATGGAGAATAGAAAATTTTGATTTGGTGAGGAAATATATCAATATTATACTCTATTTATACAGAAAGAAAAATTAATAATTTTTGTGTAATTTGTTATTCTTTTTAATTATTTATCATTCATAATATAAATGATATAATTATATTTATCTATAAAATTTACTATCAAATTACAAGCAGCCAAATGTTACTTAATGATTGGATAGCAACCCATGACTTTTAAAAAGCTCAAAGTCACTCAGCCGCTCGGACTCATCCTCTGCCATTCCAATTTATACATTTTTCTTTTTTTTTTAATTTTTTTTTCCTCGTGCTATTATACTCACTGTAGGATCGGTAATGGGGGTAGTCTTAAATCTCTTAGTAAGCTCTCCATTCTTCACACCTATTAATTATCCCTCTGTTCATAGGGAACGTCAGCCCAGGATGATAGGGAGTTCCTCATCAGCCTCAAAATCAAGGATAATAATGTCAGCTAGATATATGAACTTATCCACCTTCACTAACACGTCCTCTATCTTACCCTCCGGATGAAAAGTTGATCTATCTGTTAGTTACAACATCATTGTTGTAGGCGTGACTCCTCCAATCCCTAACTCACGGAAGACCAAGAGTGGCATCAAGTTGATGCTGACTCCCAGATCACATAATGGCCCACATATGTTCCACTAATAGAGCATGGAATAGTAAAGACTCCAGGGTCCTTCAACTTCTCATGCAACTTATGTTTAATCATAGCACTACACTCCCCAGTAAGAGCAACTATTTCAAACTCCCCTGATTTCTTCCTCCTTGTCAAAATGTCCTTAAGGAACTTAACATTGTTCGGCATTTCCTCCAAAGCATCCACAAATGGGATGTTAATATGCATTTGCTTCAGAATATCCAATAACTTCTTGTAATGAGACTCAGTTTGTTGTTTGATGAGTCTTACTGGATATGGCATACGTGGAACATACTTTTATAGCATGGGTTTAGGTTGATGTTTTGTTTAAACATCTTCACTCTGCATTTTCTCTTCTTCTGCTGGTTGTTCAACCTTCTTGGCAGCATCTTGTTTAGGTTGTCCGCATCTTAACTACACAACCTTGACTTGAAGTTGAGGTTCCTAACCAGGTCTATGATCTTGAGTATCACTTGGTAAGGTCCCATGTGGTCAATTACGCAGCTTATATGTGAGTTGACCCACTTGAACTCCTAGATTCCTACGCATCTAAACATTATATTCTAGTATCACTATTCAGAATAAACTCCTTCATCAGTGACTTCAATGAACTACTTTGACTAGCTTGATGTGCTGGCTATTGGGCATGCTAAGCTACTTGGTGAGGTTGATACGACACTACTGGCCCTGTATCTCCTAATGATGTTTGTCCTTGTCTTTGGGCAGCCCAAGACAGATCTGGATGATATCTCCAGCCATGAGTGTTGGAGAAAAGATTACCCCTTTGTTGATTGTGATACCCCACATAGCACGCAGATGCTGGATTGCATGGGCACTGATCAAACACATGTCCTTCTCCGCAGTACACACACTAAATAGAAGCAACAACACTACTTGGAATAGGTGGAAATTCAACAACAGGTTGGACTTGAGTTGGAGTTCTCAATGTTTCATCCACATTTTTCACTATTTTCCTAATAGCGGTCACTTGAGTCGTCAATGTTATGAGTGCATCAACTTCTATGACTCCAACAACTTTTCGAGTTCCTGCTTAAACTGCTCTAGCATTACCCCATTGTAGCAATTTGCAATTAAAATTTCCAAAATATCCACTGCTTCATTGTAAGACTTCTTCAAAATTGCTCTCATGCGTCCCCAACTAATTCATCATCTTGTCAAAATGGCATGCGGTCATTTCTAAACCTTACATTCCTTGTTGTAGGGAAATATTTGTCAAGAAGTTTTTCAGCCAAAGAACTCCATGTCAGTAAGGAATTTGGTGGTTGTGACATTAACATGTCTGAGCAAAGTCCCTCGAAGAAAAAGGAAACAGCCTCATTCTCAATGCTCCAGCAGTCACTTGAAGAAATTTGAACGCATCGGCCACTTCTAAGAACACCCTTATATGATTATTAAGATCTTCATGAGATGGACCACTAAATTGTTCGATGGTATGTAGCATCTAAAACATAATCGGCTTGAATTAGAAACTTGCAGCATCTACTATTTGCCGCAACACGTCAGAATTCATCTCATTAAACTGATCAGCATCATAATCAAGGATCCCTCTGATCTTATCATTTGACATAACTATAGCATCTTGAACTTCCTTTTGATTTACCATGTTTCTTCTCTGTCTTTACCTTTGCCTCCTTCTATTATGTTTGAAAGTGCTCTCGATCTCTAGATCAAAGAGTGGCTCTTCAGTACCTGATAACGAGCTTATACACACCAGCGTAAAATACAGTGATAGTTGAGGAACTGATCAGCACACAAAGTCAACATAGGGCAGCAACAAATACGAGTGAAATCACAAGCAAACTAATATTGAAATTGTAGAGATTAATGATGTGAATCAAAACACAAATCCAGTAACTCGGACCATTCATGGTTATTAAAATAATGGCCATTAGATGATAAAAAACTATGCATGCTCCTATGAATTTAATTGCAATGGTTTTAGGGTTACCTTTTGAATCTATAAAGTCTCGTTGAATCCGAATCTGATTCCCGTACGTGAATAATTTGAATATACGAAAAAAAAAAGAATTAAATATTTGCAATTTAATTTAAGATTCAATTTGAGAGAAAAAGATTAGAATAATCATGTTCTCCAGATCAGGTCTTCAGATTTGTATCCCTTTGCTTTTCAAATCTCGCTACTAGTGAGGATTTCACAAGATTAGACTGCACAGGACAGAGTCAAAATTTTCCTCCCTCTATTACAGTTAGTGCCGCCCCTCTCTCTCTCTCTCTCTCTCCTGTAAGGTTTCGGTTGTTGTGTCTTAACTTATGAAATATGAGGCAGAATGGGCTATTTATAATACTAGGGTTAAAACTCTAATAGGCTCCCTTAAACAATTTATTGGGTCATACCTGGGACCTGACGTAAATAATAAAGTAGAGCTATGAATTAATTAATACTCATACCCACAACCCAACATATAATTAATTAATATATTAATATTAGTTCATTCCAGCAGAGAAATAATACTGACCTACCCCTTTATTATCACGTTGAGAACGAGTGGAATCGACTTAGTGAATCCCCATATTTAGGGTTACTGGACATTCATTATTTAATTATTGCTTCTGACAATATTCACATAATTAATTAATATCTTATTATCCTTAGTACCACTCAAACATTATCATATGTGCTTGAACTTAATAAGCATGCAGGACTTCAGCACAACGAACCTTATATAGCTCCTCAGGGAATGTCCCCATCCTAATACTCGAAATGGTAATCTAACTCCAATCATCATAACATTCTACACAAGTTGTTGTCACCCAAGATGCGAATATACAAGTACGTTAATAAGAATCTCCACCATGTCAAGTTAAAGAGACGTACAACCCATGCATACTTTTGAACATTCGTTAAGATTCAGACTAAACCAAGTAACGAGATCTTGTTTCTTCTAAATTCAAAAAGAATTACACATCTCACTGTGGTCCAATCAATATGCAACCACACGTACCAGCAAGTCAAGTGATCAAGACAAATCATTTCTATCAGACTATGTTGTAGCATACAAAAAAAGATTAACCTTCAACGTTGTCTTAGTTGTGATAACAATATTTATATCTCGCTAGGTCAAACGATCCATACGGTCTTCTGCGATCTCCTACATATCGTATGATATATTCCTTTCGATGAAATAAGAGGATTCCATTGTTCTCGCAAGTATGTTAGTATATAGATATGAGATAAGTCAGATGTATACATACTACAATGAATGCTTTTAGTATTAAAAAACCAACAATATTCCACTTATACTTAAAGCATTACATCCGCTAACTAGAATATACAATTTTATCCTAGCTATTACATTAACCACTATCAATGGTAGGCATCCACCTAAATCTTTGCCCATGAATGTCCTTCGTAATCTTTCTCTGGTAAGCACTTTGTGAATAGATCAGCTAGGTTATCTCTCGGCTCAATCTTCTCAATCTGCACATCATCCCTTGATACGATTACTCATATGATGTGGTACTTTCTCTCTATGTGTTTACTCGTGTTGTGAGTCTGTGGCTCTTTTGATTTTGCTATTGCACCAACATTATCACAAGTCATTGAATCCACTTCAAGTTGATGTGTCTAAGTCTCAAGTGCCAGAGATATGTAAGATCCGCATCAGAATAAGAAAACTTTCTCTTTCTAGGATTCTTGATATCAGATGAATTGCATGCAACATTCACGAAAGATTTATGATGACAGTTAATGACATAGAGAGAGTTAATCAGTGTCCCACGATAGATAACAACGTTATTACCAATGATAAAAACACCATTATTAAAAATAATTGAATATCCATCACGATAATGTTTGGAAACTTAAATAAGGTTCCGCCGAAAATTCGACACATATAAAACATCTCTCAAAGTCAAAATAGAATCATCAAAATACAAAGTGAATTCTCCAATTTTGTCAATGTTAACTCGCACGTGATAACAATATTTATATCTAGCTAGGTTAAACGATTCATACGGTCTTGTGCAATCTCCTACACGTCGTATGATCTTCCTATCGACAAGATAAAAGGATTCATTTGTTCTCGCAAGTATGATTATTTACAAATATGAGACCATTCAAATGTATAAACACTACAATAAATGCTTTTAATATACAAAACCCAACATAAATAACAACTAAACTCAAACAAACAACTCCCCACCAACGGCGCCAACAACTTGGTTAGGGAAATAACACAGCAAACAATACGGCACAAGTAAGACAAGTATATTAGGCTTTCAACATATAGGTTCAGCATTCATTAACAAAGGTGAAACTTGTGTGTGTGTTTGTCCATATTGCGCAAGTGCATGCACCAAGTAATAAAGACTGGAGTACCCCAAGTAATCGTCTCCTCGAGGAGTTTGTGTTGAGTATCAGTTGATCCTTGAATTTGTATGTTAGGTTTTAACTCACACAACACTTTAAAACACTAAAAAACATGAAATAGATATAAACTCACCATAAGGGTAAACAAACTGAAACAACTAAATAAACGATGTGGAAGAAACAGAAAAGAAAAGGCAAACTAAGAATAGGTTCATACAACTAATAGAAGGATTCTTAGGTCGTCTATCCTCCTATGTGAGGTTCAAAATACGATCGCATGGATGTTAGCTAGGTTTAGCGCTATTAATCCTAAATTATTAAGCAAATCTCTCAACCTACTTAAAATAATAAGACACAGAACAACTTGCATATGTCTATACCAAATAGCTCAGCATCGAGTTCCAGAATACTATGGATTGCTAAACACGCCTTTGCTTCCGCATATATCTATGTTGTTATTTGTGCTCTGGACCGAGTCTATCACCAAGTTGACTCTCTCAAGTCTTATTTAGAACACACTCGCACTATACTGGTTAAATATAGCACAACCACAAGCACAAACAAAATACCCAGCCAAATACCAAACCAACAAACAATCAAATAAATAGATTAGCACGGGTACAACATAGGGTTCAAGAAGAACCTGAGCTAAGGTATTTAGCTCATAATAAAAGTAAAGTAAATAGCAACAAATAAAATATCAAATCCACAACCCATTCATTTGAACATAGCTCAAAGTATAAATAGATAATCGATCCTTAGCAAAACCACACTGTCGACGCTGAAACTAGCCTGCCCTATAGCATCTGTCGATGTCAGAGCTCTGGCGACTACAATCTTCTCCTCTAAGGCAGCTCATCTCTCTAACTCTCTACTTTCTCACTGTTAACTCCCATTGTGATTGAATTATGATCGAGCTCTCTTTGAATTGTGTTTTTCACTCCCTTTTCTACTTTAGGTCTTCTCTGGCTTTGAGCCTGCCTTTGATACTTCTCAACCCTTTTCGCGTTGCATGCTAACTCTTGTGCACTCATGTTGCTATGCCATATTGTCATTGCGGCTCCACTTCAGCATTGTTGACTGGTCCATTGTAGCCTCAACATATTGTCCCCCCCCCCATCTCTAAGTTATGCCAATTGTGCACATCAACTTTCTAGCTATTCCTTCCTTGACTTTTCAACATCTGACATAGATGTTGGTTCCCTCAGCGTGTTGTCGCTCACCTATCAGTGTGGGACCTATGCCACCTCAACACCTCTAATTTTCAACAGTGGAATCAGGATGGTTCAACCTTGCTTTTGGTCTACGTCAGCTCCTTCTGAATTTATTTGTCAGACTATCGGCATCATCTTTGCACATCATGGCCTTCAGCATGGAAATGTTATACCTACAGCAAACTTTACAACATAAAATACATAACAAGCACACACACGACTACTTCTCTCAATATTATTGAAAAGCACACAACAAGACACTAAAACAATATAATACAAATTTAAAATCAAGCATTAGGCTCTCAAAGCATTAGAGATTTGATAGGAATACAACTTGTTTTCACAAGTTATCACCCAACTTCTGGAGCAAATGCGGGCCAATCAGAGGTCTATGAATGCAAGAACAGGGACCCTCAATTCCAATAACCTAATTTTAAGGAGGGAAAACTAGCTCTTATGCCAACAGGCTCATACCCCTAGGGACAAGTTACACACGGAAGGGCAGAGTCCTCCGCCGCTAAGGAAAAACCTGTTGCACGATCACGGTCTTGATAGCGAGGACATCCATGAAAACGACACCCTGTTAGGCAACGAAGGGTGTGTGCCTCTAATAGCCGACCTCGGAGGTGAATACAAAAAAATATTGGAGGCTAAACTAGCAATGTTTTAATTGATGCCGACCTAGATCCCAGGGGAATTGCCACTTGAATTGACCATCGCACGTGTAAGTAATACAGACTCACCCTTCAAAACTGCTATCACGTAGAATGACATTCCTGTGTGCTTCTCACCACCGGCCTTCACTCTCTACGATGAGACAACCAACCCCAAAGATCACATCGCTCTCTATAAATAGAAGATGTGGACGACCTTAGTTCCGAGTGCGCTAAGGGAGGCCTATAACTGCAAGAACTTTGGGTCTAGCCTCACTGGCTTTGTTTTGCAATAGTTTGTCAACCTGTCGAAGGGGTCGATTGCATCTTTCTCCGAGCTCATCCGGATTTCCGCAAGCAATATTCAAACAATCATCCGATCAGTAAGCACCCAGATGACCTCAACACATATCGTGACTCGGCCTGGGTCAATAAGTATGTGGAAACCCACGATAGGAGATTAAATTAAAGCCACCCCTACAATAGAGGACGGGTTAATGAGGTCAGAAGGGAATTAATCCCCTACAACTTCAGTAATGATGAAAGTCGACTTGTCAACATTGTGCTAAAAACACGAGTAGAGCTATAGATGGCTAGGAAAGATGAAATCTGACCCCCAAACCCATGATCCAAAGAATTTTTTTTTAGTTCCATGGGGACCACAAACACCTAATGAGTGAATGCTAGGTGCTACGTCTAGAATTGATCGAACATCTTATGTGAGGGTTCCTCACCGAGTTTCTAACCGGAAAGGGGATGAAGACTAGGACCTGAGGGAAACAAACTAACGATCAGGATAAATACGTGGTATCCAACAAATCCCCTTGGTCGGAACGAATAGTTCACTCGATCACTAGAGGATCAAAATTTAGCGGGGTATTCAGATCATCAACTAAACGAGTCCGACAACTTCTCAATGACAGATTGGGCCTAACATGTCACAAAATGATAGAGTTCTCCAACAATGACATTCCTAAACTAGAACATCCTCATCATGATGCTTTAGTCATCACAATTCTCATATAGTGACCATGAGACTCAACCAAGTTAAATGATCCTTCTTGGGCCATATACTAACCAGAAGAGGGATAGAGGTAGATCCTAGACTGATACGAGCAATTCGAGGCATCGAGCACCCCAAGTCGACTAAGTAGGTGTAATCACTGCATGTCGATCGACACAGAGGCTTCATGTCGCCAGAATTCGCCCATTTTGACCCTTTTGCGCAGTCTCACGATTTTGGCCATAACTTTTTCTCCCAAAATCCAATTAACCCCATTCCAATTGCATCGGAAAGCTAATTCAATGATCTTTATATCTACATGCTCCATTAGCTTAAATGTTGTGACTGTTTCTTTGAACATCTACTACTTTCGGTACGGGTTTCCAATGAATTTAGCCTCAAACCTGCAAAATCTTACCATGACAAACATAAAACTACTCTAGATAGACTCATGAAAAAAAAGAAAGAAAATAAACTAAAACATAATGATAATACTAATTAATCAAACCAAATATGAACTCATCAGTCCCCCAAACTTGAATATTTGATTGTCATCAATCAAAAGAAAAGAATAAATCTCAAGTTCATGTAATTAGAGTGTGCAATGCCTCACAACATTCATCACAATCCAAGAATGAAATATCCACATTACACAAGCAATTAGAATAAAGTAAGAAAATTAGTAAACTTTGGAAGAACCTCACAAGAAAATGTATCACTCGTCACTCAAGTGTTTAGGGGTTTAATGTGTATTCACTCCATCATGTATGATTTAGTTCTACCATAGGCTCGAAAATATTCTAATTTCTCCATTGCTTAATTGTGCACACAAGACCTAGAATCATAAAGGACATTATTCTAGGTTGTAATGAAGTCTTTTTGTGAAGGGTAATAAAAACATATAGCCAAGTGACTAAAAATAAATTGAGTTGATCACTCTCAACAAATTCAAAACCACCATCTAATAGTATTCACCCATCTCCTAAAATTTCCAACACAAAAAAAAGACTCTCTTTTTTTCTTTTTTTTTCAACCCTTTTATGCTCTTAAATTTTTTTTCTTTCTCATGAGCTTATAAGGATTCAAACACAACTATTTTTTTCTTCTTTTTCTTGAGCCCAACCTTCTTTTGTTTCACAAATTATAGAAATTTCTCATCTAATTACAAATATTCCACCCTTATTCACCACCATCTCTCATAGACAAGAGGGAACCAGAACTTTAACTTAAACTCATAGACAAGGAAAGAAAACTAAGGCTCAACGGGGCTAACTAGGGATAATTTAATTGTAAAGGACAGTGTTTGGGATAAATTGGTTAACAAAGATGGCCTAAAATAATTTCCTAGACTTGTGCACACTATGCAGTCTTGAAACAGAAACAAAGCAAGTTCTAGAGAAAACATAACATGCAAATTCACATCAAACGAGTTAAAGGCTACAAATCTCATTTAGGGTGCAATTATGTTCTTCCATTGTAAACATCAAATCAAACTCAATCTATCATGCAAATGCAAGTTTCAAAAATCAAACTCTTCATGTGGTATTCTACATTCATAGGCTACTTTAATCACAATCACAATTGATTCAAACTCTCAAAAGATCAAGTATATATCGCATCATCTTGTTCAGAAGAGACAATGATCAAATATTCCATTCAAAAAGATTTGATAACATTTTACTAGGTTGAAATTTAAACTAAAACTAATTTGCAGAAACTTAAAAATGGAAAGCATAATAAAATAAAAGGGAGAAAAGTTTCAAACTCTTGTCCACATCCCCCCAAACTTATTTCACTCGAATAGTGGAAAAGACTGAAAATCAGACAAAGTTTGAAACATTTACCTTCAAAATCTCATGGTTAACCTCAAACGTTGACTTTGTATCTACTTCTTTCTTCCAGTTTCAATCGTTGCCAGGTGCAGCGGCCTCATCTTCTCGTTGATTGATTCCCGATACATCTATCAACGTGAACCCCTTGAGTTGAGCTGCAGATATGCTCGAAGTACAGCTCTATCGACTCCACCATTTTGACCGACGTTTGGTGCATCGATCAATGTAACCTTCCTGCATTGATCTCTTCAGACTAGATTGATGTGGCTCACATCAGCTCCTCTAGGTCGACCGACACTAGGTATGTCGGTCGAAACAGACAGTTCTAATTTTTATTTTATTTTATTTTTGCATAAACTAAAATAAACTAAAATACCAAAAGCATAATGTAGAGGTTGGATTTCGTACGGATACGGGACCCCAGGAACTGACAAAGAATATAGCAAGAAATAATATGAGAAAAGCAAAGAAAGACGATAATGAACTTAATCAAAAGATAAATACACGTAAAGAAAGATAAAAACCGTAATTCCTTCAATAAATGTAAGTACAAGGTGCTGAGAAGCAGTCAAACAGCGTTATAGCTAAGCCAAAAGTAAGCATTATGAATAAAGAATATTGAATATCTGAAATAGAGTTGACTACCCCTATTTATAGTTCATAGGGGAGTCAAGTACAAAGAGTAAACTCTAGCTGCTAGGTTTTCCTAAAGTTTAGGAGTCGTTGGAGTTGTTTTTGGGAAAATAGGGGTTCGGTGCAACTGCCCACGACTTCTTAGGAGCTGGCAAGGCTTATCCATAAGTTGGTCCTTCCAGGGTCTCGATCGCGCACCTACTTGAGCGATCTGCTGGTGCAAGGTGCGTGAGTTGCTGTTCCGAGTGAGGCTATGAGGTGTGTGGCCCTCTTTCGTGATTGGTTTGCTTTAGCTGCATTCTGCGTACTTTGAAGCACTTGTTCGGTGTATCTTGTAAGCTTCAACTGCAAGCTTCACCTGCGCAGCTCTAGAGAGGAGCTGCGCAGGTGCTCTCAGCTCTGTACCTTACCCTTAAGCTGGAAATAAGGTGCGGACTTGTTCAAATTGGGTCGGGGCAGGTCCGTTTAGGCTATGGCCCCAACACATAATAAAAGGATAGAAGGTTCCACCCATGTCCACATTCCCCCAAACTTATTTCCAAGAGCGAAAAGATGTTGAAAATCATATAAGAGTAGAAATAGTATGTAGGAATTGATCTCAGACATCAATTTTTTATCCACCGGAGGTTAGAATCGCTTGACGTTGACATTTGTGGCTGCAGGTACTCCGCGTCCATCGACATGCGCTACATCGGTTGATACGGGGCCTTCTTGTCGACTCCCTTATTGGGTCAAAGTATGCCTCTGTCGACTCCTCTGTGTCAATCGACACCAGGCATGTCGATTGATACAGAGGCCTCCTCGAATTTTTTTATCTGTAATATGAAAATACAAAAATTAAAATACAAATCAAATAAGTAATCCTCCAACATAAATAGTAACAAGTCCAAATCTATCATTCCCCGGCAATGGTGCCAATTTGATTATTATTCCCACAGGGTCGGCTCCAGACTCTCCATCTTTTTGAATCCACCATGTAGACTTTGTGGTCTTGAATAATGGTGGTGAGCTTGAAAAGAGGAAACTTAGTTGATAGTTTCACCAACTCATTTTCGCGCTCCCACTCAATGGCAGCTGCTTCTTCTTCTTATTTTGATTCCTCAATTTCTTCAGCAGTGGAGATCCAATTGCACTCCACCTTGTTCTTACTCTTGTCGATCACGAAGGTGATCTTCTCATCATTGGCTCAGAGCGTAATCTTGCCATTCTGACAGCCGATCAGAGTAGCACTAGTGTCAAGAACTCATGCCCCTAGATCATGGACATAGCTTCATCCTCCTTCATGTCAAGTACCATGAAATTTGCAGGGAAAATGAGATGGCCCATACGAATGAGCACATCCTCTAGTATACCTTTTGGGAGCGACACAGACCGATCCTCCATCTGCAATGTGATCGTCGTGGGCCTCATCTCTCTAATGTTGAGATATCTAAAGATTGAGTACGATATCAGGTTGATACTGGCCCCAGTATCATACAATACTTATTTTTTAAGTAGTAGGCAGCACTGCTCATGGATCTTGACTGTCTTGTTCTCCATGAACTGCTTCTTACCACTCATTAATTTCCAGAGGAGTTTCATGTACCCCAGGATCTCCTTTAGTGCCTAAATTAGTGAAATATTGATGCTAACCTTTTTCAGACTCTCCACAAACCTTGAGGATTTGGAGTCCTCCATCTGTTTTGTGAATCTTTGAAGAAAGGGAATCAGAGGAATAGGATCTTATTTTTCTACTGAAGAATTGTCTGGAACAGCTCTTTGTGTCGACCAACTTGAAGTTATGTCGGTCGACGTGGTCTTCCACGCGCATCGATTGATGTAAGTGGCGTCGGTTGACGTGCAGACTCCTGTGTCGCTTGAAGACTCATCATGTCAAACTTGTGCATTGACCAACGCGGGATGTGCATCAGTTAAAATAGAGGCATCCTACGCGTGATTCTCCTCTTCTTCACCCCTAAACATATACGGAATCATCTCGGGACCTTTCTAGCTCGTCCCAGACCTCAAAGTGACTGCATTGCACTCTTTTTTATTCTTCGGATTCACCTTAGTAGTGCCCGAGAGCTGCCCTTGCTTCTGCTGGACTCCAATTGTGTTGGCGATCTGACTAACTTGAGTCTCAATCCTTTGAACATGCTTGCTAACTCAATCAATCTTTGTGTGCACCCCAGCTACTTCTTCTTCTATCTTTCCCACTCGATTATCTGAAGTTTTGATGAATTTGGCCAACACATAATCCAAGCTCCCCCTCTTCTTTACAGTAATTTCTCCATTCTACACATCGAAGCCAGGTAGGGGAAGCTCTCCACCTTCCAGTTTAGCATAGGAGATGTCGGCGTGGTGTTTTGGAGGGTAATGCTGATAGCTGATCACTGTAAATTTCTACATATTAATTGCACACACAGTGGCAAATAAATTTATAAGAATACCCTAAGTTTTTCGAACCTAGAGTCATTGTGTAACGAAATTATTTCATGTACTAGCCATGATCCGAAGATCTATTGTTTGAGTAAACAGAAAATTGGGGTTTTGATTTGAAAAGTAAAGATAACAAAACGAAAAATTAAAGAGTTTAGTAAATCAAATTAAAGGGACACAGCTCTAGGGCAAACTATCAATCAAAATACTTATCAATTAATTAACTTACATTGGGAAATCATAATATACTATAGCTTCTTGGTCACACAATTTTTGCCTAGGTTACTAGCATGTGAGTGTATATGATTTGTCGGCCTAAAAAACACAATACTAATCAACCTTTAATAAATCTTCATATTAACCCTACAATTATTATCTTCCCCTTGGACAGATATTCTAACTGTAATCGAATTCCATTTCCTGTTATCATTTTTCACTTTTCAGTCCTTCAATTGACAACTATAAATCTAGAATTAATTCTATCTCTCAATCTGATTAATTCTAAACCAAATAATTCAAACAGGAATTCAAAACCAAGCAATTCAATGTTAATTAATTTAATATGCAATTGATTGATATTCGTTTCCCTAGAACCCGCTAGGGTTTCTAGCCACACATAACAGATAGAAATCCAAAAACAAACATATTACTCCTTCCGTCCCATAACATTAGTCCAGTTTTCCTTTTTCGTATGTCCCAAACATTAGTCATCTTTCTTAAAATGGAAAAGTAATACACACTCACTAATAAAATATTAATTTCCTCTATCTCTACTCGCATTGGTATCTGTGCCAAAATGAAACAAGACTAATGTTATGGGACGGAGGGAGTATTAAATTGCATAAAAGTAACTTACAAGAAAATAAAGGTTCGTGCTAGAAAAATAAAGGATGTTGAATGTTGAATGATGCTAATGTCTGAGTTCGATGAATAAAACACAATTTTACAGGCTATTTATAGGAGTGGATGTGTATCCTATCAAGTCTAGGGCTGGAAATCCGATTTGATTCAAATTTAATCAAATTTTGCAAAATTTGCCCGCACTTCGATCGATGTGGATAGGTTTCGATCGACGCGCGTGTTCTTGTGTCGACCCATCTGTGCGTTCTCAGTTTTGGTCATAACTTTTACTCTCGAACTTTGATTGACCCGATTCCAGTTGCGTAGGAAATCTAACTCAAAGCTCTATCCATTGTCATGCTCCAATAGCTCGAATCCCTTGTATGGAGGATCTCCTCACTGCTACTTTTGTACGTCACTACTTTCGGAATGATTTTCCAATGAATTAAAGTCTAAAACCTGCAAAAACACACCATGACAAGCGTAACACCACATATAATTGACTCATGCATGAATTAAATATATAAACTTAAGTAAACTACATAAAATAATAGAAAATAATATAGATAAGTGAGTGAAATAATGAACTTATCAAACCCTCCAAACATGATCGTTTCATTGCCCTCAATCAATGGGCAAGAAAGAAATCAAAAGGACATGTAATTAAAGTGCAATGCCTCACATTTTTCATCACAGTCAAGGGTTAGAAATCCACTATCTACAAGCAGTTTGAAAGAGACAGAAAATCCATTAATAGTGGAAGAACTCGCAGGAAGTGTTTCGCTCAACTCACAAGTGTATAGGATAAAGATGAAAGCACTCAACACATGTATGAATGAATTTCTACCATAGGATTGCAAATTTTTTACTATCTCCACAGCTAGAATGTGCACACAAGTCTTGAATCAAAAAGGACATTCAATAGGTTGTAACGTAGGCTTTTTCTGAGGGGTGAGAAAATTTGGCCAAGTGACTGAAAATAAACTGAGTTAATTACTCTCAATAAGTCTCAACCCACCATCTAACTTCATCCACCTCATCTCCTCATATACATCAACTTTTTTTTTCTAGCTCATTTTGAATCTCATATGCTCTTCCATAATAAAATTTTTTTTCTTTTTGTAGAGCTTATGAGAATTCAAATTATTATTTGAGCTTCTTGTTCACACATAATTCCAACCACTAATTTATCATCTCTTATCTCCAATTCACTTTCAATCCACCCCATATACCACAACTCAAGACACGAGTGAGACAATACTTTCTTATTCTCATAGACAAGGAAAGAAAATCTGTAAAGGCTCAAAGTGGCTAACAAGGGAAAAATTTTATGTGAAGGGACAATGTTTAGGGAACTGGGCCAACAAAGATGGCCTAAGATCATTTCCTAAACTTGTGCACACTATGCAGTCTCAACAAAGAAACTAGGCAAGTTCTAGAGAAATTAAAACACACATGAAAATCTCACATCAAATGAATTAAGGCTCAATTTCTCACACAAGGGTTATCAAATGTCCTTCCACAGTTAACTTCAATCCAACTCAATCAGCATGCAAGTATAAGTTTCAAACTACCCCTATCATGCGGTATTCTACATTCACAGGCATCTAATCACAATCCCTATCAATTCAAACTCAACCCTCAGTTAATTCTAATCTCATTCAGGTTATGTCAAAGCTAAAAATTTTCCCACAAAATAGAATAAAATTTAAAAACATGCAAGTGCAACAATTAAATTACTTAAAGCAAAAATAAAGATAGAATATTCCTCATTTTGTGCACATCCCCCCAAACATATTTCCAACTCAGGAGTGGGAAAAAGTTTGAGAATCAGACAAAGGGAAGGAATATACCTAGTAGTTGATCTCAGACATCAACTTTTTTATCCCTGGAGGCTTCGAAACTCGCGCGGCATGAATTTTGGGCAGCTGGCACTTTGCCTCGACCGATGCAGGGTCGTGTTGATCAACGTGAAGCTTTCTCATCGACTCCATGCTTGTGGTCAAAGTGTAACACGTCGCCGGTCTCGACTTCGATCGACGCCAGGCTGCGTCGATCGAATTCGAGCAATCCCTCGCTCTTTTTTTTTGTATGCTGCAAAACAAAGTTAGTGCATACAAAATCCAAAAATAAAACAAATTAAAATGTAAATTGAAAATTAAAAATTAAAAAGGAAAACTATTGAAAATGTTGGGTTACTTCCCAACAAGTACTTTGTATAACGTCGTAGCTCGATGATACCTCGGATCAAAACCAGGGAGGTCGAGTCCAAACTCTCCGACCCTAGGCATCCACCATGTAAACTTTAGGGTCCTTGATGATGTGGTGAGCTCGAATTGAGGAGGCTTAGTTGATAATTTCACCCCCTCGTTCATGCTCTCCCACTCTATAGCTGCGGCTTCTTCTTCATCGGACTCATTAGCTTGAGTGGTGGTGATCCGGTTGCACTCCGCCTTCCTATTGCAGAGTAATAGTAGTGGGCCTCATCTCTCCAATGTTGAGGCACTTGTAAATAGAGTATGGCATCAGGTTGATACCGGCCCCAGTATCGCACAATACTCTCTCGAAGGTATGTCCTCCAATCTCCACCGGGATAGAGAAGCATCTAGGGTTGCTTCTCTTGATGGGCACCTGCTTTTGCAGTAGCAGGCTGCACTGCTCGTGGATCTTCACAGTTTTGTTCTCCACGAACTGCTTCTTTCCATTCATTATTTTCCAGAGGTACTTCATGTACCCCGGGATCTCCTTCAGCGCCTCGATCAGAGGAATATTTATGCTGACCTTCCTCAAGTTCTCCACAAATTTGGAGAACTTGGTGTCCTCCTTTTGCTTTGCGAACCTCTGAGGGAATGGCATAGGCGGGATAGGATCTTTAGTTCTCACTGGAATTTTGCCCGAGGTGGGCCTCGACTTCAACCAACACAGGGGCGCCTTGGTCAACGTCAATTTTGCGCACTTTGATCGATGCCAGCTGCATCAATCCAAATTGAACCTTCATCGTTGCTCGATTCTTCTCCATTCTCCTCAACTTTGATCGATGTGGGATGTGCATCGATCAAAGTCGAGCCTCCAGTGGCGCAATGTTGTGCCTCTTCAGCTTCAAACTCGTCCCGAACCATCTCGGGACCCTTGTAACTTGTCTCAGATCTCAGTGTGACAGCTTTGTAGTCTTTTTGAACCCTTGGGTTCACCTCAGTTGTGCTCGGCAGTTGTCCTTGCTTGTGGTGGGACCCAATTGTGTTGGCAATATGACTGACCTGCGTTTCAACCATCTGCAGGTGCTTTCCCATCCGAACGACCTTAGTGTGTACTCCAATCACTTCCTGCTCCAGCTTCCCAAACCGTTGGTCTAAGGCCTTAATGAATTTGGCCAACAGATCATCCAAGATGTCCTTCTTCTTTTCCACCACTTCTCCATTCCGAACTTCAAATCTCGGTGGTGGTAGCTCGGCTGCCTCGGGGTGAAAGTAGGAGAAACCATGGTGGTTCCTCGACAGATATTGATATCCCCCATTCCTTTGTTGGTGCTGGTAGGGGTATCCCCCTCTATTCAAATAGTTCACCTCCGCATGAGCTTCGGGTTGCACATGTGAAACCACAGCAGTAGAAGCTCCCGCAGACAATTTGTCCAAATCCTCTCTCAGCTTCAAAACCTTAGTTTTAAGAGGATCTTCAGTCTCTTCTTTATCCGCAGCCTTTATCAGTGGCCTCCTTGGGTTTGCCCACTTTTGATTGTGAAGCACCATCTTCTTGAAAAGCTTCAGAGCATTCTTAGCGGACTTGCTCATAATGGACCCCCTAGCTGCGTTGTCCACGGATTCTTGAGTCCTTTCAGTCATGCCTCGATAGAAAATGTGAGCCTCCTCTTCAGTATCGACTCCATGGCTGAGATAGCTCCTGAGCAGTTCTTTGAATCTGCTCCAGGCTTCAAACAGAGACTCATCCACCCTCTCTGATAGAATTGTAGAATTTCCATTTTCCTCTGAATGATGACAGAGGGTGGGAAGAAATTAGAGAGGAACTCAGCTCACAAGTCCTCCCAAGTCCGGATCTTGGTGCAGTCTAATCGAGTTAACCAAGCTCGGGCTTGATCCCTCAGTGAAAATGAGAACAGCCTCAGTCTGATCACATCTTTTCCAACATTTTTTTGCTTGATGGTGTCGCACACCTCCACGAAGATCTGCATGTGTGTGTATGGGTCCTCGTGGCTCTGCCTCCAAATTGGTTATGCTGAACCATCTGAATCAGCCCGGTGTTGAGTTCAAAATTATTGGCATCGATGCCAATATTGAATCCCTCATTGTCGGGTTGTGGCTTGTAATTCCTCCCCATCTCATTTGAATCGTCATCATCCGAATCATCCAGACGTTGTCTCTCTCTTTCTTCCCTTCTTCGTGCAGCCTCTCTTTCAATCTCTCTTTCAGCTATCAGCTATCGAACTATCTGGTGCATCTCCCAAATGAGAGTCAGAGTATCCCCCGCTGTAAGTTGTCCATCATTGTCCTCTAATGGGGGCATAGTCGGGTCAATCTCCTGTGGGTTTCGATTGTCCAGAGGATCCATCTTTTTAGTCTATTTCTTCTTTCGCCAAGATGCTTCAATCTCTGGGTTGAAGGCTTCAAGTGGCTTCCCTCGAGACCTTGTGTTCATGCACTACCTGAAATAGAAAACAGGGAAAATCTGCATGGCGTCGACCGACATGGGTTGGTTTCGATCGACGCTCGGAAGGTCTCGATGTTGATTGATGCAGGCAGGCATTAATCAAGGTCGAGACGAAAAACACACACACGCACACAAAATTAAAAATACAAACTCAATCCAATTAATTCTAGAATAAACTAGTAACAAAATAATATCTAACAACTCCCCGGCAATGGCGCCAATTTGATCACTTTAAATTTCTACTGATTAATTGCAGACACAGTGGAAAATAAATTTATAAGAGTACCCTAAGGTTGTCGAACCCAGAGGAATTGTGTATCGAAATTATTTCATGTACTAGCCATGATCCTAAGATCTATTGTTTGAGTGAATAGAAATTTTGGGTTTTGATTTGAAAAGTAAAGATAACAAAAGAGAAAATTAAAGAGTTCAAAATAAAAGGACACAGACTCTAGGGAAAACTATTAATCAAAATACATATCAATTAATTAACTTGCATTGGTGGGAAATCATAATATACTATAGCTTCTTGCTCAGACAATTATAGCCTAGGTTACTAGCATGTGAGTGTATATGCTTTGTCGGCCTAAAAAACACAATACTAATCAACCTTTCATAAATCTTCAGATTAACCCTACAATTATTATCTTCCCGTAGGACAGATATTCTAATTGTAATCGAATTCATTTTCCTGTTATCAATTTTCACTTTTCAGTCCTTCAAATAAAAACTATAAATCTAGAATTAATTATATCTCTCAATCCGATTAATTATAAATCCTAATAATTCAAATAGGAATTCAAAACCACACAATTTTATGTTAATTAATTAAATATGCAATTGATTGATATTCGTTGCCCTAGAACCCGCTAAGGTTTCTAGCCACACATAGCAGATAGAAAGCCAAAAACAAACATATTATTAAATTGCATAAAAGTAACTTACAAGAAAATAAAGGTTCGTGCTGGAAAAATAAAGGATGATAAATGTTAAATGATGCTAAAGTCTGTGTTCGATGAATAAAACTCTATTTTACAGGCTATTTATAGGTGTGGATGTGTATCCTATCAAGTCTAGGGCTGGAAATCCAATTTGATACGAATATAATCAAATTTCGCCAAATTTACCCGCACTTCGATCGACGTGGACAGGCTTCGATTGACGCCCGTGTTCTTGCGTCGACCCGTCTGCGCGGTCTCACGATTTTGGCCATAACTTTCACTCCCGAACTCCGATTGACCCGATTCCAGTTGCGTTGGAAAGCTAACTCGAAGCTATATCCATTTTCATTCTCCAATAGCCCCTTGTATGGATGAACTCTTCACTGCTACTTTTGCACGTCAATGCTTTTGGAACGGTTTTCTAGTGAATTCAAGCTTAAACCTGCAAAAAACACTCCATGACAAGCGTAACACCACATATAATAGACTCATGCATGAATTATATATATAAATTTGAGAAAACTACATAAAAGAATAGAAAATAATATAGATAAGTGAGTGAAATAATGAACTTATCAATAGTCACCACTTCGTTGCTGTTTTTTATATTGGTTTTGGTAGCCAGCTCGGTTCATGTAGTTGACATCGGCAACAGGATCAACCTAAGCAGCAGCAACAACAGAAACACTAAGAGGTTAGATTTTCCATCTCCCCCTTCAATTTTTTTATTTCCATCTTGAGAGTATCGTCCGGTTCCTTCTTCTCTATTGCCTTGACTTGAGACCTCCTCGGATTTGCCCACTTCTGAGTGTGCATGGTCATCTTCTTGAAAAGCTTGAGAGCCTTGTCTACAGATTTGCTCATCACGGAGCCTCCAACTGCGTTGTCCACTAACTCTTGAGTCCTTTCATTCATCCCCCGGTAGAAGATGTGTGCTTGCTCTTCAGTATCAACTCCATGACCGGGACAAGTCCTCAATAATTCATTGAATCTGCTCCATGCCTCTGACAGGGACTCATCAATACTTTGATGGAATTGAGAATTTCCATCTTCTTTTGAATGATCCCAGACAGTGGGAAGTAAGTAGAGAGAAATTCAACTCGGAGGTCATTCCAAGTCCTAATGGGACTGCAATCCAAGGTCGTAAACCACGTCCGAGCCTTGAAACAGAGAGAAGAAATCAACAAAATAACAGAGTGAAGAAATCAACACAAACTCATGCACACGAACAGATATTAAATAAAACAAAATAAAACTCACTCCAATTAACCTTAAAACAAATTAGTAACAAGATAAGATCTAACAATACTCCGGCAAGGATGCCAGTTTGATCATTGCATGTCGATCAATGATAAGCTCGTAATTCAACTCACTTGTCTATCATATTTTCTATTATTTTCTAGGGCTTTTTTTTAATTTACTGGTACATTTTGAGCATGAGTCAAAGTAATGGGGTATTATGTTGGTCATGGTGTGTTTTAACAAGTTTTAGACCAAATTCATTGGAAACTCGTATCGAAAATAGTTGATGCTTAAAGAAACAGTCACGATTTCTTCCACACATGGAATTAGATCTAATGGAGCATGAAAATAAAAAGATCTTTGGGAGCAAACATTATGGCCAAAATTGTAAGACTGCACAGAAGGGACGAGAAATGGCTAAGTCTGGAGAAGTGGCGAGAAGTGGAGGTCTCGGTATCGAACGATGTCGACTCCATATCAAACGACATGGAAGGACGCATCGACCGACTTGGTGTCCATATCGACTGACGTGGAACCCACGTCAACCAAAGCAGTTTCATATCGACCGACGTGAAAATCTGAAAGAGGAAAATCCAACTTAATTCAAGATATATCTTATTTTAGCCCTAGATTTGATAAGATACACATCCACCTCTATAAATAACCTTGTATTTTTTACTTTTTAAGAAGGTTTTTTCTGCAATCAAGTTTTAGATTTTTGGGGGTTTGGAGAACACAAAACCTTTATTTTTCTTGTAAGTTTTATTTGTGAACTTCAATAATATATTTTTTTTTAGATTTCTATCTGCAATGAGTGGCTAGAAACCCTAGCGGGTTCTAGGGCTATGAATGTTCAATAATGAATGCATGTTTAGATTAATCAACTCAATCCATATGATTTTAAATTCCTGATTTAATTTTTAGAATCTAGAACTAAAAGATCGAGAGATAATATTAATTCTAGATTTATAGTTATTAATTGAAAGACAGAGAGGAGAAAATCAATAACAAGAAAAGGAATTTGAATACAATTAATTTTCTGACCTAAGGGAAGATAATAAATTATAGGGATTAAATTTGTTGATTGAAAAAGGTTGATTATTATTGTGTTATTAAGGCCGACAAAGAAAATACATTCACATAATAGTAACCTAGGCTATAATTGTCAGATTAAGAGATTATAGTATTTTTTTGATTTCCTACCAATACTGAGTTGATTGATTGTGCATGTATTCTGATTGATTGTTTGCCCTTGAATTTGTGTTCTTTAAAATTGTTTTCGAAACCCCTTTAACTTTCAGTATTATCATCTTTATTTTCCAAATCAAAACCCTGATTTTCTGTTAACTCAAACAATGAATTTTAGGACTATAATTAGTACATGGGATAATTTCCCCACACAATTCCCTTGGATTCGACTTGAGTTATAAATTTTATTTGTCAATTTTGATATAATTTATCTATAGATTTTACAGTGATCAATCGACACAGAGGATTCATGTGGCCGAAATTCGCCCATTACGACTCTTCTGCGTAGTCTCACAATTTCGGCCATAACTTTTGCTCCCGAACATCGATTGACCAGATTCGAGTTGCATTGGAAATCTAATTCAATGATCTTTATATTTACATGCTCCACTAGATCAAATTACATGAGTAAAATAAGTTGTGATTGTTTCTTTGGACATCTATTACTTTCGGTACGGGTTTCCAATGAATTTTTCCTCAAACCTACAAAATCTTACCATGAAAACCATAAAACTACTCTAGATAGACTCATGCAACAAAAATAAAGAAAATAAACTTAAACATAATGAAAAATACTAATTAATCAAACCTAATATGAGTGAAAATATGAACTCATGAAGGTGCAAATGTTGACTAGAAAACTAGTTGCAATCAGCCGCTTCGTCTCCAAATATTCGGAGAATATGAACCCTTTCTTCCAAACCCTGAGGAAAGGAATGCAGTTTGAATGGACTGAGGAGTGTGGAAAAGCACTCGAGGACCTGAAGTCAAATCTTACAAGTTCACCCCTATTGTCTTAGTTGTAGGAGGTGAGACCCTCCTGCTATATCTTGCGATAGCCAATCATGCCCTAGGAGATGTGCTAGTCATGGAAGTCAAAAGTTGGTAGCATCCCAAACACTATGCCAGGAAATCACCGTAAGATGCCAAGATGAGATACACGATCATGGTAACGCCAATAAGAAAGCTAAGGCCCTACTTTGAGGCTCACCCCGTCAAGGTCAGCTCGGCTTATCCCATAAAGACAATATTCTCCAAACCCAACTTATCTGAAAGTTTGCTCAAATTGACCATGGAAATCAGAGGCTATGACATCCAATACGAATCCAGAACGACCATCAAATCACAGGTGCTAGCTGACTTTGTAGCAGAAATCACCATGAAGCTACAAACAGAGGCGAAAAAAAAATGCCTCCCTGAACTCTAATACGACCAGAACGGAGGCCTGGATCCTTGAAATGGACGAAACCAGAAACGTCTACGGCAACAAGGTTGGGCTAAGACTAGCCCACCCATTCGGGTAAAGATTCGAGAGAGCAATCAAGCTCAACTTCGATGCCGCCAACAATGAAGCTGAGTATGAAGCACTCATACGGGAGTGCAATTGGCAATCGAACTTGGCGCTCGGCGAACACACACCGAGAGCAACTCCTAGTTGGTAGTTAACCAACTGACCGGAAATTACCAAATCAAAGAAGTAGGATTCTAGCCATATTGCGCCCTCACCAAGCAACTTATGAAAGCACTCGAGGAGTGGAATGTCAAACATATTCCGAGTGAAGAAAACTCTAGAGTTGATGCACTAGCCAACCTAGCTACCACTAGGCCGGTGCAATCGATCGGGTATGGTCTAACCCAACCCGGAAGCATAGACCCGACCTCTAACCCAAAACCTAATCCCTATGACCCAAAGCCGACCTAAAACTTGTAATACCAGATCCGTCACCCGACTCAAAATTCGGTTGGGTGGGTCGGGTTCACCCGATTTTTGCACTTTTGCATCTTATCCTTTTAAAAGAATAAACACATCCTGTAAGTAATTAAAATACAAGAAAAAATATCAAAAGAAATTCTAAAATCCATTCATTAAAACAAAAATAATCATAATTCATAACAACTAAAACAACAAATAATTTAAGTATTCATCAACAAGACAATTAAACAAGTCTTCAACAAAACAAGAAGATTCATTCTCCAATACTTGTCTTCAATGAGCAAGTCTTCACCATCCAAAAAGCAACAAGAAGTACCTACCAAAAAAAAATAATTAATAAGTATAAGATACAAAAGAAGAAGAAGAAGAAATACAATTCAATGAATTAATGCCATGTTTCTCACTCAAGTAATCAAGACTCCACTTCTTTTCCTTTGTCTTCTCTGACTTTCATGCCAATGTTAGAAATACCTAAATTAAAAAATAATGAATAAGTTATTATATATTAAAAATTAAAGTCTAAATATTTTTAATTAAATAATAAAAATAACACACCTTCTTCATGCTTTTCAAGGCTAGCAAAATATTTTTCAATGCTTGGCTCTTTTAATATTCTTAATCAATTTTGAACACAAACAAGACCCTCCACAATTCTTGGAGTTAAAGGACTCCTAAAAGGGTCTACTACTTTACCAAGAGATCTCGAACAACTAGTGAGAGGATTGAAAATCTACATTTGTGCACATCCCACCACTTCAAAAGATCAAAATTCTCCTCTTTCTCACATCCCAAAGTTTCTTCAGAGAGATAAACTTCCAAATTGTTCTTGATTAAACTCTCACCACTTTGTGATTGATTTTGGTTATACCTATCACTTGCATATCTACATTTCTTCGAAGGAGATCCTTGAGAATCAACCGGTATAGATACAACACTTTGAGGCTCAGTAGTCGGTGCTAAATGAGGGTTCGAGGTTTTATAATGATCATACAAATCATTCAAGGACATCTTCAAACAAAAATTAGACCTTATTGCCTCATTAAACCATACTCTTCTTCCAAATAAAACTCAATGAACTTAAGCTTATAGCGTGGATCAAGAATTAACATCAAATAAATATGCTTGTTTGTAGTTCTAATATGCCCTAATACTCCACAAACTTCAATTGCATCTTCTCTCCGCTTTTAAATAATTAAATTTAATTCTCTCAACAAATTTCCAATTGAGTCAATTTCGTGAAAGAGCAAATGAGATGTGGCATGCAAAGAAGTGGAGACTCTCAATGTGATGTCATGGAAAACTTGTAAAACATCACTAATCTCCCTAACAACACTCTAATCATCAGGTGTTGACACTCGACTATCAACACTAAAATATATTTTCGAATGAGGGTCTTCAATCTCAAACCGCTCAAATGCATTTTCAAACTTAATTGCTACACTCAACATCAAATATATAAAGCTCTATCTAGTCGACACATCTAGACAAAGTAAACTCTAACATGCTATGTTCTTCTCTACACAACACTCTTTAAATCTTGTATTTCTAGCTAGAGAATCTCTTACATATCTAATGGCATCCTGAATTTTTCTTTATAGATGGATTGATAACTTCCGACCCATCGTTAACAATCAAACTCACAATATGAATTGCACACCTCGGGTATAGATGTACTCATTTAGCTACATCACACCCCCTAGCTGTCAACTTCCCCTTTAAATATTCAATGAAACTATCATTTGCACTCGCATTATCAACTACGATAGACAACACCCTAGCGATTTACCAGTCAAGCAACGAGACATCAATCTGCCTACCCATCGCTTCACCCTTGTGACTCTTAACACAACAAAAAGTAATAATCTTCTTTTTTAACTACCAATGCTTATCAATAAAATGAGCAGTTACGCACATATAACATGCTTTTTGCATAGATGTTCATGTATCAGTAGTAAGACAAATCGTACTCTCAATTTTCTTGAAATATTCACGCAACTTCAATTTTTCATCTAAAAATTGATAAACATCCCTAGATATGCTCCAACGAGAAGGGGTTTTAAACTTAGGTTGTAGAACAGAACCCAAACAAACTCTATAAACCCCTCACCATCCACAATACTAAATGTTAATTCATCTTTAATGATCATCTCCACTAGTTCCTTTCATATCAAAACATGATCAAACTTCTAGTATGTGATGGATGTATATACTGGAAGTATTATGATTGGTATATTATGTACAAGTTCGATTGGTTAATATACTGGGAATCATAAATATTCTATGTTTATCTCCTATCTGAATTAACAAACGTGTGTCGCAAACGCTCTTATCCTCTTATCTCGTTGATAGGGAGATCATACAGTGTGCACTAGATCACGGAAGATCATATGGATCGTCTGACCTAGCGAGATATAAATGGTTATCACAGCTGAGACAATCACAGGATAGACTGTCAGTGTAAGCTGCAACATACGCGGTAATAAGCATCTTATCTTGGATGGCTTGGTATGCTGGTGCGGGGGTACGCATTTATAAGGACCTAAGTTAAGATCAATTCCTATATCTGACATTAAAGGAATCAGGATCTTGATGGCTAGATGAGATTCTAAACCTAAATAAAGGTACAGAAGTATATACAAATTGTGTATCACTTTGAGTTGCAGTGAAAGGATCTAGTTGGGCTTGTATATCTGTATCTTGGGTGAAAGCAGTTTGTGTATGATTGTCTGGTACCTAAACTAGGTAACCACATCCAGTATAGGATGGTGACATTCCCTGAGCAGCTCAAAAGGTTCGTTATGCTAAAGTCCTGCAGGCTGATTAAGTTCAAGCATAAGTGAAAATAGTTGAGTGGATTGACTCAGAATATAAGATGTTAATTAATTAAATGGCTTGTCAGAGCCAAAATTAATTAATGAATGTATGTAACCTTAAATGTGGGGATAAACTGAGCTTATGCTACCCGTCCCTCACAACGTGGTAGCAAATAGGTATGACAATATTGATTCTCTGTTGGAATGAATCAATATTAATTAATTAATTATATTCTGGGTTGAATATAGTAATTAATCAATTGATCGGCCTTATTTACTATTTGTATTCTGGTCCCTGGTCTGGCCCATGAAAACTCAGGCCCGATAGAAGTCCAGAATTTCCTATAAATAGGCTTCAGTTTCTCAGATCTCAACACACCACGAGATCATAAGTTGCAACACAAGCCAACCAGTATTTGGGAGCTGTGTGTAATCGACTGGATCTGAGAAAATGAGGAGGAAATTCTGCTTCTCAATCGGCAAGGAATCCGAATGGAATCTTCATCAGATATTCGGATTGGAGTTGGGATACAGATTAGAAGATCAGATCAGGAGGATCGTTTTCTTTCTTCTCCCTCTCTTCAGTTTTTGAAATTAACTAGATTAATTTCATAGATTTAATTCCTTAATCTGTTAGGAATAAATCTTGGTGCGCAAGAAAGAGGATCAAGTATCAAAGCTCTACACACTACATTCTTCAGGATCTACAATCCAAGTATTCCACAAAAACTCCCTTATGCATAATCAATAGGGGCATGCTAGGATTAATCATAGGCATAGCAATTTATTTTTGATATTCCAATTAACAATATGGGCTAATGGATTAAGTGATTCAGTTCACAAATCCTTTCATGATAAGGGTTGGGGTGTATCGGAGATGTCAGCTTGCTGAAAATGAAGTCTAGAGTTGGGAAATAATTTGGGGTAAGTTTTAATTTCATGTATTTAGATTTATGTATTCTTATTTATTTGTATATAATATAATGATGGATTTATATACTGAAAGTATTATGATTGGTATATTATGTACAAGGTTGATTGGTTAATATACAGGGAATCATAAATGTTGTATGTTTATCTCCTGTCTGAATTAACAAACATGTATCGCAAACGCAATTATCCTCTTATCTCGTCGATAGGGAGATCATACGGTGTGTAGAAGATCATGGAAGATCGTATGGATCATTTGACCTAGCGAGATATAAATAGTTATCACAGCTGAGACAGTTCCAGGATAAACTGTCGGTGTAGGCTGCAGCATACGCAGTAATGAGCATCTTATCTTGGATGGCTTGGTATGCTGGTGTGGGGCACACATTGATAAGGACCTAAGTCGAGATTGATTCTTTTATCTGACATTAAAAGAATCTAGATCTCTATGGCTTGACGAGATCCTAAGCCTAAATGAAGGTACAGAAGTATATGCAGATTGTGTATTACTTCAAGTTGCAGTGAAAGGCTCTAGTTGAGCTTGTATATCTGTATCTTGGGTAATAGCGATTTGTGTATGATTGTTTGGTACTAGAACTAGGTAACCACATCCAGTATAGGATGGTTACATTCCCTGAGCAGCTCAAAAGGTTCGTTATGCTAAGTCCTGCAGGCTGATTAAGTTCAAGCATAAGTGAAAAGGTTTGAGTAGATTGATTCAGGAATATAAGATGTTAATTAATTATATAGCTTGTCAGAGCTTAAAATAATTAACGAATGTCTGTAACCTTAAATGTGGTGATATACCGAGCCCATGCAACCCGTACCTTAAAACGTGGTAGCAAATAGGTAGGATGTTGGGAAAATATTCCCGAATTACCCTTAGGAGCACAATGTAAAAGGTTTTGTTGAATCAAACCTTAGTAGAAGGTCGATCATTGCTGAACCTTAGCATAGCTTAGCAACTTATGTAATGTCCTGTATAGGGTAAACATCGAGTTGTAATAGAATAGGTTGCTTGAAAGAATCTCAACAGACATCAGAAAGAACAAGAAAGGAAAAGGAATCCAGTGATAGCAGAATGCTGAGGAGTCAGCATCTGATAATACGATACAGGCTGCTAAAGGCGTTAGCAATCCGAAAACAAAAAAGCAGAAGAACATTTGCTGCACATCAAAACCAGGAGTATGCTGGAAGATATCCTGCATCCCGTTCCAATAAAAGAACAGCAAAGCAAACCTCAACTACTACACCGCCATTCTGACCAACACGCGAAGATTAGATCTGTCAGAAGTAGGACGGAAAAGCCTGTACGGAGACAGAAAAGTTGGTAAAAAGCTACCTGCATTTAAGTAGAAAGATCCGTTGTGTCTAACGGATCTGCCGACTCAAACTTCGAGAAGACAACCATAAAAGGGAAGTCAAAGGAAGATGCAGGTGCTGCTCACTCTCTAACGCAAACATACGCACAAAAGTTTCCAAATAGAGACAAAAACCCAGAGAGCAGTTAAATTGAAAGGCATAATACCGAGATATCTAAAAGCCTTTAACGTCTTGAGTGTTCCGCCACACATCTGACACTCATCTGAGGAATTCTTGAAGGATTCAAGAATCTTCAATCATTGGGATCACTTTCGTTATAAAAAGTATCCAGCAGTCAATTTCTCGAGAAGAAATTGATTAATACGGGCACTAAAGCCGAAAATGAAGGATAGTTCGGAAGAGTCTGTAAAATCTTCCACACGTGGTAAAAGCGAGTTTTACGAAGGTGCGCCCTTGACTCAACTGGAGCCACACCTGAAAGGTTCGGAGTATCGGAAGATAGCCGTGGAGCAGACAGACCAGACGACGGCTGATTGCTTTACAGTGAAGGCAACTCTTTGTACACCGTATACTTTCTTAGTGAAACTCTTAGCGATTCGGCTAAGGAGTGGACGTAGATCATTTGATCGAACCACTATAAACCTTGTGTTCTTTTGTTGGTTACTGCTTTATTGCTTGTGAACTACAATAACGTAACCTAGAAACGGAGTTGCTAGAATATAACTGCAAGAAGTAACTTAAGCAAATCGGATTAATAAATTCAAGTCAAGAATACCTCATTTACAAGTAAACGCTAATTCTATTTCACTGCACCTCGTGCGTATATCTTACTGTTACCACGACGACTCTGATCTTGGGACTAACAAGTGGTATCAGAGCAGGAGGTTGAAAAACCGACTGCTTCTGAGTCGCTGAGGACCTAGATCCTAGTTTTTCCTTGCTTTTCTTGTATCTGTGTCTTACATAGCTCAGGTTAAGGCGAAAAGAATCAACATGACGAATCATGCTCTTCCAAAGTACAACAAGGATGGTTTTGAAACCTGGAAAAAGAAGGCCATGATCCAATTGCAAAGCATTCATCCGGAGATGAGGGACATTCTCACAATTGGTCCTATAGAGATCATGAAGTTTAACACTGTACCCCCAGCACCCGCTGGTGGTCAGCCCAGACCTGAGATGGTGAAGAAACCCTACGAAGAATGGACTCTAGAAGACAAGAAGAGAGGCCAGCTGGAGTTTATCGCCATGAAATTAATCATGGATTGTCTACCTCCTCTGATGTCTGACAAAGCTCTGGACTACAACACAGCAAAAGAAATGTGGGATTACGTCTGTGAAGTTTCTCAGGAGACAGAACAAATGAAGCGGAACAAGCTACAAGTCGCTGTGGACAAGTACGAATCCTTCGCCATGGTTCCTGGTGAAACCATTCAGCAGATGGAAGAAAGATTCAACACCATCATAGGAGAACTCAAAAATGTCAGGAAGAAATATGAAAAAGGAGAAATGAACAACAAGATAATATCCAAGCTCTATCCCAGAAGTGATTGGTTTGGCAAAATGACGAGCTTAAGTGAAAAAGATTTGAGCAACATGTCTACCGCTGAAGTGTTCTCTCAACTAAAAGCACATGAATTCATCATTCAGTAGTCAAAGAAGAATGAGGCTGCTATAGCACATCCAAGTGCAACGAGTGCTGGAACTCAAGAAGACGTAGCACACTTCATCAAAAAGGACGCAAATAAATGGAAATCCCCCAGGAAACCATTTTATAACCAGGAGAGATCAACGCCAACAACGCCAACAAAGGAAACTCCATCAACTTCTAACTCGAGCGGTGAAAATAAAAAAATAGATGAGTTGGAAGAACAAATGAAGAAGATAAAAAAATGATCTTGGAAGCAAAGGCAGAAAAAGATGCTAAGGCAACCTCTATACAGCATCCCACTGAGAAGAGGATAAGGACATGTTTTGAATGCAAATCTCTTGATCACTTGAACCATGATTGTCCAAAAGTAAGTCCAGAAGAAAGAGAACGGTTGCGACAAAGATTCGAAAGGCGAGCAGTTCGAGCTGTGACTAAGGCGCTGCTGATGCGGACAGAGATTCCAGATATTCCTGATAACGAAGAAGAATATTATCCCACTAATGAAGAAGAAGTAGCCCTAATGGTCTTCATGGCAAAAATCATTGAGAATGAAGAACCGTCTGCTAATGCTGAGCAACCTTCAGAATCGGCCCTAGCAGTCGATAATCAAGAGGTAACATCTACAACTAACACTTCATACCCAGCACACACTTTTGACTCGGAAAATTCATTTTTGGATTTTGAGGAAGATTATCTTACCAAGCTATCACTGGAACTTTCAAAGGTTTACACCTTGAAAAATGCTATTGTAGAAGATAATTCTTCACTCAAACGAAAAGTCACTAGCCTGACCGACGAAGTCGAAAGACTAAGGTCCAATAGCGAAGAGTTATTGAGACTTAAAATCAAATTTTCTGAACTTTCTGAAAGCTTAAAAAAACATGAAAAAGAAAATCTAATTTTGAAAAACAAAGCCAATGAGAAGTGTGTCTGCGCGTATATGACTAGTCAGGATATCTTGAATAACCTGATAAGCCAACAGAGACGTCACGGTGACCGATCTGGAATTGGGCACAGTTGTCATGACGAAGATGAAACTTCGAGGCTAAAGAGAAATATCATTTTTGTTTCTGCCGGAAAAATATTTGGTGATAGTAAAGAGAAGGATACAATAGTTGTTGAATCGTCAAACGCTAAGCAGATCGCTCAGCATAATATCAAGCAATCTGTTGAACCCAAGCTGAGTGTCAAGCACTATGCTAGACCTCAGCAAAAGGCCAAGCAGAATGTAAGATTTCAGCAGAGTATCACAAGAGATGCTGAATCTCAGCAGAACTCTCAATTTAGGTCTGCTAAGCAGAACTATTCAACAAGCTCAAAAACAAAGGCTGAGCATCATGTTTCAAATGCCAGGAAGCCAAATACTGTCCTTTCTCGGGGAAGACACATTGAACATCATTCAATGAAATCCCAATACTATCTTTACACACCACGTAGGAGAAACACCTATGTGAGACCCCGAGTCCAGATACGTGTATCACCAAAGGACGATGAAGGCGAAGAAGCACAACACACAACCACATGCATACACATATCAAAAGGTTGAGAAGGTTAATGAAATGAATCTCAATGAGAAAACCTTGAAGATCATCAAAATGTGGATTCCAAAAGGAACAATGGCTTAAGCCAATACTAATCCCTCAGGACCCGACACGAAACGGGGACCTAAATCAACCTAATTATTCTTGCAGGATCTGGATTCAAGCACGAAGACATCAGGAATGTCAAATGAATGGATCCTAGATAGTAGTTGTTCGGCACACATGACGGGAGACGAAGCCCTATTCTCAGACATTCAAAAATCTTATGGTCCATCTGTAGTTTCGGAGATAATAGCAAGGGGAGAGTACTTGGCCGAGGATGCATAGAACGCAATGGACTCAGGATTGTCAACGTAGCTCTTGTATCAAACCTCAAGCATAATTTACTCAGCATAAGTCAACTATGCGAGAACGGGTACACAGTATCTTTTATACATTCAGGTTGTTCTATAGCTGACAATGCTACATGAGAAGTAAAGTTTCGAGGAATCCGGAAGGGAGGTCTTTATGTGGTCGATTGGGAAAGTGGTCAACAACATTCATGCTTTCTAGCACTAAACAAAGAAGAAACCACATGGCTATGGCATAAAAGGTTAAGTCATCTGAATTTTAAAACCATTAACCATATAGCCGGAAAGGGGCTTGTCGCAGGTCTACCTGATGACATCACATTTCGGAAAGAAGGAATATGCAAAGCCTGCCAACAAGGAAAGCAGACCAAAGCCTCATTCCACTCCAATCCAGAGAAAAATACATCAAACAGAATACTTGAATTATTGCACATGGATCTATTTGGACCTGTCACTACTCTCTCTGTAAGTAAAAGGATATATACTCTTGTGGTAATTGATGATTTTTCTAGGTACACATGGGTTCGTTTGCTTATAGCCAAAGATGAGGTTAAGATCATCTTGCCCGAACTAATTCTTAAAGAACAAAACAGTAAAGAGGTTACTGTGAAAAGGATTCGATCTAACAATGGAACCGAGTTTTGCAATGGAATCCTCATGGATTTCTGTGCAGAAGCTGGTATTAATCATGAGAGGTCCACTGCTAGGACCCCGCAGCAGAATGGTTTAGCAGAAAGGAGGAATCGCACATTGAAAGAAGCAGTGCGATCCATGCTTGATGATGCTAACTTACCTGCTAAATATTGGGGAGAAGCAGTTATGACAGCCTGTTATACGCAGAACAGAAGTTCCATTAACGGACAATTCAACAAGACTCCCTACGAAGTATACAACGGTCGTAAGCCTAATTTAGATTATCTACGTGCTTTTGGTGCGACATGTTATATTCATAATAATGGAAAGTCGAAACTTAACACTTTTTCACCTAAGTCAGATGAGGGTGTACTTCTTGGATATGGTCACCCACTCACAAAGGTTACAGAGTGTTAAATAAGACTACCGGAATTGTGGAAATAACATGCAATGTTATATTTGATGAATCTACTTTAGTGCGCAGAGCTGTAAAAGAGACGAAGGATATCAATCATGAGACTAATGACGTCAATGGTCAATCAACTCTGAATTCCTTCGAGGACTTACAAATTGACCCGACTAAGTCTATGAATGATTGTAATCCACTTCAGACTCGCTCAGCCGGTGACCAAACCGCTGACCAGGCCAATGATGCCAATGATCATGCTGAGGCCAATCCTCAAAAGGATATCTTTACTCTGCTAGATGATTCAAATGAGACTTCAAATTCTCCTACCGGTGCTGAAGGAGTAAATGCTTCTGAAGACCTTGGAACAGGAGATGCTGAGTTACCAACTGCTGAGCTAACTGCTGAAGAAGACGGTCCAGATTATAATTATCCTATAGCAGAAGTTCCAATTGCTGGAGGAACTTCTACCTCGGAAGAACAAATCATCAACTATCCAAATGCTGAAGATCAAGCGAATGATGTAGAGCATTCCGAAAATCAAAACGGAGAAGGAAACGCTGAAGAACCAATCAGACCAGCATGGCTACGTGCCCACTCTCTAGAAGATGTTCTTAGAGATATTAATGATCCTGTTCTCACAAGACAAGGGTCCGCAATGTTTTCTTGCTACCTTTTAAGTGAAGAACCAACTAAAGTTGAGGATGCTTTACGTGATCCAGACTGGGTAAATGCTATGCAAGAGGAGCTTGCTGAATTTTCTCGCAATCATGTATGGGATCTGGTAGACAGACCAGAACATCAGAATGTTATAGGCTCCAAATGGGTATTCAAGAATAAGAAGAACGAATCAGGCGTGGTGGTAAGGAATAAAGCACGTCTTGTAGCCAAAGGATACAAACAGTGTGAAGGTATTGACTATGATGAGACGTTTGCTCCAGTAACCAAATTGGAATCAATCAGATTATTCCTTGCTTATGCTGCACATCATGAATTCTCAGTCATGCAAATGGACGTCAAAAGCGCATTCCTCAATGGAGAACTCAAAGAAGAAGTCTATGTTGAGCAACCCCCAGGGTTTGAGATTGGAAATCAAGTCTATAAGCTGAGAAAAGCCTTGTATGGATTGAAGCAAGCACCACGAGCATGGTATGGAACTCTATCAAAGTTCTTGCTCGACAATGGTTTCAAGAAGGGAAGGATTTATCAAACACTCTTCCGTATTAAAGATAAAGGAAGCATCCTACTGGTACAAATCTACGTGGATGACATCATTTTTTGCTCAAAGAATCAAGATCTCTGTGACAAATTTTCCAAGCTGATGATGAACAATTTCCAAATGAGTATGATGGGAAAGATGTCATATTTTCTTGGACTTCAAGTTCAGCAATCCAATGAATGAATTTTCATTCACCAATGAAAATACACACAGGATCTGATTGCTAAATATTGCCCAGAAAAAACCAAGAGACTAAGGATTCCCATCAGCAACGCGTGCATAGCAGATCTCGAGAATGAAGGAGAAACCGTGAATCCCACCTTATGTCAAGGGATCATCGGATCTCTGCTATATCTTACAGCCAGCAGACCCGATATATCATATGCTGTAGGACTCTGTGCTAGGTATCAATCTCAACCAAACAAAACGCACCTAAATACAGCAAGGCGAATTATCAGATATTTGAAGTGCACAGAAGGCCTAGGAATTTGGTATCCAAGAGCCGACAGTTTAACTCTGAGTGGTTATTTGGATTCTGATTTTGGAGGATGCAAGATTGACAGAAAAAGCACAAGCGGAACATGTCAATTCCTTGGACACAAATTGATTAGTTGGTTCAGCAAAAAGCAGCACTCGGTAGCAACATCAACTACCGAAGCAGAATATGTCGCGGCTGCTAGCTGTTGTCAGCAAATTCTATAGATTCGACAACAACTTCAGGACTATGACATTCTTCCTGAATGTGTACCAATCTTCTATGATAACAACAGTGCTATGTGCATCACAAAGAATCCAGTACATCACTCCAGAACCAAACACATTGATATCCGATATCATTTTATTCATGATCATCAAGAAAAGAAGGATATTGACATTCAGCGTATATGCACGGAGGATAAAATAGCAGACATCTTTACTAAGCCTCTAGCAGAATCAAGATTCAAAGAATTATGTATCAAATTGGGAATGATGGAGTTAGATGCTGCTACCGATGAATGAGTTGTTGTCTTCACTTTTTCATATCTACATGAATTTCTCTTTATAAGCATCAGAATGATATGGAAGTCCCTGCTAAATGGAGTCTGCTAAGATAATGCTCAAAATGATAAGCATCAGAATGATATGGAAGTCCCTGCTAGAGGAGATCTACTCGTCAACGACTATTCAAAACTGCTGAACTCCAGAAACTCGATGATGCCAAAAAGAAAGCAACTGCTGATCAAGCTGCTGCTACCGAAAAGAAGATTGACCCACCCCTGTCCTCTAAAAGTTTTGAGGAACGTGTCAAAGGAGTTCGTGAAATTAAGAGGAAATGGAACGATGAGAAGAAGGCACAGGAAATAAAAGCATACAGAAAGGAGATTGAAAGAATCACGTTTGAAGGTAGGGATTTGAACTTCGAACAGATCAAGCGATCTTACAATGAGCGGGAGGCTCAGAAGAAGATGGCTAGTTCGACATCAAACGAGGAAGCTAGTGACGAATTGAGCAGAGCAGCAAAGAAAGGAAAAGCCACAGCAGAGCCTGCTAAAAAGGGAAAAGAAGTGGAAATTCTTGTGGAAGTCAACCAATCTACCAAAATAACCGAAGAAGAAGACGGGATGACTGACGCAGAACTTGTCACGATGATCCACTCTGGAGCATTCAATACCAAGGAACAATCCAAGGGCGAACAAGTGCAGATTCGTGAAATAAATAACGAATCTCATGCAGAAAAGAGTTCAAGGAAGGACGAACCGCACAAAGCAACTGATGTTATAGGATCGTCTAGCACCACAATAGACCCCATAGACATCAACATGTCTGCTAAAGAATCAGCTGCTGAGGAGCTGAATGCTGAATTTGCTACAGAATCAGCAACTGACAAAATTACAGAATCTGAAAGGGAACCAACTACTGAGAAAAAGATTGCTGAATCTGGAAAAGAACCACCTGTTAATATCTTGACTCATACAGTTGTTGAAGAGTCTACTGTAGCTGAAGAAACCATGCTGGACGTTGCTGAAGGAGTCCATGTTGCTGAGGAGACAACAGCCGCTGCTGCTATTGAGGAACAAGCAGATGATACAATAGAGCAAGAGGTCTCCTCTGCTGGGCTTCTGGATGAATCCACTTGCTCATCAGAAGGAGAAGCTACTGAGGTATTACCCTAAGACAATTCCCCACCTTGAAGAACGAACAACTGAGGATCCCATTTCATGGTCTACCTGGGAAACTCTTCCACTCGAGAAAGGTAGCTCAGTGGTGCGCCTTTGTCTCACTTGACGATGATTTGAATGCCGATCTCCGAGATTGGAGTGATGAAATCCTAGCATTTGTAGATCAAGAGGTCAGTAGAGACATTGCAGGGGTCTTCTATGTTGAAATTGATGAAGGAACTGAAGAAGGCAAGGTGCTTGGTAAGCAATTCCGACGATGGAAAACATACGACTACATTGTGCATGAACTCTGTCTTGAAGAAATGATGATTACTATAGCAAGGCAAGGTCTAAATTTCTGGCGTTTTGAAGAATTATGGGCCAATGAATGGATGGATCAGCCCCCTTGCACGAAACAGTTTACAGATCGACAAGTGATTGCAAGACTACAGGTCATCCGTGCCCACTGAAAATACTCTGCATCCCATTCACTGCCACGATCTCAGTTTGCGCCGGATTAGAAATCGCTAGCTCGTATGCAACTAACCAAACGACAAAAGGCTGCAATGGATGCGTATCAGAAAAGAGAAGCGGCTTATGAAGAGAAATGCGAATTAGGAGCCTAGAACTAGCAGCTCTTGAACAAGCAAAGGAAGAAGAGGCTAAGAGACAGGATCATCTCAAAATGATCAATTTTCAAAAAGACTATACTCGAACTGCTACCTTACTCCAAGCCTCTGAGGCTCAAGGTTCTGCCTCCAATTACGATCACACTGTTGTGAGTGATTCAATGGAAGTGGATACTCATGTGGACACTGAAGCTACCACCCAATCGACTAAAATCACTGTCCCAGAATCTGCACTCATAACAATAGGAGGACAAGTCGATGAACATACCACCAAGGCAACCTGTAATGAAATGATCGTTTCCGACGCTCCTATCGCTGCTGAACCAGTGCAACAAACGGTTGGTCAAGTCACTAATAAGATCTCACATGTGGAAGAAACCGTCTCTACGGTATAAACAAATGTGGTAACTCTCAGCACCGATCTTGCTACCCACAAGACTTTCACCACCTCTGTTTTGGATGCGCTCAAAGAGGGAGAAGAAAAAAGGATTGCTGAAGAAGCAAGGGTAAAAGCAGAGGAAGCTGAATTGATGAGAAAAGAAAAAGAGTTCGAACGAGCAATGATGGAAAGAAGAATGAAGTTAGAAGAACAACAAAAAGCAGAACAACGGGCTCGCATCGAGCAAATGGAGAAACTCTTAGATATGACAACAAAGAAGGTGGAATCCCTTGAGAAGACAAAACCTCCGTCGGACGCACAGAACTAAGGTCACTCCTATCTGCCATACATTTTCTTGCATGATTCTGAACTGATTTCACCAAACTTGTAATTGCTAAACCATATATGAAATCATCCGAATCATGACAAATCTTATTGTCTAAATTCTGATTTTCCGAGTGCGTACAAAGATTAAAATACACTCTTTGTGTATTCAACGAATCAAAATCTGGAAAATAAGCCAAGAATGTTAGAAAGTTTGCTAAATGATTTAATTCTTTCGCTAAGAACTTAAAGCAAGTAAGATTCTGAGATAGATTGTGAAGAAATTTCCTTGTAACTTAAATTCTTCGATGCTAAGTCTCAGCAATCCTTAGTAAGCTTTGATCGCACCAAAAAGGGGGAAATTGTTGGGAAAATATTCCTGAATTACCCTTAGGAGCACAATGTAAAAGGTTTTGTTGGATCAAACCTTAGTACAAGGTCGATCATTGTTGAACCTTAGCATAGCTTAGCAACTTATGTAATGTCCTGTATAGGGTAAACATCGAGTTGTAATAGAATAGGTTGCTTGAAAGAATCTCAGCAGACATCAGAAAGAACAAGAAAGGAAAAGGAAACCAGTGATAGCAGAATGCTGAGGAGTCAACATCTGATAATACGATACAGGCTGCTAAAGGCGTTAGCAATCCGAAAACAAAAAAGTAGAAGAACATTTGTTGCGCATCAAAACCAGGAGTATGCTAGAAGATATCCAGCATCCCGTTCCAATAAAGGAACAGCAAAGCAAACCTCAACTACTACACCGCCATTCTGACCAACACGCGAAGATTAGATCTGTCAGAAGTAGGACGGAAAAGCCTGTACGTAGACAGAAAAGTTGGTAAAAAGCTACCTGCATTTAAGTAGAAAGATCCGTTGTGTCTAACGGATCTGCCAACTCAAACTTCGAGAAGACAACCATAAAAGGGAAGTCAAAGGAAGATGCAGGTGCTGCTCACTCTCTAACACAAACATACGCACAAAAGTCCCAAATAGAGACAAAAACCCAGAGAGCAGTTCAGTTGAAAGGCATAATACCGAGATATCTAAAAGTCTTTAACATCTTGAGTGTTCCACCACACATCTGACACTCATCTGAGGAATTCTTGAAGGATTCAAGAATCTTCAATCATTGGGATCACTTTCGTTATAGAAAGTATCCAGCAGTCAGTTTCTCGAGAAGAAATTGATTAATACGGGCACTAAAGCCGAAAACAAAGGATAGTTCGGAAGAGTCTGTAAAATCTTCCACATGTGGTAAAAGCGAGTTTTACGAAGGTGCGCCCTTGACTCAGCTGGAGCCACACCTGAAAGGTTCGGAGTATCAGAAGATAGCCGTGGAGCAGACAGACAGACGGCGGCTGATTGCTTTGCAGGGAAGGCAACTCTTTGTACACCGTATACTTTCTTAGTGAAACTCTTAGCGATTCGGCTAAGGAGTGGACGTAGATCATTTGATCGAACCACTATAAACCTTGTGTTCTTTTGTTGGTTACTTCTTTATTGCTTGTGAACTACAAGAACGTAACCTAGAAACGGAGTTGCTAGAATATAACTGCAATAAGTAACTTAAGCAAATCGGATTAATAACTTCAAGTCAAGAATACCTCATTTACAAGTAAACGCTAATTCTATTCCGCTACACCTCGTGCGTATATCTTACTGTTACCACGACGACTCTGATCTTGGGGACCAACATAGGACAGTATTGATTCTCTGGTGGAATGAATCAATATTAATTAATTAATTATATTTTGGGTTGAATATGGGAATTAATTAATTGATAGGCCTTATTTGCTATTTGCATTCTGGTCCCTGGTCTGGCCCATGAAACTCAAGCCCAATAGGAGTCCAGTATTTTCCTATAAATAGGCCTCAGTTCCTCAGATCTCAAAACACCACAAGATCATAAGTTGCACACAGCAAACCAGGTTTTGGGAGCTGTGGTGATCGACTAAGATCTAAGAACGAGGAGGAAATTTTGCTTCTCAACCGGGCAAGGGATCTGATAGAGAATCTTCACCAGATTTTCAGATCGAGTTGGGATACAAATCAGAAGATCAGATCAGGAGGATTTTTCTTCTCCCTCTATCCTTGATTTTCGAAAATAATTATTTTATTTTCTCAAGATTTATTTCCTCAATCTATTAGGAATTAAATCTTTGTGCGTGGGAAAGATCAAAGGGAATCTCCGCGCACTCGTTCTTCAGAGTTCATCAATCCAGGTATTTCGCATAAACCTTCTTATGCATAATAATATAGGAGCATGCTAGGATCATTCATAGGCATAGCAATTTATTTTGATATTCCAATTAACGATCCTTGGCAAACGGACTTCGTGATTCAGTTCACGAATCTCTTCATATAATATATTAAAAATTCATATTATTATTTTGGTCGGGTCGGGTGGCACCTAAAACTAAAACCCTGCACCTGACAATTGATCGGTTATGTTTTTTAACCTGACTCGACCCAAATTCATTGGATCGGGTCAGTTTTTCAGGTTTGGCTCAAAGAACCAGTAGCCAAAAAACCTATAACAATTGCACCTGTTGACATCGACGATGACACTCAAGTTTGGATGACTCCAATCATCAATTGCCTCAAAGGAGTCAACAAACCCACTGACACAATGAGGCCGCAAAACTCAAAATTCAAGCGGCACGATACACCCTAATTGGAGACTCGCTCTACCATCGAACAATTGAAGGACCCCTCCTCAAATGCGGGAACCACGCAGGGGGAAGGTCACTGGCAATAAGACCATCTCAGTTGGCTTCTATTGGCCAACACTCAAGAAGGATACCATGGAATATGTGAAGAGATGTGACAAATACCAAAGGATCAAGGTTGTCTCACAAAGAAGTGTGAAACCACCACATGCTACTGTGACTCGGCCATTCATGATATGGGGGATAGACCTATTAGGAAAATTCTCGTAAGGGATGAGACAAAAGGAGTACATTTTGATGGCCACCGACTACTTCACCAAATGGGTGGAAGGCGTTAGGCTGAACGAGGGACCTTGAAGTTATAAAATTCATTTGAAAGCACATTCTATGCCACTTCAGAGTCCCAAGAAAGACCAATAACAGGGCATAGTACGCAAGTGAGAGGCTCCAATTATTTTGCCACAAATATTGAATCAGGTTGACATTCTCAACTTCAAAATACCCCCAGACAAACGGCCTAGCATAATCAACCAACAAGACCATCATCAACACAATGAAAAAAAAAAGACTCTAGGCTTGCGAATCTAAAAGGGTTGAAGAATTGCCAGCTATACTTTGGTCGTATTAAACCACTCATCACACCGCCACTGGGGCTACGCCATTTTTATTGGTATACAAAACCACGCCATTATCCTGGTGGAAATATAAGTCGGTATTTGGAGTGCCAAGCATGTCAACGAACAGACTATCTAGGAAGCCATGCTAACAAACCTAGAGCTACTAGAAGAAGTAAGAAATGATGCCACTCTCAAAATAACACGAAGATCTCAACAGCTGCAATATAAAATATTTAATGAAATATCACAACTAGGCTATCCCAGCTACGCTTACTCATTTTATTTGCTTTTAGTTCATTCATTGTTTATTTTCTCATTGAAGCCATTACTAACTTGAGCATCGAGGCATCCCTACCCTAACCTTGTGTTTCTGCCCGACAGGACTCATGTCATGTGTTGCATATATCTAATCATAATTGACGCTAACATACATCTAGCAGATAAAACGATCAAAACACAAAAAAGCTATTCACATACATCACCAATGAATACGTTCAAAAGATAAAAAATGGGAGCAAAAATGATTTCAAGCATCAAAGCACTAATATTCATAGAACATTCACACAGTAAAAAATGTTCAACGGCAAAATGAAAACAAGGTGTCCAAATTGTACAGTTTTTAGGATTTTTAACAAAACATGATAAGTAGTCAGACAGCATGGGAGGAGGCAGGATCAACAGAAGTAGAGGTCGGTCGGTAGAAGCATCCAAAGCTTCTTGAATCTCGGCATCGACCCCGGAGGCATTGGCAGAGTGAACATCCTCAAGCACGACATCAAAACTTGGTTAAAGACCTAGCTTTAGAGTGGCCTTAAGGTTAGATGACTATGGATCAAGATTGGGAAAGTCGGTCATGTGGGCTTGGTCGGGTTTGATGTCCATTTTCTCAGGTTCAGGGTCGACAAAAACAAGTTGGGCTCAGTCTGGTGAAGTACGGTAAACTCTACAGGGTTGGCTATTGAATCTTTAGGCGGCGAATTCGGTCTGTTAATCACCCTACAAATTGAACATGAGACATCGCCTCGTTGCTTTCACCTTCTCAGAATCGGTGACCATGTCAACTAGTATCTGGAATGTAGGGGTAAACACCTCGGAACTAACTAAGGCATCCATGTAGACCCCGACCCCGACTGTTTTTGCCTTAGCAGCCCTCACCACAGCCAGCCGCTCATCCTGGCTTCTGTGAAATTGATCTCGGTAATCTCTCGCCTCATTTTCCCTCTTCAACAGCTTCTCCTCGAGGCCAGGCACCACCCACTACAGCTCCTTGTCATGTCCCTACGCCTTCTTGCTCAGCTCAACATGCTCGTTCTTGAGCTCATCAAACCACTGGCAATAGACACCAAGCTTCTAGTTCAAGCTCGCCAACTCAGTAGACAAGGTCGAAACCCTACAGTCCAGCTCGACCCTCCTCTCCATCTTGTCAACATGCTCCTTCCTCACTTGGCTAGTCCCCACAAACATCATGTCCATCGAAGTGCAAAAATCCTCACGAACGAAATTGTCTGGGGCCTGCAAAATGAACCCACAATCAATACAAAAAAGGAAAATAACTGCAAAATGGAAAAGAAGCACTCAAACCTTCACCAATATTCAGCCAATTTTGAAAGCCTCCTGGGCGAAAGAGCTGGAGAAATGCTTAGGCAGAACCACGTTATCCAGGAAGGCAAAGACCTAAGAACCGGGACTAGGCTGATCGGACGATCCCAAAGGAGAGGTATTTTTAAACCCGTCGGCGGGGTCTCTTATGAGTTCATATTTTCACTCATTATTGGTTTGATTTATCTTTGTTTTTCATTGCATTTTCATTTCTTTTAGTTATTTATATTGCATGAATCACTCTAGGAGGGTATTGCGCTTGTAGTGGTGTATTTTTGCATGTTTGAGGTCGAATTCACCGAAATTCCGTTCCGAAAGCAGTGACGTGCAAGAGTAGCAGTTAAGGATTTCTCCACACAAGGAATTCGAGCTATTGGCGCATGGGAACGGATAGATTTTTGAATTAGCTTTCCAACGCAACTGGAATCGGGTCAATCGGAGTTCGGGAGAGGAAGTTATGGCCAAAACTGTGAGATCGCACAGATAGACGTCGACCGGCGAGTGGCAACACGCGCGTCGATCGACGC
>JAPKLW010000004.1:1349477-1364073 GCA_026898455.1 Plectranthus barbatus
TTTGACCACTATATTTGCAATTAATCTGGTAGAAATATCAGTGATCAGTCTCCACCAAATACAAGTGCTCACAGTTGTTGCCCTCAACTTCGATACAGACTGTGGGCTTGGGATCAGAGTCCACGCCTGCTGCTTCCCACATACGACGTCTCTCCTTCTTGTTTTTAAGCACGGACAGAGATGGAAGCGAAGGAATAATCTGGGAGGATCCCCTCCTAGAGTCCTTCTCAGAGTCCCCATATCGCTACAAGCCTAAGGAGCGATGGGGATTCTCGGTCGCATGTTTCTTGGAGGCCGGGCCTCCTCGGTCGAGGTCAGTATCAATCCCGAACCTTCCTCCCTTTCCTTTTTCCTGGCTTGTATAGCAGCCAAAAGGGCTACTTGTGTGACCCGCGATAATTCTGCAAGAATGGCTCCTTTCCTTTCACTCTTATTAATCAAGTGAGTTGCACAGACACTCCTCTTGCCCTGGATAGTCGAGAACTAGCATTATTAATGCTCAAAGAAAACTAGAATCATACCCGCCTCTTCAATGGTAAGTTGCGTTTGCCAGTATGCTGCAAGAGATAAAAGAAAAAGATCAGCAATAGTAATATGAAATCAACATATAAGGTAGCAAAAATATGGTCGAGGTCGATATCGACACCAACCCCTAAATAGAAAACAAACTAAATCATTGGAGCCCCTCCTATGTTTTCTAGATCATCACGGGTTATTTGCAGCCACATAAACCCGTTCTTCCATCGTGGCATATTCTACGGGTACTTGGTGATCAAAATGGGGTGCTCACCATTCCACTTTACAAAATAATAATATCCCGCGTGATATCAAGAAATGGTATAAATTATGCCACTCCCTAAGGATCGACAAACCGAGCCCAGCATCATAGAAAGAAAACATGGTACCCAACAAGTAGCACCATCCCACGGGAGCCAACTGAAAAGGCGCAAGCCCGTATGACCGGAGAATCGCACAAAATTGTGGGTGCCCGTGGAACCCAATGCAATTCTTCACTGTAGCTAATTAAAAAGTAAAGAAGTTGTCAGTCGAGGAGCAACATCGGTCATCGATCCACGGCAATGTGTAAATTGTCCTCCCACTGTAGGAATTATACCATGAACCGAAGTTCACATAATTTAATTGAACTAAGAAACTTTGTAGATATCTAAATAATTGGCATACATCAATTATTCCCTTGCATGCTCTTATTTAATAATTTTACTGTCATGCTGAGGTTTATAAAATTACCTTACATCCGTAGTGTCTGCAAATATGTGTGTAGGGATTGAATCATTGTGCTCCATATTTAATCATGTGGAATAAAGATTAAATATCTTCAATTTTAATTCATAATTAAAATCAGAATTATAAGAGAGAGAGAGAGAGAAGAGAAGAGTCCTCAAAATCTGATCTTCTGATCTGTCACTCACTCCTATCCCAATATCTGATGAAGACTGCTACCGGATATTGCACCGATCAAGAAGCAGAATTTCCTTCCCCACTTAGATGTTGTCACCTACCAGCTCCCAAAAATATGGTCTACTGATTAGCAACTAATGAACATATGATATGGCGACATGAGGGGGTATTTATAAGAAAAATATGATTCTTAATGGGCTTGAACTTTTCATGGGCCAGACCAGGGACCAGTATGCAAATAATAAATAGGGCCTCTAAATTAATTAATTCTCATATTCAACCAAAAATACAATTAATTAATATTGATTCATGCCACCAAAGAATCAATACTGACCTACCCATTTTGTTGGAATCGTATACATAAAAGCATTATGATTGGTATATTGGGTAATGTTATGTTTGATATACTGGTAATCATTAATGACTTGCAATAAACAACTTCTATCGGAATTAACAATCATACGATGCGAACAAACACATCCAGTTATCTCGTCGATAGGGAGATCATACGGTGTGTAAGAGATCACAAAAGATCGTATAGATCGTTTGACCTAGCGAGATATAAACAGTTATCACAGTTGAGACAGTTTCTGGTTTGGCTGTCGGTTTAGGCTGCGGCACACAAGTCCATAAGTGGTTTATCTTGACTGCTTTGTGTGACCGGTACATCTCAATGTATTGATAGGATCAACAGTGTGATGAACCATTCTACTTGACATATGAATGAGTAAAGATCTCGGTAACTTGGTCGGATCTAAAGTCTATTGAAAGCTGAGGGGCACACATGGGTTGACTGTCACTTTGACTTGCTATGGTGGAGAGTCTTACATGTACTCGTATATCTGCATCTAGGGTGATGGCAGTTTGTGTGGGGTTTCCTCAGGCTGGATTTAGATAACCATATCCGTTTTAGGATGGTGACATTCCCTGGGAAGCTCACGAGGTTCGTTATGCTAAGTCCTGCAGGCTGAATCATTGATTCAAGCATAAGCGATAAGGGTTGAGTGGTACTATTCAGTAATAATAAGAGATTAATTAATTACAACTAATTGTCATACGCTGAATTAATTAATGAATGTCTGAAACCTTAAATATGGGGATTAACCAAGTCAATGCAACCCGTTCCTAATAACGTGGTAATAAAGGGGTAGGTCAGCATTAATTCTCTGGTGGCATGAATTAATGTTTATTAATTAATTATGTTCTGGGTTGAACATGGAATTAATTAATAGGAGGCCCACTTTATTATTTGCATTTGATCCCTGGTCTTGCCCAACACTGCTCAGAGCCCATTAGGGTTTATTAAACCCCAATAGCCCATTCTCCAGATCTATATAAATAGATAAATCTCTCATTTTCCTACATAAGTTTGAAGTTTCAATTCTGAAACCCTAGAGAGATTGAGAGAGAGTGGGCGGTTGTAGATCCGGTAGCGTATCCTCACCAGATGTCTGGATCGAGCAAGGGAGCAGATCAGAAGATCATATCTGTAGGAACACCATTGCTTTGATCGATTCCAGATCCAGATCTACACCATCATCATTGCCATCATCGATCTAGATCTGTAGATCAGTCGTTGGAGTCTCAGGTATTCCTTTGAATCTACGAATTAAATTAAATAGGAGCATGCATAGGGCATTTACTATGTCATGATATTTATTTTGATATCCATAAATCGAATCTGGAGTTATAATAAATGGCGATTCGTGTCGCCTATTGTAGACTCAGTTCCTACACATTTATTACCACGTTATGAGGAATGGGTTGCATGGGCTCGGTATATCCTCATATTTAAGGTTACAGACATTCATGAATTAATTTGAGCTCAGACAAGCTCCAAAATTAATTAATATCTTGTATTCCTAAGTTACACCACTCAACCTTTTTATTTATGCGTGAACTTAATCAGCCTGCAGGACTTTAGCATAAATGAACCTTCTAAGCTACTTAGGGAATGTCACCATCCTATACTGGATATGGTTACCTAATTCCAATCACAGACAGACATATACAAATTGATATCACCCAAGATGCAGATATACAAGTATATGTAAGACTCTCCACCATAGCACCTCAAAGTGACACACAAATATGTATATACTTCTGGACCTTCATTAGGCTTAAGATTTCATCAAGCCATTAAGATCAAGATTCTTTTAATGTCGGATAAAAGAATCGATCTTAGTTAGGTCCTATCAATACGTACCAAACATGCCAGCACATCTAGCAACCAAGATAAGCCACTAAATATTGAATGTGTTGCAGCCTAAACCAACAGTCTATCCTAGGACTGTTTCAGTCGTGACAACTGTTCAAATCTCGCTAGGTCAAGGGACACATATGATCTTCCGTGATCTCCTACACACCATATGATCTCCCTATCTACGAGATAAGAGGATATCATTGTTCGTTTTGTATGTTTGTTAATTGGACATGAGAATTGTATCATTGTATACAAGACATTAATGATTACCAGTATATCAAACAAAAATATTTACCGATATACCAATCATAATGCTTTGCAGTATACATAACCTAACAACCACAAGCCACGATGTTGAGGAGTTTGTCAGCCTGCTCAACAGTGACCATACGAACTGCAATATGGACGGCACCATTTCCTATGATCTCATCCTCCTCATACTGCTCTTCAACCAGAAAGAGGTGGAACTTGACCCCGATGTCAAGGCTTGGGCTTTGCCAGGTCAGTTCACGACCGACCTCCCAAAGATTCCTCCAACCCGACCAACCCAATAGGAGTGGCCTCAAAAGGCTCCAAATTTTGATGTCCTCCAGCATCTGGCTATTTCTGGACCACCCAGAAGTCTTATTGCAATATGTTGAAAGCCTAAAGAACTGAACAAAAAAAACCAGAAGAAAGATGGCAAATTAGAGATGTATGAGAAAGAAGGCCCCTAACACTCGCACGACACACCAAAATAAAGCATAAACAATACAAATGAGCATGGCAAAAATCTAGGACACAACCGAATGAAAATTAGAAAAAGCCACGAACGCTGGGGTTCGGTATCAACCTCGAAGCCCAAGCGATAACATGCAAAGACTGCACATTAAGCCTAAAACTACGACGCCAACAACGATCTAAGTCCAAGGTGATATACCCAATGCACCTAATGCAAAACGAAAACTAAGGAAACAACAAGAACAGTGGATCACACAATATCAGCCACCCACAAAGAAAACTAACCTCACCCACCTAGGCGCATAATGACAAGCAATGGACGGAGGCAAAATCAGGCATAAAACCCAAATAATACCAACAATTTCCAAGAAGTATAAAATCTGACACCCTACAAAGAGATGCATACATACTCACGACACCATAAACAAAAAAATCATTAGGTAATTTCAAACATGAATCATGCATGTGCGGAGTCGTGAAATGGACAAGAGTAACCCAAACAGGAACAAAAACACACCCCAACTATGGAGCCCTAATAATCACCTAATCTAACACTATCACAAATATACCCAACAGAAATCAAAGATAAAAAAAAGATGACGGTGACACACATCAATCAGACTAGAAAGATAAATTGAACCCAAGATCAAAAGAGAATAAAGAAATGAAAATAAAAACTAACCTCTGACGGCAAGAGGAGAACCAATGGCGAAGTCAAGAAGCCCCAAATGGAAATAAGATTACGACGTCGGTGAGCACAATGCAACCAAGAAATATTTGTCGAAAATAGCATGCTAGAGAGAGATCGTCAGAGAAATGAAAAATAGAAGGCAAAACCACTTTAAAATAAGAAATCGTTCAACTTTCGTAACTGCCCCCAAAAAAACCATCTATTTATGTATTATCACTTATTTGGGCGGCAAACTCAATCCATCAAAATTGCTTGTGGCTGATAAGCTCGTTTTTCTACACTCTTATCGCATTGTTTTTCCTTTCTTTAATGCATTTTAGTACGTTTTCTTGAATAAACTGAGCATGAGTATATATTAGAGGGTGTTATGCTTGCCATGGTAAGATTTCGCAGGTTTTAGGCCAAATCCAATGGAGAACCCGTACGGAAAGCAGCAGATGTTCAAAGAAACAGTAACTACTTCTTACACCGATGGAATCTGAGCTAATGGAGCATGTCAATTGAAAGATCTTTGAATTATCTCTCCAACGCAACTAGAATCGGATCAATCAGAGTTTGGATGCGAAAGTTATGGCCAAAACCGTGAGACTGCGCAGAAGGGTCGGAAGTGGCGGAAACGTCTCTGTTTCGACCGAAATGAAGCTATCTCGGCCGGGCCGAATTCTCCATGTCGGCCGTGGTAAGGGCCATCTCGGCCGAGACAGACTTGTTTGGCGAGATTTAGCGAGATTTTCACATATTTTGAGCGAGAATTGCTTGGGGAACAAGATATACATCAATTTGGAAGCAATAAATCATACCTTTTGAAGATATGTATCCAAGGCCTCAACTCTACTACTATATAAACTCTTCAATAGCTCAGAATTATAAGCCCCTTTTAGTTTTGAAACCCTTTCTTTTAGTTTTTATCTTCTTCCCCCTTTACAGTTTTTACACCTTTATTTTCTGTTTTCTTTAGAATTCCTCTTTACTTTTATTTGTTGAACCTTTACTTTTTAATGCAATCTTTATTTTTCCCTGCAATGTTTATCTTTAATATGTTAGGCTAGAACCCTAAACAGGTTCTAGGGTTTCTCCATCGGTGATGCTTGTTTAGATTTATTTATTCAAACCCTTGTATTGGTTTAAACTCTTTGATTTTATTTCAAATCTATTTTCAATTGAAGGATCGAGAGATGAAAATTGGAATAGGTTTTAGTTATTGATGAAGGACCGAAAGGTGAAAATCGATAATAGGAAGTAAGAGTTTAGTACTTTTGATTATCTGTCCGACCAAGAATATTTCAATTGTAGGAAAATCTAGATCTTTATGAAATTGATTAATTGGTGTATTTTGAGACCGAGAGGAGAGAGATCACTAATTAGTAATTTAGGTTTTAATTGCCCGACCAAGGAATTAACTCCAAAATAAAAGGTTTTCCATCAAAATTGTGTTTTATGGGTTTGAATATTTAATTCTTGCATGTTGATCAGTTTGGTAGATTTCCCTAGAATCTGTGCTTTTAATATTTGAATTTCTCTCTTTAATTAATTGTTTTGAAAAACCAAAACCCCAAAAATTGATTTGCCCAAACAAAAGATCTGAAAACCATATCCAGTACATGATTTTCCCTCGTTGCACTATCCTTGTGGGATCGACCAACCTTTGGGTTGTTTATAAATTTATTTGCCCTTTGCTATAATTTGTATGCAGATTTAGCATCTATCAAAATTGGCATCGTTGCCGGGGATAGTCAGACGGCGAGTCATTACTGGAAAGTTGAAGAACTTTTGGATTGGGTTGTACTCTTTCTTTTTATTTTCGAGTAGTATTATTTTTCTTTATTTTGGGGTCTGTCGCTGTGTTTTCCATTCGCGTGAGTTTTTCTGAGTCGCGTCTGTCTCGGCCGAGGTGAGTCCCACCACGGTCGAGACGAGTTACCCATCTCGGCTGTGATATCATTTGCCATGGTCGAGATGTATTTCTCCATCCCGGCCGAGATAAAGTCCAAAACGGCCGGGACAGCCTGATCTTTCCTCATTTTTTGTGCAGGTGCATGAACACACGGAGCAAAGGGAAGACACTCGAGCCCGTTATACCAGAGATCGAAGCAGCCTGTAGAAACATTCGAAAGAGAGGAAAAAGACTGAACTTCGAGATGGAAGCAAATCAAGAAGCCCCTCTGCAGAACATGACACCGGAGGAGCAGAGGCAGTTTGTGAATGAGGTGCAACAACTGAGGGCGCAACTTCTTGCAGCCCAAGCTACCCAAGCCGAGCAAGCCGCAAGATTGGCGGAACTGAATGAAAGGCAGGTCATGGTGCCATAGAGGTCTATTCTAGACCGATTTTTACCACAGCAGGAGAAAGCAGGATTCAGGGTTGGCATCAACGCCAACAATTTTGAGCTGCGCACAGGGCTGATACAGATGGTGCAGCAGAACCAGTTTGGGGGGAGAGCCGTAGAGGATCCGTATGCCCACCTCAACCAATTCATAGAGGTGTGCGACACGATAAAGCAGAATGGAGTCCCCCAAGTCGTCATCAGGATGAGACTGTTCTCATTCTCACTCAGAGATGAGGCGCGGTCTTGGTATGCTGGGCTTGATAAAAGCCAAATTGGGACATGGGAGGAGCTGCGAGCAGCATTCCTCACCAACTATTTCCCACCAAGCCTGTTGCTGAAAAGGAAAGCTGCCATCACCACATTCAAGCAGCTCTATGATGAGTCACTGCATGAAGCCTGGAAGAGGTACAAGGAGCTCCTGCGACTCTGCCCTGGACATGGAATTGATCTCGAGATGCAGGTCTGCCACTTCTACGAAGGTCTGAATCCTCACATAAAGGAATTGGTGGATGCATCTGCTGGCGGGATCTTGATGAAGAAAAGTGGAGCAGAAAGTATGAGGCTTCTAGCAGACATGGCACTGAACAGCCACCAATGGCCTACTGAGAGACAGATTCCAGTCAAAGTTGTTAAGACCAAGACAGAATTTGATTTGGTCGCGGAGGTGAAGAAGCTCCGAGAGGAAATTGAGAAGCTGGGAACTGCTAAGGTTGCTGCTGTTAATACTGAGCCAAGTATGGCAATTGTACCGGTGGAGGCTGACTACATCAACCGGGGAGCAAGCAGTTCATCTGGAGCTGCGAATTCGGAGGTGAACTACATTGGCGGTAGTTATCAGAATAACTACCGAGGTAATCAGGGGTATCACTATAACCATGGGCGACCTCACCCTGGTTTTTCTTATGCTAACCCCACTGCTGCAGAACACCCTCCCCCTGGTTTTGATGTAGGTACTGGTGGAGAGATCGTGGAGAAAAAGAAGTCTGTGCTAGAGGAAACACTCGAGAAATTCATAAAGAGCTCAGACAAAAGATTCGGCAAGGTGGAGAATGAGGTGAAAGGGATGGCCAATCACATGCAACTGATGACGAAGCACCTGCAGATGATGGACACCCAGTTGAGTCAGATTGCCGCTACCTTGGGAAATCAGCACAAGCCGGGCCAACTTCCGAGCATGACAGAGACAAATCCAGCAAAGGCAACGCCAGTAAATGCCATCTCGCTGCGATCTGGAAGGAGATATGAAGGCCCGAGCAACCCGGAAAGAGAAGATTTTGGAGGAGCAGAGGAAGAAAATCCCGAGCAGAACAGCTCTGTCTCGGCCGAGATGGCCCCCATCCCGGTCGAGGCAGAGGAAAGCAGGGCGGCCAAGATAGAAGGAGACACGGCCGAGACAGAGCAAGGCAGGACGGCCGAGATTCAGCCGTCTCGGTCAAAACAGAAGGCCAAGCAGGACGAGAAAGAGAAGGAAAAGGAAGGAAGAAAAACTGATCTGGTGCCTCCAATGCCTTTCCCACAACGATTCGCAAAGAAAAGGGAGGACTCTAAATTCAATAATTTTGTTGAAAATCTTAAAAAGGTGAACATTAACATACCTCTTGTTGAAGCTCTCAGGGAGATACCGGGATACATGAAATTCCTAAGGAGGCTGATGAGCGAGAAGAAGCAGTTCGTGGAAAACGAAACTGTAAAGATCCATGAGGAATGCAGCCTACTCCTACAGAAGCAGATCCCGATCAAGAGGTCTGACCCAGGATGCTTCTCGATACCTATCGAGATCGGAGGCAAAGAGTTCCAAAATGTACTGTGTGACACCGGGGCAAGTATCAACCTGATGCTCTGGTCCATCTACAAGAAGCTACAAATCGGAGAGATGAGAGCCACTATGATTACCCTCCAGATGGCGGACCGATCTGTGTCCAAGCCCAAAGGTATCGTAGAAGATGTTCTCATTCGTGTTGGTCACCTTATTTTCCCTGCAGATTTTGTCATCCATGACATGAAGGAAGATGCCAACACCCCAATGATCCTGGGAAGAGAGTTCCTCGACACAGCTGGTGTCCTGATCGATTGCAAGAAGGGGGATATCACACTGAGAGGGAATGAAGAGTCTATAACCTTCTTCATTGACAAGAACAAGAGGAAAGGGGAATGAAGAGTCTATAACCTTTCTTTTAGTTTTTATCTTCTTCCCCCTTTACAGTTTTTACACCTTTATTTTCTGTTTTCTTTAGAATTCCTCTTTACTTTTATTTGTTGAACCTTTACTTTTTAATGCAATCTTTATTTTTCCCTGCAATGTTTATCTTTAATATGTTAGGCTAGAACCCTAAACAGGTTCTAGGGTTTCTCCATATGTGATGCTTGTTTAGATTTATTTATTCAAACCCTTGTATTGGTTTAAACTCTTTGATTTTATTTCAAATCTATTTTCAATTGAAGGATCGAGAAATGAAAATTGGAATAGGTTTTAGTTATTGATTGAAGGACCGAAAGGTGAAAATCGATAATAGGAAGTAAGAGTTTAGTACTTTTGATTATCTGTCCGACCAAGAAGATTTCAATTGTAGGAAAATCTAGATCTTTATGAAATTGATTAATTGGTGTATTTTGAGACCGAGAGGAGATAGATCACTAATTAGTAATTTAGATTTTAATTGCCCGACCGAGGAATTAACTCCAAAATAAAAGGTTTTCCATCAAAATTGTGTTTTATGGGTTTGAATATTTAATTCTTGCATGTTGATCAGTTTGGTAGATTTCCCTAGAATCTGTGCTTTTAATATTTGAGTTTTTCTCTTTAATTAATTGTTTTGAAAAACCAAAACCCCAAAAATTGATTTGCCCAAACAAAAGATCTGAAAACCATATCCAGTACATGATTTTCCCTCGTTGCACTATCCTTGTGGGATCGACCAACCTTTGGGTTGTTTATAAATTTATTTGCCCTTTGCTATAATTTGTATGCAGATTTAGCATCGATCAGTGGTCTCGCCATTGAACCAACCCCAAGGTCTTTCATCGAACCCATCCATGGGGTCGTCACCGAACCCCTATGTCGAAGCCAAAGAAATAAGTACTAGAGTTCACACTCATTAATGAAACTTGTGGCCGCAACAAGCGTAATGAGATCTGCAAGAGCCTACGAGGCGTCCCTAAGAGTCCTTAAACACGCCGAGATCTCTAAGGACTATTCCACAACTCTTTGGAGTTATCAAAATGCACGCCCGAGAGCAATACTCTCATGTAAGGGGACATCTCACGAAATGATTCTAACAAACTGCGTAAATCCCACAGCCACGCATAGGCCCTCGGGATGGCTTTCTGAATCCACCCAACACCAACATACGCAAATGCCCCTTGGGGCAACCGTACGAATTGAGTCGACTCTAGGTCACTCATACCTCCAAATGGATAAGCAAACCCCAGAGAACACCTCCAGGGCCCTTGGGAATGCCCATCGGGGTATCCAGAGACTCTGCACTTTGATTTGGCTTTGACCCGTATCTCAAATACGCCTCAAAGCCAAAATGGCTATTGTTGAAGTCAAGCCCAAGCGGCCCAAACCGACCAAGGCCGATTTGCGCTCATGAATCAGATCAAATGTGACACAGCCCACTAACTCATATCGTAACCTAGAAGCCAAGTCAAGACCCACTCCGATGTACCTACAGACCCTGAGTTTGGGTTCAGCATCAACCTCGGGTTAGGGTTCGACACGACCCTAGCGGAATGGGAAGGAAGAAGCCATTAGAGAGGTGTAACGTTAGCCCTAACCGACCTCGAGATTTTTGGGGTTTGTTCCGAAAAATTTGGGGTCGCTCTCGATCCAAGCTAGGGTTTGTTAGGCCCAAACCCCTAATAACGGGTCTCTATGCCTATAAAAAGGAGATCCAGAGTCATTTTCGGTATCTATTTTTTACACGTTGTAAGTTAGTCAAAACTCTGTCAAAATAAACTCTTCATTTATCATCAATTTTCTGTGTTCTTCGTCTTAATTTCTCGTATTTAATTCTCGTCTTTCTCGTTATCAGCTAAATCCTAACACGATTGTAAGAGCTCCAATCTGTTCAGATTTGAATCTCGACTGGACTAATATTTGAAAATATAATTGGTGGAATAAACACAATCTCCAATGAGCTAATAATTGCAAAAATATTATGACTTAAATTAATATTTTTAACTATCATATTTTTTTATAATTTTGACGGATATTTTGTAACTCTTTTAGTATATATACTAAATTATTATTATTATTATAATTATTTTCTACTAAGTCATATAATAAATAATGATTAATATTTCTCTAATAACCTCAATAATCCACAAATTTTCTATTTTTAGATGATTTGATGATAAAACTTATTCTTACAATATTAGTACTAGTTTTCAAAATAATACCACCTTATAATAATATTAAATTAGTTTAAAGTTTACTTTTCTAATATTTTACTATTGAATTTGAGTTTTTAAAACATTTGAAAATTCATATAATAACTATTTAATTTTAAATATTCTATCTTTAGAGGTTAAAGTATAATGATGTCATCGCCCAATATTTTATACTGTATTTATGTAGCCTTTGGCATTAACATACAAAACTAAGCGTTTGGTTTAACTGTCGGGAATCACTATGGGTATGGGTTTTATAGTAGAGGGAATGGGTATGGGTTTGATTTTTGGGAATCATTCTCAATTCTGATGTTTGGTTTAATAGATGGGTTTTAGAATCATTTTTAATTCTGATGGTTGATTTTTAAGTTTATAGGTTTATAAAATAATTAAAATATTATACAAATAAAATTAATTTAATAATAAAAAAATAACAAAATAAAATCATATTAAAATAAATAAATAATCTATTTATCTTCTTATTTGTATAATAAAATATAAAATTAAGATACAAAATAAATGATTGATTTTATAATAATAATAATAATATTATTATTATATATTTAAAAAATAATATATAATTATAATAACATATAATATTATAAATAATATAATTATCAAAAATATTATAAAAACAAGAAAATGAAAATAAATAAGAAAATAATTATAAATAAAATGAATTAAAAAAATAAGAAATAAATAATTAATTTAATAATAAAAAATTAAGAAAATATAATCATATTAAAATAAATAAATAATATATTTATCTCCTTCTTTATTTTATAAAATATAAAATTAAGATAAATAAATTATTAATATAACAATATTATAATTTTAATATATTATTATAATAACATATAATATTATAAAATAATATAGTTATCAAAATATTTTTGAGTAATATTATAAAAATAAATAAATAAGAAAAATAATTATAAAATAATATGAAATAAATAATTTTGGTAATGAAATATGGGAATGAAAATGAAACCCATCAATTTGGAGGATTTTGGTGATTCCTAAGTATTTGGGTATCATTCTCATATTTTCATTCTCATACCCTTTAACCAAACAGTGGGTTTCGGAATGATTCAATTCTCTCATTCCGAAACCCATCAACCATACGCCCCCTAAATGTACGCTACAATTTTCTAATACTATTGTGTGATGATAATTGATAAATGTTTAGAGTTTTTAGTTGCAGATTTAATTACTGCATATTTGGAGTATAATGAACAAGTCTTGTCATTGCCCTAACAACGCTTTTAACTATCATGATACATTAAAAATATTAATAATTACCTATTTAAGTAATAAATGCAATATATCAAACAATAAAATATGATAACATATGAATTATAAATTAAACTTTAACTATAAATTTCATTGCTACACGTGATGTTTTACTAATATAAGAATGATCTTTGTTTTATCTCAACGCATTGCTTGTTCATTACAATAATTTGAACCAAGGAATAATGATTATTTAATATAAAATTGATGTTTGTTTAACTAACAATATACTCTGTATCCCAATTTAATTATCACATTTTCCATTTTTTATCTCAATTCATCAGTCTAAAAATTGAAACTTTTTCACACTCGACAAAAAAGTATTAATTTCACTCAATTCATTCTACACTCACAATTTTTGATTGTTGTCCAATCAAATCGTAACAATAAAACCGGAACGGAGGAGTACCTTATTTGAAAATGACGAAAACAATTTGACATAGTTATATAGAAAATTGACTAAAATATTTTAATTGTATTGAAAAAAAAATTAATACCTTCAATTAATCAGAATTATTCAATCTTATTAAAGATACTCAATTTTCCCTAATGCCAAACTTCACTCACTGTTAATCCCTTATTTTTGAGGGAAAATTGAATATTTTATTTATTTTTTTATTTTATTCCGAATAACTTCCGTAAAATAATTTTATTCTATATTTGTGTTCTGTCATTAGTTAATTTTATCGCTAATATTTAACAAGGTTAAATTATTGTTGAGTCAATGTTATTTCCATTTGTTGACGTATCATCCACATAATTATTAATTTATTTTTTCTTATTTTTCTAGTTAAATTAAGAAAAACCCGAAAAATGTTTTTTTTTTCTTAAATCCTCCACAATCCGAATGACATCAAAAGAACACAAAAATTATTCATTCTTGTCACCTTCAAAAATCCAATTTTGAATTGCTCAATTCTAAATCCGAAACATGGGACTCCAAGAATTTTCCCTATATTGCATGAAGGATAAATAGGGGAAAATACCCTAAACTATTGACTTTTTCGTAAAAATATCCAAATCTTTTACAGTTAGTTAAAAATACTTTAATCTTTATTTCCGTCTGTAAATTATACCAAAACAAATTAATACCGTTAAATTTGTATGACTCAACCGTTAAATGACAACTTGGCGTCCTACGTGGCAAATCAAAACATAATAATACCCTCATCTATTAATATTTTTGGAAAATACTCTTATTTGTTCATATTTTTGGAAAAAAACCCTTATCTATTAATATTTTTGCGAAAATACCCAAATATATTACTGTTAGTAAAATACTCCAATCTCTAATTTTGTATCTGAATTACACCAAAATGAGTTAAGACCGATAATTCTCTTTGATTGTTGAAATATTATTTGTTATGTATTCAAATACATTTCCTTTCTGGAAGTATTTAAAACTCATCAAATCACAAGATGGTACTCACACTATAAGCTCTAATTATTATTATTTTTTCTTTAGATGGACATTGAGAATACAACACCTTATTCATCTACTTGAATGTTGGGAAATTTGGCTAAGTTTCCTCTCCCCAGTAGCTACTTGTTT
>JAPKLW010000004.1:1364083-1468318 GCA_026898455.1 Plectranthus barbatus
ACACATTTTCCGCTGCCAAGTTATACCCTGATAATCCGGGACCAACATTGAATCACAAACTATAATCTCAATAGATTTCTATAATCACTTGACGGATCATTGTTTTATCTATTTCTATAGTTTGTGATTCAAGTAGATGAATATGGTGTTGTATTCTCAATGTTCACCCAAAGAGAAAAAAATAAAATAATTAGAACTTATGAGGTGAGCACCATCTTGTGTTTTGATGAGTTTTAAATACTTCCAGAAGGGAAATTTATTTTTATATATAACAAATAGTATTTCAAGAATCAAAGAGAGTTGTCGATGTTAACTCGTTTTAGATAATTCAGAAACAAAATTAAAGGTTGGGGTATTTTTAAATAAGAGTAATACATTAGGGTATTGTCCCAAAAATATTAATAGAAAATGATATTTTTCCAAAAATATTAATATGTAAGGGTATTTTTTCGAAAATATTACTCCATCCGTCCCGGATTAATAGTCTTGTTTGCTTTTGGCACAATAACCAAAGGCATGTGAGTGTAGAATGAGCTGAGTGGAATTAATATTTTATTGTTGAGTGTGAAAAAGTTATCATTTTTAGAAACGAGACTATTAAACTAGGATGAACAAAAATGGGAGAAACTATTAAAATGGGACGGATGGAGTAATAGATAAGGGTATTATTATTATGTTTTGATTTGCCACGTGGGATCCATGTGGTATTTAACGGTTGAGTTATAAAAAATTAACGGTGTTAATTCATTTTGGTATAAGTAAAGATTAAGATATTTTAATTAATTGTAAAATATTGGGATATATTTCCAAAAAAATTAATAATTTAAGATATTTTTCCCTGTTTACCCTTCATGAATGATGAAATTTGAGAAGCCAGAGCTTCTCAATGTAGGCCGCCATGATCTCCTTTGGCACAAGCTGCGTGAGGCGTAAGGTCTTGTGAATTGTGATCATGGTCCATCCAACGTCTTTTGATCATGGTCCATATGTGCCTGCAGTTGCTCAGGCATCCAATCTCATCTTCGCCGTCAAACTCGCACAAGCACACTGCATACTTCTCTGGCATCTCATTCCCCATTAATAAGCACCGCCGACACCATCAGAGCTCGGAGGAGGAGTGTGCATATCGATTAGATTTGGATAAGTATATACTCCATAATATATCTATGTACGCAAAAAAAATAAAACTAGAGTATAAAATACCTATTTTTAACTGTGTTTTCCTTGTATTCTGCCATTTTAATGGTGTTACCCTTTCTTAAAAAGTTAATTACAGTATTAAAATTAAGAGAAAAAGTATCCATAACCAATTAATTATATACATGTGAGAATGTCACAGTTACATGCATGATCATACAAAGCCCTCCTGTTAGCACGAGGATTTTGTGTGCTTCATAAATAATTTCACCGTGTCAAGATAAGAAAAAGAATGTTTAAATGGATTTGGACTGAAACATGCAACATGTTCATTATCTAACCAAAGAGGTGGGGGTGGGTTGTGAGAGCACCTTGCCTGAATAATAAAGCTCACAAGTTCCAGCTTCTCATTCAATAAATGTGAAACAAAATTATCAAGTTTAAATAAATGTATTCCTCTTCAAAATTATCTAACCAAACAATCAACCATCATCATCTCTGCGTGGAGTAAACAAGGCAAGAATGTATCAATATAAATAAACAAGCAACTCTTGCAGATGCACACAAGAAAAATAACTGTCGAAATCAAAATATACTTGTGCATGGGAATAACAAAAACTAAATTTTCGTATCATCCAAATCTTAAGAGATCAAAAGGCAAAAAAAGAACCAAATCAAGAATTGAATCACTGAGACACACCCAACCACTTCGTGAAATTCTCGAATTCTGTATAGTCACTGTCTGAGATCATCGTCTTGTACCATGATTTGCTAGCTGCATTGATGGCTGAAGCTTCCTCCTGCAAAGTTGGCAAAACAACAATTCAGCAATCACAGATGGAAGAGTAATCAAAGAAGCAAGCATGCATAATCAACGAAGTCTACTGGTTAACATACATGTCAAAGTTTGTTCTTAAAGACTAAAGCCAACATTATATATTTACCGACAAATCATAACTAATAAGCATCATTTTGCAGCATGATTCAGTAGAAACAACTTGGAACAAAGGCATAAACATGAAAACACAATTATGTGCGTGAAAAAAAAAATCATCAAATAATCAAAAACAAAAAATGAACATAATATGGATAGGAATTCAGTGATACCTTAGTGATGGGCTTCCTTTTCTTATCAAGCTTCTCTTGCTTGGCTTTAACCCTCTGGGCCTCGGCTAACAGCGCCATCCTCTTAGCAGCCTTGGCATATGGGTTGAGTTTCAACATCACATTCAGATTCTTCAATGGATTCTTTTTCAGAGGAGCCCTCTTCACCTCCTTCTTGATTGGCTTCACAACAGACTGCACCTCATCAGAATTGATAATCCTAGCTAGATCAGCGTTCACCATCTTCGCCCTAGGCAGAACGTACCCATTCTTCTTCTCCGATGGCTTGTCGAAAGTGCCGTAAATCTCGTCGAGTTTCTCAAAAGCTGACTTAGTCCAGATAATAAACCTCCCCAGATGGCCTCCCGGAGCAAGCTTGAGAAGATTCAGGCGAGAAACATGAGCAACCTCCACTCCAGGGATGTTCCTGAATGCCTTCACAAGCTTCGCCCCCTCCGTTCCATACACAACCAGAGGACCTTTCCTCGAAATGTATCGGCGATTTCGCATTTTACCCTTTCCGGGACGGATACTGTGGCTGTCCTTCGCCTTCTCTGCATCGGTAAAAGCTCCGATTTGCTTCAGAACTTTGAGCGCAGCGTTGGTTTTCTCGACACCCTCGGCGGAATCGGAAACAACAAGCGGCAACTCGGGAACCTCCTCAATCTTATGGCCACGAGCAAGCACCAACGACGGAACGGCGGAGGCGGCGATCGCCGAAACCACGGCGTGGCGTTTCTGGGTGACGTTTACTTGCCTGTGCCACCGGCGCCAGATCTTCGTGGGAGCGAACATGCGCCCACCACGGCACATGTTTCCGAAGGCTCCCTGTCCAGCGCGGTGGGTGCCGCCGCCGGGCACACGGGGAATACGTGATACGGCGCGGCCGGTACCCCACGACTCGGCCGAGGTTTGGTGACCGGCTTTCTTCGAAACTGCATAGGGCTGGCGGGCATTTTTGGAGATCTGACCGTGCACAAACGTGACGATGTCGGGACGTATCGCCGACTTCATGACATCCGGAAGGGGCAAGCAATTGGCGGCAACGTCACCATCGGTAGCCATGTCATTCTCCAGCGGCTGAACGGTGACGAGAGGACGGGCGGCGGCGGCCATTTCCTCAAAATCGAAGTTTGAGGTTTTGGGTAGAATGGAGTATAGGGTTAACGCAGACTGCTGAGTGAAGAAAAAAAAATATATATCTTCTTTACAGAAATGACACTGAATTTAGTTAGGGTTTTCGACTGATTGGGCCATCACCCAAATGAATGGGCCATATTCTATGTATAATATTTCAAAGTTAAAAATAAATTTTTAGGATTAATACTTTTATTAGTATTATTTTTATTTGTTTTGTTAAAAATAAATAAATGATAGTAATTTTTATATATTCAGTATGGTATATAGATGATATGCATCAAAGAAGAATCGAATACGAGCGAGCTCTTGAAGAAGACCGATAACTATACGTCAAAATGTAGTCATATCTACTAGAAATTGTATCTATATGAAATGTGACATGCTAAATCTTCTAAAAATCATCTCTCTATCAAATATTTGTAATATATAGACTATATCTGTAATAAATAGAGTATCCCGTGATTTTTCAGTTGAGATAGTTTAGATTAGATATGTTTCTATATGTATAAATAGGTATAAAAGGATCCATCTATCATATACTTTATACTTGCTCGAATAATAATACCTGGCAAATTTTCAGATGAGACGGTCTCATCATTTTTATTGTGAGACGAATTTAATGAAATGATGTATTTTTTTATTGCAAATGATGTCTCACCATTTTTATTGTGAGACGAATTTAATAAAATGATGTGTTTTTTTATTGCAAATGATATGTTTCTTTGTTGCAAATAATGTAATTTTTAAAAATGAAATGATGTATTTAACTTATTGAAATGATGTATTAAGGTCTATCTCTCAATAAAAAATGATGAAACCGTCTTTCAGGAGACCATCTCATAATACTTTGTTCATGCTTACTATTCTTGCATCATTTCTTTAAGTTTTTGTTCAACACAATCTAATTTAAAATTTCTAGATTAATACTCCCTCCGTCCCATTGTATTAGACACGGAGGGAGTGACACATGAACCAAGACGAAAAATAAATGATTGTTTAAAGAAAGATTAACACTAAAAATATTACTCCCTCCGTTCCAATTTTATAGTCCGGGTTACTATTTTAGGATATTTCAATTATATAGTTCAATTTCTATATTTGGTAGTTTGGTAATTTACAATTATATCCCTGAATAACTTTGGAAAATGAGAATATTAAATGTAATATTATGAAAAATAAGAGGTTAATTAATGCTATAAATAAGGGTAATGTTGGAAGTTTATTTGAATATTAAATAATTTTTGACAAACGCGTAACATCAAACTGGACTATATAATCGGAACGGAGGGAGTAATAAAATAAACACTAATTACCTACTTAAAAAAGTCAGAATGTAGTCAACAACAACAAAATAAGCACTAATCAAAATTGAAGTGCTGAAAATGACTTTTTGGAGCCTAATTTTTAAATACAAATTCAGATTTTCCACTAAAACACATCCTATAAATATACAAATTTTTCACTTAAACACTTCCTATAAATACACTTGGAAGTGATCAAAAACAAAAAAGCAAAAATTCAAAGGAAAATGGGGAAAGCTGGAGACATTTCTGAAGGAAAACAAAAAGAGATTGTGGTCTTCTTGCTGGAGAATTCCACAAACAGCAAACAACTTAGAGGAATTCTCAATGAAGCTGCCTCAAGTTTTCTTGTTCAAGATCTTCAATTTCAAGGATATGGAAAGTTGCAAAAGAGGCAAGAACAAGAGGTGAGGTTCTGCATGTGATAAACAAAAGACATGGTAGAAAGCTGAAACATGAGGTAAACAATGCTCAAATTGTTGCAGTTCATTATCAAAAAAGAGGTTCAATTAGAGCACTTGCTGAAAGCCTAAACATTCCTAAGTCTACTATAGGAAGATGGGCTAAAAAGAACCTGATCAGAGCACACACAGATGCAATTAAACCATGTCTGACAGCTCCAAACAAACTGTTAAGATTGAGTTTCAGTTTACATGTCATAGGATATGATAATGTTTTGAAGAAGCATACATTCAAGCCAATGGAAAACATTGTTCACATAGATGAAAAATGGTTTTACTTAACCAAAAACACACATAGATGCTACCTGGCACAATCAGAAACTGAATCACATAGGGCATGCAAGAGCAAGAAATTTATCCCTAAGGTGATGTTCATGTGTGCTGTTAGTAGGCCTATATTTTCAGAACAGGGGAGTGTCATTTTTTATGGTAAAATAGGGATGTGGCCATTTATTGAAGAGGTTGCAGCTAAAAGAAATAGCAAGAAAAGGGTTGCTGGAACATTGGAGCTCAAACCAATTCAAAAATTTAGATGGGTGGGGATTTAGGGTTTTAGAGGGGTAGGGTAGTAATTTTAGGTGTAGTTAATTTTGATTAAGTTGTGTTAATTTTTTGTCAAATTAAGAAACATGTCTAATAAATAGGACGGACCAAAAAGGAATACATGTCTATTACAATCACTACTAAAAAATTGCGAATTTACGACCGATTTGCGACCAAAAAAAAAAAGGGTCGCAATTTTGCGACCGACTAACAACGGAATTGCGACCGAATAGAAATTTTTAATTTTACGACGGAATTGCGACAGGATATTCCGTCGCAGATTTTTTGCGACGGATTTGCGACCGATTTTTCCGTCGCTAAATTTTGCAACCGATTTTTCGGTCGCAAAAACGCGAATTTCTAGTAGTGAATGGGACAGAGGGAGTATTTTAATTAAAACCTCCAAAAATAAATATAGAGATTTAGGGATAAGATCACTTTCTTATGTGAAAATTTAAACCACAATAAAGTACATATGAGTGAGAGATATGCATGCAATTAATTTTTATTTTATTTTTTTAAGAAACCATTTGCAATTAGTTTTAATTTTAAAATCGTTGCTACTTGGGTTTGCCGAGAGCGTGCCACAATTAAGAGGGTGATGTGCTGCTATAAGCGATTTGCCAAAACTTGTATCTTGTGATTAAAAAAATATGGATTTGATTTAGGCCCATTTTCTTGTTGGAGGCATAATTAGTGGCTGTTGGGCGGACTGTCATATAAAATCCACCGGGGATAGCAGTGGGGAAGCTCATACCAGTAAGATTAGCAATTTGTGCTTGAGAATATAAATTTGAGAAGAATACCTGTGTTTGTTGAATAATCATACGTGGTTGTTGTTGGGACTAAGACTGCTTCTGCTAACGATGTTTTGGTATATAGCTGGAAGAAGTTTCATGAGGCTATTCAAGAATTGATGGCGACTTCTGACTAGGAATTGATGTTACTAATGGATTGATAAGAAGCTTTGGCCCATTTTCTTTTTTTTTAGAATCCGTTGTCATCAGGGCCGGCTAATTTTGGGGGCCTGTGCGATGAGTATAAATTGTGCCCCTATTTTACTATTATTATTATATATAAAAATAATAATAAAATATAGTATAAGTATAAAATATAGCTCATATAATCTTTAATTACAAGTTGTTCAAAAACTATAAATTGCAAAAACTCATATTTTTTACTTTAAAATCATGCAAGTTTAGATTATATACATCAATAAATACATCTTAAATAAAATAAGCAAGCAAAATGCATACCTATTATATACAGATAACCTCATAATTCTCTTTTATTTTTTTAACCAGACTCGCCACTAAGAGTTTCACAATCTATTTGTAATTGTAAAATAACTAACAAACTATTAGATTATGTTTTCAATTGAAGAACATTTTTTTCAAATTCTTTTAAATAGACTAATCACAATTTTAAATCATAAAATAACTAATATAATATTGTGAAGAATAGTATTTTGATATCCTAAGTTTATTTTATTTGAATTTTTAAACTTATATAAGGCAAAATATAAAATTAAGTCATCTACTATTTTATTTTAATTAAGTTAAAGGTCAATTTCTTTATATTAGGATTAATATAATTTTGTAAATTCAATACTAAAATAAATAAATAATATATTAATAGTAAAAATTCTATAAAAATGGTGCCCAAATATTTTTGGGGCCCCGGTGCGGCGCACCTCCCGCACGGCCTCAGGGCCGGTCCTGGTTGTCATTTTTTTAAGGAGGTTTTCTGATCATAAGAGGGGATAAAGGGCCTGTTTCTACTAGGAGGTGCTTGCTTTGAGAACTCGATAATTTATGATTTTCAGTAAAGGATATATGTATTTGCATTTGTGTAGGGCTCTAAGAATGTTACTAGCAGGGTCTGTCGTTTCGTTGTATAATTTCATGATCAGGATGATGAACAACGGCGAATCCAAAAAATTATCGAGGGGGATCCATCATATTTTTCATAACAAATAACTACAAAAATGAGTACAACTGAAAAAAAAAAAAAAAAAAGTCTCATATTTATCTACATTTCTAGTCCCTTGTACGCTATTATTCTTGTTTTTTAGTCCATTTTTCTTCCTCATAACATGAAATGAAGGGGACAATACATAAAAATATTGGAACAAAATACTACTAAAATTGAAGATTTTTCGAGTTAGAGGGGGCTAGAGCCTCCTTTTTGTCCATGCAGATCCATTGACAGTGAACCTTGGTGACATTTGTACGTCAGTAATGTCTTTGACAAACGAAGAAGAGTCATAACTGTCTCTAGTTATGATTTGTATAAGAGTAAGGACTCTGAGGATCCTACTCAGCAAGTCCTCTAACCCCTTGAGTCGTTCCTCTAAGCCTTGCACAGTTCTTGTCCGAGCATGGAAAGTATTCTGTCCAGGGCCACCACCATTAGTTCACATTTCTAGGGTGGGACCTTGAGAAATGTGATCTTTCTTTGCATGTTGGGTATGATTTCGGCCATGTATTTGGTCATTTCCTAGCTCTTCACTACAACAAATAATAATATAGACAACGCAAATTTCGCGTCGTCTATTGCCAAACTTTGCGTCGTGTATTAACACGTCATCTATGCTGAGATGCTAATAGACGATGCAAAAATCGCGTCGTGTATATATACATAGACGACGTAGAATTCGCATCGTCTATAACGTAATAGACGACGCGAATTTTGCGTCGTCTATGTGCATACACACGACGCAATTTTGCACGTTGTTTATATATGTGTAGAAGTTATAGATGACGATGTTTTTTGCGTCATCTGTGTACATATAAACGACGCAAATTCTCACGTCTTCTATTGATTTATAGATGACAGAATTATTTGCGTCGTCTCTTCCGTCTATTGCAAATTTTTTTTCCTGTTAAGCCTGATTATTCATACATCTTTAACTATCTCAAAATGCCAAACCATTCTGAGAGTGAGCAATAAATATAATTCTTATATATCAATTAAATTCAAAAACTCAAATTACAATAAGTAAACAAAATAAATAATTCAAAAAAACAAACATATGTTGGTGGCATAAAATTTCTTTCAATGTGTATGTAAGTTTCGGCCTTCAGATTCACTACAGGGCTCAGTCACCACAAGCCACCTCGAATGCTATATCCGAAATCGAACAGGCCAAGGAAGGATATGATCTTTCAGGCTTCCATTCTCCAACACATAAACCAGACAGGAAATTTCTGGACAGATTTAGCAGTCGAACCAATAAGAAAAATGCCTGGAACATAAAAGGAAAAAAAATAGATGCAAATCCATATTATGATGAAACACTGTGATAAGTCGCGCTAGCTACTAATAACAGTAAATGCAATGCACTTACCATGTTTGTCTTTCAAAAAATTATATAATCTACATCCAAAAAATATCCAGTATACCATGACTGAAGCCATAAGTTATTTTGAGACCCCAATAGCATCACTTAAAGTAGCAGAGGCACCTTCAATAATCATTTACTTTAAATTCAAAATACTGGATTGCAAGTAGCTAAGCAAGAAATTTCATAAAAGCATAAGAAAAAGCAACAAGGAAATATCAATAACTCATCGATTAAACAAAATCAAAATCAATAATCACCTCAACAATCATCTCAAAAAAACACAAAAGCTCACATTTATACAAGTCACACAGCCACCACACGGGCAAAAAATAACTATAAATGAGGAAATAAAAATGATAACGCAACCCCCACACGGGCGAATAATAAAATTAAATGATAAATCAAACATACCAGCATACCTCACTTCATATAATACAAGGTTTTTTAAAATTAAAAGACCTTATACAAAATATTTAGTCCTCTTTAAGGGCACTAAGGACACTGAAAGCCACTTGTCATGAATCTTACAACAGAAATGAAATGGCTTTACCTTGTGAATTAATTAACGAGGGGAATAGAGTCCATCCAATAACATAGAGAGATTGCAACCGAAATATGTAAATAATAACTTACCCACAGAAAAGTAAGTATTAATCTCAGAATCAAGTTAATGTGCTTCAATTGGTTTATACTATCATTTACCATTATAATCACGAACAAAATGGCAACTGCTCCAAAAACAATCTTGTATTTACCACTAAAAGCATGTTTGCCAACTTGGTTTTAAAAGGCACGAGGCAACTAGAGGCGATGAGGTCTAAAAAAACCGAGGCGTGAGGCAAGAGGTATAGGCAAGCGCCTCAAGCACGCGAGGCGAAATTATATATAAAATTACCTAAAAATTATATATACATCATTTTATAACTTAAACACACATTTTCAATATTTTAAATGTATAAAAGATCTTATATTCCATGCAAATATTCCACCTAAACAACCAAAATTTAAAACATAATAGATTTAAGCGTTCACTGATATCCCACGTTCAAAATAAGCTAACATAAAAATAAAAAAGCAAACAATAAAAGATATAATATCTATAATTTATTTTATTCTTATCTTTTCTATGATATGTTTGTGATGCTGATATAAAAAAATAGAAATCGAATTTCAAATTTAAGTAATGTTGATATTTCAACTTTGTTTCTCACATTTAAAAATAATTTAATTTGTAAATTATAAAAAATATAACATGCATATTACTACATCTATCGCCTCACATACAAAATATCTCGCCTCACACGCCTTGGCTCGCCTCAGGGTCGCCTCACGTAATATGTGTGCCTCACAGGTCTTGAGGCGAGGCTCGCCTTTTAAAACCCAGTTTGCCAATGCATTTCAAAATTGTATTCAATTCAGTGTTCACTTGATTTCAAAAAGGAACTTAACTAAAACCAAGTAGTTATTGACCATACCTTCATTGGAAGCATTTTGAAATTGAGATACCAGTTCCTACAACAGAAAAGCAAAAGAAGGCGACGATTTATCATCTTAAAGGATGAAACGCATTCTGTATGCCAAAACACACAAAACAAGGAGAAAATATCAGCAATTGATAATTATCAGTTACCAAGGCAGGAGATGTGCTAAATACATGATAATTTATACAAATGATAGAATCAAAATAGCTTTCAACTGGGCATGCAGTAGCACCTGGAGATATTGCAATCTTGGACTTCCATATTTTCCAGTGCGCTCTTTTTGTCTTTGATCATTGGTAAACATGTAAACTGAAACAAGAAAATTAAAAAAAAAAAAACAAATTGTTCAATAAACTGCAAAAAAGTTGAGCTCTTCTGCATTAGAATGAACACAGAGCATTAACCACAGAGGTAGCAGCAAATGAATCAAATTCAGTTCGAACTGCCATTTTTTTTACTGAACTTTAGTTTACATGGTTGGATGACTGAAATAGCGCTAAAAAAAATAAAAATAAAAATTGAGCTAACCAATACACGGCCGGGAACCACCCGAGACCCGATCATCAGATCCTCCACTTAAATCACCCGACCCAAAATTCGGGTTGGGTATTTCGGGTTCAGGTGAGACCCAATTTTTTAAAAAAATTTCAACAATATCTTGCATAATCATTCAACACAGTCTTGTCCATAACAAATCCCCAAAAAAGGCGGTAATTTGTAAGTTAACAAATTTGAAATCCCTATACCCGTTTTGGTGTTCTTGCAGCACGGTGTGACGGAGGGCGCGACAACTCTACTCCCAGCAGCACGAATGCACGACAGCGAGAAGGGCGAGGGAAGCTGAGATTGACGACGGCAGCTATATTTGTGACCGATGGGCGACGGCTAGCGGGCAGAGGCGAGTGGACTGTGGAAAATGGCGGCCGTATCGGGGTCGAGGGCGGCGGTGGTTGTAGCCATGCAGTGCAGTCCGTAAGCGGCAGACGGGAGTCGAGAGAGGGGACGGGCGAGGCGAGTTTAGGAAGGGGAATGAGGCTTTTTGAATTTTGTATAAGGTCTTTTATTTTTAAAAAACCTTGTATTTGTTGACCTAAACACCGGAAGGGATGAACGGACAGGGGAAGAGAATAGGGATTTCGATTTTAATTTTTGTAGGGAAGGGAAGGGAATAGGGATTACGTTTTTTAAATTTCTATTATTACTTCATTTACTTCCCCTTATTATAATTCTTATTTATTACTTCCCCTTATTATAATTTTAAATTCCTATTATTACTTCCCCTTAAAAAAAATCCTATTTAGTTAAAGAGTGGTTTTGCTAAAAAAAAACAAAAGTGGAATAATATAGACGACACTTATTTTTGCGTCGTGTATATGGAAATAGACGGCGTTGTATTATCGCGTCGTCTATTTCTATATACACGATGCGACAATTAGCGTCATCCAACTGCACATATAATTAATACATAGGAAAACACAATAACAAAGACGACGCGGTGGAATGCATCGTCTATATGAGTATAGACGATGCAAAATATACGCATCGTTTATTCCCATATAGACGACGCGTTCCACCGCGTCGTCTATCAGCGCCCATAAAATAGACGACGCACTTACGCTTCCGTTTTGTCTATTAGGATATAGACAACACGAATGAAATTCGCGTCGTCTATATTGCGTCGTCTATTACCTTATTTGTTGTAGTGCTTCCTTGGATTCATAGGAACTAAAGCCATTTTTTCTATTGAGCTATTGCCGAAAGGCAACCATTTCATCAACTAATTCTCTACAATGTCGCGAGCTTCTCTCTTGCACGACGAAGATTTCATTTGTTAAATTGTGTAGTAAAGCTTTATAACCATTTAACCCTCTAGACTTCACGGTAGGCATCAAATTGTTATGACTAATTTCATAAGATATTGTGTGTGGCATCTATCATAGGATGTCCTCACTAGGGGTGTTCATGGTTTGGCCGAAACCGGTCAAATCGGATTAATTTGGCCGGTTTAAAATTTTGTTTTCAAACTGGCAATTTCAAAATTTTGAAATCGGTTAAATTTGGTTTGGTTACGGTTTGGAGATTAAAACCGGCCGTATATATATATTAAATATATTATAATTAATTAATATAATTTGTAGTTCATTTGTTAAGTTTCTACTTTTTCATATAATTAACTCATGTTTAAATTTCTTGACCAACCTACTCTTTTAGTTTTAATTTTTTTTATCAAAAATTAACTAATAAGTATTAACATTAAAAATTATTGTTTTATATAATTTCTTTAAGATAAATTAAGTATGAGCATTATTATTATAATTTTACACGTCTATTTTGATTTTACATTAAATTATAAATATAAGATTTTTAAAATTAAAATTACATTATTATAAGTAGTAACAAATAATAGAAATCAATTAATTTGTATTTAGGCTCTAGTTTTCTACAAATTATAATAGATTATTGAAAGTCGAAACATATTTTATTTCAAACCGTCTAACCGGCCGGACCAAACCGTTTTTATATGGTTTGGCCGGTTTGGTTTTGAAAAATTATTTGGCCGGTTTAGTTTGAAAAATTTTCAAACCGTACTTATTGGTTTGACCGAGATTTTTCTTCCAAACAGACCAAACCGGACCGCGAACACCCCTAGTCCTCACAAATGATAAGACTAAGGCTTTTGATTCAAGACCTCATTGAGGAATCCCTCTCCTCCTATCCGTATAGAAGCCTTAGGTCCTAGTTAACGAAGCAATACTGAGTTTTGGACTTCTATCGATAAGCTAATGAATTTTATCACCAACAAACTTAATATTCAATTTCAAGTTATTCATCATGAGCAAGTGCATAACAAAATGCATTTTAAGTAACAATAGGTTGATCTTCAGCTAATATTTTATATAAGATTAAAATTTTATATAGTTTAGAAAATTAATTTATGGAGTTTTAACAATGATATGTATAAGAAAATTTCAGTTTAGACAATACAATAATTTACATACACTTATTGTAGTATTTTATAAGATAAACACCATGTAAGCCTTAAATGTTTTATAAAAGCAATTATTTTAATTATTGATCATTTCTAAGTTTTTTAATCATTACTAATATTATCATGAAATCAACAAAAATTTAATAAAATATTAAAATCAGTTATTTAAATTATTCATTTGATTATTATTTATGCATGCGACTGCATGTTTTTTTTTTGTAAAAAAAATATTCTTAATGAAAAGTCAACTAACTAACTTAAAATGTCGTTAGAAAATGGACGAGATAATATAGTAGGCCCGCTCCACCGCCGCTGCCCATCTATCTTCCGCCTCTGCATACAAGCTCCACGCCAATCAACATTCACTTTCCGATCAAATTTATATACAACAAAACATCATGTTTCATCAGCAAAAATATACACAAAACTAAAAGACATTTCTCTGAATAAGCATGGATTCCCCCAATGAAGGAGGTGGGCATCCCCAAATTTCAGGTGAATTCAATATCATTATTTTTTTTGGATGATATATGCATTTACAAGAATGTGAAATCAACATGTCATTTTTATCCTCAATGTCTATGGATTTTGAAGATGATAAATTTATGAAACAGGGGAGAGAGATCTCGAGAAGGGTTTCAAACTGGACCACCTCCTTCTGTCGTCATCGCCCTCGCCCTCGCCTCGCGCGCCGGCGTTGGTGGTGTCAAACTCAAGCAAAGTATTAGGCGCTTCCAATTCTAGCAAGACTCTGGTGGTTTCTAACTCCGGCAAAGCCTTGATCATCTCGAATTCTGGTAAAAGGTTTGATCAATCGGGGAGGAAGAAGTATGTGAAGCAAGTAACGGGTCGGCACAATGACACGGAGCTACATTTAGCTGCACAAAAGGGTGACTTGGCAGCAGTAACGCATATATTAGGAGAAATTGATGAACAGATGCTTCAGACGATGCGAGGGGCTGATTTTGATGCTGAGGTGGCGGAGATCAGGGAGGCTGTAGTGAACGAGGTCAATGAATTGGGGGAAACCGCTCTTTTCATTGCAGCTGAGAAAGGGTTCATTGATGTAGTGGAAGAGTTGTTGCCATACACCAGCAGAGAAGGAATCAGGACTAAGAATAGGTCAGGACTTGATCCGTTGCACATCGCTGCTAGTCGAGGTCATCATGGTAATCGAGTTCTTTCTCTGCTTGTGAATTAGCCTGTTTCAATTCAATGCGATACGAGTTTAGTAGAACACAGATAACTAAGTAATGTTTGTATATAGTTGCATAATTTTGTTGAAAGATCTTTTTGTTGTATTTTAGTAGATAAAAAATAATTGTGGTTTTGTAATATTGCACCAACGGCAATCTGGCCTTGGTGAGTGGGTGACTGCTATAATGGAATAGCAAAATGCTTTATGATACGAGTTTAGTAGAATATGTATGACTAATTAATGCTTGTCTAGCAGAAGAAATAGCATGTTCACTATGTAGTTTAATGATGTGTGTTGTAGTAGATATTGAATGACTGTGATTTAGTAACATTGTGATAGAGAACAGATAGAGAGAGAAGTTAGTTAGTAGATTGGGGAGGAATATTCTGGAGAGGAAGGGAATATTCTGGAGAGTGTTGAGTTAGATAAATAGAGGGTTTGTTTGGGTTACTACTATCGAAGAGTTTAGTAAAGGAGGATCAGCTTAGCTGATTAGGGCTGGGGAGCATTATACCCAATTATCTTCTATCTTGTATTCCATTTTCAATCAATATTATAGTATCTCCATTTTCCAATTCTATCACATTGCACCAATGGCAATATGGACTTGGTGAATGGAGAATGACTGCTGTAATGAATGTCTTCTATATGCTTGCTGAGGTGAGAAAAAAATGGGAGAATGTGTTGTTGTGTTTTGAATTGTATATCAATTTGAATATTTTGGAAAGTTTCAATGTTATAATCTATATTCTTGCAATGATGGAACTAATATTCTGCATTTCTACTACAACACTAATGTTGTCTGATGCAGCTATTGTCCAGATGCTGCTAGAGCAGGATCCAGAGCTAAGTAAAACAGTGGGTCAGTCCAATTCAACTCCTCTCATATCTGCGGCAACAAAAGGGCATTTAACAGTTGTCAATGAATTGCTCGCAAAGGATTCTAGCTTGCTAGAGATGCGAAAATCTAATGGCAAGAATGCGTTGCATTTCGCAGCACGCCAAGGCCATGCAGATGTTGTAAAAGCTCTGCTGACCATGGACCCTCACTTGGCCAGAAAAACAGACAAGAAAGGGCAGACATCACTGCACATGGCTGTAAAAGGCGTTAGTTGTGCAGTGGTGAGGCTGATTTTGCTGGCAGATCCATCCATAGTGATGCTTCCCGACAAATTTGGTAACACCGCATTACATATAGCCACGAGGAAAAAGCGTGCCGAGGTATGATGATGCAGACATGTACTTCTCTTCGTGTATAGATTAATTCTTGAATGATTAATGCAGATTGTGAGCGAGCTCTTGAAGCTCCGCGACACAAACGTAAATGCAGTGACCAGGGATCGGAAAACAGCTCTTGACATAGCAGAAGGGCTCCCTCTCTCAGAAGACACAGTGGAGATAAAGGAATGCTTGACTCGTTATGGTGGGATCAAAGCCAATGAACTTAATCAACCTCGTGATGAGCTGAGGGAAACCGTCTCAGAAATCAAGAAGGATGTTCAAACCCAGCTGGAACAAGCGCGAAAAACCAACAAAAACGTAAGTGGCATTGCTAAGGAGCTGAGGAAGCTCCATAGAGAAGGAATAAACAATGCCACCAACTCAGTCACCGTGGTGGCTGTGCTGTTCGCAACTGTGGCTTTCGCCGCCATCTTCACCGTCCCCGGAGGCGACAACGATGAAGGGATGGCTGTGATGGTCAGCAGTCGGTCATTCAAAGTGTTCTTCATTTCCAACGCCATTGCGCTCTTCACGTCACTGGCTGTTGTCGTGGTGCAAATCACGGTGGTCCGAGGTGAAGTCAAGTCGGAGAAGAAGGTTGTGGAGGTGATCAATAAGCTCATGTGGTTGGCCTCAGTTTGTACCACTGTGGCTTTCATCTCTTCATCTTATATCATTGTTGGGAAGCACCATAGATGGGCTGCAATCCTTGTCACCGTCACCGGGGCGGTGACCATGGCTGTGGTTCTGAGCGGTATGACGTATTACGTGGTGAAGTCCAAGAGGATCCGTAGGGTGAGGAAGAGAGAGAAGTATTCGAGAAGTGGAGGTGGAGCGGTCTCTTTTCGACACTCGGATACCGATTCAGAAGTTAACCCAATTTATGTCATTTGATCATCAATATCCATTAATCGTATGTTGTATCAATGGTGTTAGCTATATATGAAATTGGTAGAGATTCTTGAGAATTTGAGGTTGAGCCGTTTTTATGAGCTCGTATCAAAAGGTGAGTTGGTGAATGAAAAGAGAAATAAGTGTTGTCGAATGAGGATACTAAAGAAGGGCACATAATCTGCAGGTGCAGATTAAAATATCTCTCCGCCGCCTAAGGTTAAGTGAGAGAAGCTTTATGGCTGTAAAACTTGCTAGATAATTGTATAGGTTTGATTGTTAGGCAGTTTAACTGGGACTTGGATAATTTTTAGAAGATAATTGATTGATAAGTTAATTTCTTATTTTGATAATCTTAAATATATAAATACTAAAAATAAAATTATATAAATTCATTATTTTTTAAAATAAAGCACCTGGCCCGATTAGGCATTAATTAGCTTTAAAATGTGCACATTTTCAAAATTATAAAATTTTCAAATTGGATCGAGTCCTTTACGCCAAATTTTATAAGATAGCTTCTTCTACCTTCCACAAAAGGGAAGATCTTGGGTTAGGTAGGCCTAAACGATTTAGGCGGGTTTTATTCATTAACCCAAGCCCAAACCCATATAATATACCCTAATTGGGATTAATAAACCCTATTTGGGATGGTTCAACCTATTTGGGTAGGATAAAACTCGCCTAATCCGTTTAGGCCTGCCTAACGCAAGTTTTTGCCTCTACAAAATCTTTAAATGTAATATAGAATTGAACATCTTAACATTGATTTCAGTTTAGGGTTAGCCCACAAATAAAGTTGACACATAATAGTCCTAGCTAATTTATTTAGCTGACCAAAATCCTAAATATGTGGAAACAATTTGAGGGAATCCGAAATTTGTGGCCATGAATAACAAATTTGATAGTGAAACTACTGAATTACTTGAAATAATTAATTAATCCACTTATTACTTAATAATTTGGAGGTTTGGATGTCAAAATCAGAGAATGAACAACAATTTCGGTAGTCATACTACCAAATTAAAATTAATTTCTTCTTTACTGATATTTAAATCATTATTTTTGAAATTAAATAAGTAAATTCGAAAATTTTTGTAATATTCGATACTTTTAATGCCAAATTGAAATTAAAATTAATTTCCTTTTTTTAATTTAAATTATTATCTTCGTTAAAAAGTAAAAGTTCCTGAATATGTAACAATTCGGCACTTATAATACCGAATTAAAATTAAAATTAATTTCTTATTATTCATATTTAAATTATTATTTTCAAAATAGTAAATAATTTTGAAATACTGATTATCTATTTAAACTACTGAATTAGATTTCTCTTAATTTTAAAATTTTGAAACTTTGAAAAATTCAAAATTTAAATTTGTTGCTTGTGAAACTGGGTTGATTAGTCAATTCAGCACGCTAAGTACCAAATTACATATTTCCTAGATTTTTGGTACATTCAGATCTCTCAGTTTGCATTTTTCTTTATACAGAGATATAGTTGATGAAAGTACATAAAATAATTCGGTAGTTATAGTACTGAATAATTTTTATTTTGTTTTTTTAAATGATAGCGGTCTGTTTTAACACACGTAAAGTAATTCGACATTTATAGTACCAAGTCAAATGGTTCTTACTTTTAAATCCATAAAAGTTCTCAATATACACAAATAATTCATTATTCATCATCTATCTTCCTCTTCTATTTTTCTTTGCGTTTCTCTGAAACTTTAGAAATATGAATACTTATCTCGTCCATTTTACTGGGAGAGCGAGGATTAGTTGCGTTTCTCGCAACTTCTTGTGAAGGTGTATGTAATTACTTGTTGGAATCGTATAGAGTGGAGTTGGAGCTGAAGTTGTTCATTAACGGCGACAATGGGTAGAAAATTATCAATATTTCTGATGAGAGTAGTGTGCAATTCTCTCCCACTACAAAGATTTTTAGCTAGCAGTATGTGTTGGGCGGCAAACTCCAGCATGTGCAAGTGGCACTGGAGAACATATTGTTGGGGAGTATAAAGGTTACTACAACGACGAAAAATACGAAAGTGTAGTATCGACCAATGAAGATGCAACATACATCCAGATACATATAGTGAGAAGACGATGATAATGTCCAAATGGGGACACACTACAATGACATCAGCCATTATAACTCTAACATGACCGACCATTTTGATGATATGCCAATTTTTTAGAACAGTGCCGATAACATCTTAAGGGTTTGTTTACATTTCAATTTGAATAAAAAACTGTAGAATGTCACCACATTATGGTCTGCTGCTATGGGCATAGATATGAACAAAAGCACCAAAACTAGGTGGGAGATATACTGCACCACTAGATATCCCAACTATTCCACACATCTTCGTCAAGACACTCCTTGTCAATGGAAAGCTCGCACAGGTTATGAGCTAGCTATAGGGTCTTGGAAACTAAACACGTGGGTTGATAGACACAACTTCTCTGGAACATACTCGGGAGGTCAAGGGTGTAACATCGCCTAGAAACTTATATACCGTTTGATCGTGCACCACGTACAAATAAATATGGATTATAAAGTGAAGAACGCCATGGAAAATGTTTGCCAAGCCTACAAAGTGAATGTAACTTACAAGAAGGCATGACATGGAATAAGAAAAACACTGGAGTCCCTTTACGGTGATTAGGAGTCCAACATTCGTAGGCTACCCGGGTATATACAAATCTTTTGACAACATAATATGGCACAGTTGTAGTTTGGAAATTAGAAAAGGATGAGAAACAACAGTCTCAGAGGACGTTTCATTGTTTGTTCTGGGCATTTGGCCCTTGTGTGAGAGCGTATCAGTTTACAGTTCTAGACATCACAGTGGATGAGACATACCTTTGAGATTCCTATAAAGGTAAGTTGCTTGTGTCAGTTACAAAGACCGCTAACAACCACATATTGCCCATTGTTTATGCCCTTGTTGATGAGGAGCCTACACACATTTGGAAGTAGATTTTAAATCACTTACGACTCAGTGTTTTGCAACAACGAAAAACATGCATCATACAAGACATACATGACAGTCTTCTCTGGGCTATAAGTGAACATTTTGAACGTTTTCTAGAATCTAGAGTGCATCGGTTCTGTCTTCATGACAAGCTCATTATTTTACTCGCTTATCTATATTATTTTCTACTATTTTATGTAGTTTTATTGAGTTTATATATATATTCTATGCATGAGTCTATATTAGGTGGTATTATGCGCATTTTGGTGTTTTTGCAGGGTTTTAGGCCTAAGTTCACGAGAAATCCATTCCGGAAGCAGTGACGTGTAAGAGTAGCAGTGAAGATTTCTTCCACAAGAGGAATTCGAGCTATTGGCACATGGCAATGGATGATGCTTTGAGTTAGCTCTCCAACGCAACTGGAATCGGGTCAATCGGAGTTCGGGCGAGAAAGTTATGGCCAAAACCGTGAGACCGCGCAGAAGGGGCGAGAAGCCGCGTCGACAGATGCCAATTGGCATCGATCGACGCCGACCAAGAACCCACGTCGATCGACATGGATCAGCCACGATCGACGCGAGGTGTCTGCTGGAGCGGAAATTCTAGGAAAAACGGATTTATTCATATCTTTAGCCCTAGATTTGATAGGATACATATCCACCCCTATAAATAGCCTACTAAATTCGATTTTTCAGTGCCAATCATCATATTTTCATTCTACGATTTAGTTTTTAGAGTTTGGAGACTTGGGGAACACGAAACCCTATATTTTTCTTGTAAGTTCTTTATGTTTATGCAATTTAATATGTTTTCTTTTGGATTTCTATCTGCGATGAGTGGCTAGAAACCCTAGCGGGTTCTAGGGGTTGATATTATTATGGATGCATGTTAGGATTAATTAATTAGGTTCATGATTCCTGTGTTTATTTCATAATTCTAGATTAATTCAAGGACCGAGAGGTGACGATTAATTTAGATGTCTAGCTATTGATAGAAGGACCGAGAGGTGAATATTAATAGTGGGAATAGGAATACATGATACGATCTACACTATCCAAACAGATGTACTAGATGTAGGAATTGAACTGATTTGCTTATCAGATTGACTAATTTGGTGTACTTTGAGACCGAGCGGAGATAGTCACTAGTTAGTAATCTAGGTTATATTTGCCAAACAAGGAAATATAGCATTGTTGCAGTATTCCACCTGTTAAATTAACTGATTCCTACACGTCATCCATAATATGAATTCTTCCCTAGAATCTGTGTTCCTTTAAATTTGCTTCCAAAACTACTTTAATTTTCTGCATTGTTCTCTTTACTTTTATAAAACCCTGATTTTGGATCTCTCAAACAATGAATCTTAGGATCATAGCTAGTATATAGGATAGTTTCCCCACACAATTCCCCTGGATCGATAACCTTAGGGTTTACAAATTTATTTGCCGCTGTTATTATAATTAATCAGTTAGAAATAGCAGTGATCAAATTGGCGCCGTTGCCGGGGAATTGTTAGATTTTATCTTGTTACTAGTTCGTTCTAGGATTTGCTGGATTGAGTTTTAATTTTCTGTACGTGTGCGTGTGTGAGTTTTCGAGTCTACATCTCGCGTCGATCGACGCCACCTAGCATCGATCGACGTCGATCACTTTGCAGCGTCGATCGACGGTTACCTTTCGTCGATCGACGCCGACCACTCTTTTGTGTCGATCGACGTTAATCCACGTCGATCGATGTTGAACTGATATTTACCTATTTCCTGTGCAGGTGCATGAACACGCGAGCCAAAGGAAAAACACTCGAAGCCTTTGTCCCTGAAATTAAAGCAACCTGCAGGAAAATCAAAAAGAAAGGAAAAGAAAAACAACGAGAGATGGCTGAGAATCCTGAAGCACCTCTGCAAAATATGACTCCCGAGGAACAGAGGCAATTTGTGAATGAAGTACAACAGCTGAGAGCACAACTACAAGCAGCCCAGGCTACTCAGGCAGAGCAAGCCGCAAGACTGGCAGAGTTGAACAACAGGCAGATTGTGGTTCCGCAAAGATCCATCTTGGATCGATTTCTTCCACAGCCAGCGAGGCCGGATTCAGAGTTGGCATTGATGCCAACAACTTTGAGCTGCGCACAGGCCTTATTCAGATGGTGCAACAAAACCAGTTTGGGGGGAGAGCTGTAGAAGATCCATATACCCACCTCAACCAATTCATCGAGGTGTGTAACACTGTGAAGCAGAACGGAGTAACCCAAGATGTGATCAGGATGAGACTGTTCTCGTTCTCACTCAGAGACGAGGCACAGTCTTGGTCTGCTGGACTGGATAAGAGTCAGATCGGGACATGGGAGGAGCTTCGAGCAGAGTTCCTTACCAACTACTTCCCACCAAGCCTGCTGCTGAAGAGGAAAGCTGACATTACTACTTTCAAGCAGATGTATGACGAGTCGCTTTACGAGGCCTGGAAGAGATACAAAGAGCTTCTACGACTCTGTCCTGGACATGGCATCAATCTGGAGATGCAAGTGTGTCATTTTTATGAGGGACTGAACCCTCACATGAAGGAGCTGGTTGATGCATCTGCTGGAGGAATACTGATGAAGAAGAGTGGTGCAGAGAGTATGAGGTTGCTGGCTGATATGGCGCTGAATAGCCACCAATGGCCAACTGATAGGCAGCTACCAGTCAAAGCAGTCGAGACAAAGCCAGAATTCGACGTGGTCGCTGAGGTGAAAAAGCTCCGGGAGGAGATTGAAAAATTGGGCACATCACAAGTTGCAGAGCCAAGCATGGCCATAGTACCCGTAGAGGCTGACTACATCAACAGGGGTGCAAGCAATTCGTCGGGAACTACCGGTACGGAGGTGAACTACGTTGGCGGTGGTTATCACAATAACTACCGAGGCAATCAAGGGTATCAGTACAACCATGGGCGATCTCACCCTGGTTTTTCCTATGCTAACCCTTCTGCTGCAGAACACCCTCCGCCTGGTTTTGATGCAGGTACTGGAAGAGAGATCGTGGAAAGGAAGAAATTCGTGCTAGAGGAGACGCTCGAGAAATTCATCAAGAGCTCGGATAACCGGTTTGGGAAAGTGGAAACCGAGGCGAAGGGAATGGCCAACCACATGCAGCTGATGACGAAACATCTTCAGATGATGGACACACAATTGAGCCAGATCGCCACCATACTTGGCAACCAACACAAGCCTGGACAGCTTCCGAGCACACTGGAGGTGAACCCAAAAGCCCCAAAAGACTGCAAAGCCGTTACTTTGAGGTCTGGGACGAGCTACAAGGGTCCCGAGATGGCTGTAGATGATTCTGGAGACGAAAAGGAGCAAAAATGCACAGGAGATGAATCCACGTCGATCGACGGACCTGCCACGTCGATCGACGCAGAAAAAAAGGCCCGTCGATTGATCGATGCTAAATCTGCATACAAATCATAGCATAGAGCAAATACATTTATAAAACCCAGAGGTTGTCGAACCCACAGGGATAGTGCTACTGAATAAGGTTTTCAGATCTTTTGTTTGGGTAAATCAATTCAAAAGGGTTTTGAGTTTTTCAAAGCAAGGAAATTAAATGGATAAAAACAAATATTAAAACGCACAGATTCTAGGGAAATCTACCAAACTGATCAACATGCAAGAAACAAATATTCAAACCCATAAAAGATATTTTTGGTGGAAAATCTGTTAATGTGGAATTAATTCCTTGGTCGGGCAATTAAATCCTAAATTACTAACTAGTGGTTATCTCCTCTCGGTCTCAAACACACAAAGTTAATCAATTTCATAAAAATCCAGATTAATCCTACAATTGAAATCTTCTTGGTCGGACAGATAATCAAAAGTATTAAACTCTTACTTCCTATTATCGATTTTCACCTCTCGGTCCTTCAATCAATAACTAAAACCTATTCCAATTTTCATCTCTCGATCCTTCAATTGAAAATAGATTTGAAATAAAATCAAAGAGTTTAAACCAAGGGTTTGAATAAATAAATCTAAACAAGCATCACAGATGGAGAAACCCTAGAACCTGTTTAGGGTTCTAGCCTAACATATTAAAAGAAAACATTGCGAGGAAAAATAAAGATTGCATTAAAAGTAAAGGTTCAACAAAAAGTAAAGAGGAATTCTAACAAACTTAAAGAAAACATAAAATAAAGAACGGTAAAGAAGAGGGAGCTGAATTCTGAACTAATTATGAGTTTATATAGAAGTAGGGTTGAGGCCTTGGATGGATATCTTCCAAAGGTATGATCGATTGCTTCCAAATTGATGTATATCTTGTTCCCCAAGCAATTCTCGCCCAAAATATATGAAAATTTCGCCAAATCTCGCCAAAACAGTCTGTCTCGGCCGAGATGGATCTTGCCACGGCCGAGATGAAAAATTCGGCCCGGCCGAGATGGATTTGATTTCGGTCGAAACAGAGACGTTTCGCCACTTCCGACCCTTCTGCGCAGTCTCACGGTTTTGGCTATAACTTTCGCATTCGAACTCCGATTGATCCGATTCCAGTTGCGTTGGAAACCTAACTCAAAGATCTTTCAAATGCCATGCTCAATTAGCTCATATTCCAACGGTGGAAGGATTTGTGACTGTTTCTTCGAACATCTGCTGCTTTCGGTACGGGTTCTCCATTGGATTTGGCCTAAAACCTGTAAAATCTCACCATGGCAAGCATAATACCCTCTAATATACACTCATGCTCAGTTTATTCAAGAAAATGTACTAAAATGCATTCAATAAAGGAAAAACAATGCGATAAGAGAGTAGAAAAATAAGCTTATCATCGATCGACGCCACACTACGTCGGTCGACGTCGAAGTCTGTCCCAGGCACGAAGTTGAAGCACTCTGAAGATCAACTCCCTCTTTTACCATTCCGACAATGGTTCGCGAAGCAGAGAGAGGACGAGAAGTTCTCCAGATTTGTGGAGAACCTGAAGAAGGTCAGCATCAACATCCCGCTGATCGAAGCACTAAAGGAGATCCCGGGATACATGAAATACCTCCGAAAACTGATGAGTGGAAAGAAGCAATTCGTGGAGAATGAGACGGTGAAGATCCACGAGCAGTGCAGTCTGCTACTTCAAAAGCAGGTGCCCATCAAGAGAAGCGATCCTGGATGCTTCTCTATTCCGGTTGAGATTGGTGGACACACATTCGAGAGAGTACTATGTGATACTGGGACCAATATCAACCTGATGCCGTACTCCATCTACAAACGTCTCAACATCAGAGAGATGAGGCCCACGACGATCACCCTGCAGATGGCGGACCGGTCTGTGTCCCGCCCGAAAGGTATACTAGAGGATGTGCTCATTCGTGTGGGCCATCTCATTTTTCCTGCAGATTTCGTGGTGCACGAGATGAAGGAGGACGAGAATATGCCCATGATCTTGGGGCGTGAGTTTCTCGACACTAGCGCTGCTCTCATTGACTGTCGAGGCGGCGAGATCACACTCCGAGCGAATGACGAGAGGATCACCTTTGTGATCAACAAGAACTAGAAGAAAGCGGAGTGCAATCGAATCTCCACTACCGAAGAAGAGGATGAGTCTGAAGAAGATGAAGCAGCTGCCATTGAGTGGGAGCGAGGAAACGATAGGGTAGCAGTGTCAACTGCGCCACCTTTTTCTGAGTTCACCACCATTATCAAAGACCGGAAAGTCTACATGGTGGATGCCAAAGGTCGGCGAGTCTGGACCCGACCTCCTTGGCAGTGATTTGAGGTATCGTCGAGCTGCGACGTTAAATCAAGCACATGTTGGGAGGTAACCCAACATTTTCTGTATTTTCTTTTCAATTTTTGTTTTTTTATTATTATTTTGAATTTCTGCTTTTATTTCTTTGCTAACAGTTGTTTTGCAGTATTGGAAAAAAAAAATGGAGATCAGCTCGACGACGATCGACGCAGCCTGGCGTCGATCGACGCCGAGCAACCAGTGTGATACACTTCGATCTGCGAAGGGATCGACAAGAAGGCTTCAAGTCAATCGACGCGAAGTGCCAACAGCCACTATTTCACGCCGCGCAATGTTCGAAGAATCCGGGGGATAAAAAGTTGATGTCTGAGATCAACTACCAGGTATTGTTCCCTCTTTTGTCTGATTTTCAAACTTATTCCACTCTTCGAGTTGGAAATAAGTTTGGGGGGATGTGGACAAGAGATGGAACATTCTATCTTTTATTTATTCTGCTTTCCGTATTTAATTTTTGCCTTAAATTTCAAAATTTTATTTTGTGGGGAAAATTTTTGAGTTTTGAAATAACCCGAATGAGATTGTGAGATTAGAATTGATTGAGGGTTGAGTTGAATTGATTGTGATTGTGGTTAGATGCCTATGAATGTAGAATACCGCATGATAGGATTGATTTGACACTTGTGCTTGCATGCTGATTAAGCTGATTTGAAATTGACTGCGGAAGAAAATTTTTGAACCCTTGTGTGAGAATTTTGAGCCTTTATTTCGTTTGATGTGAGATTCATATGTGTGTTTTTATTTCTCTAGAACTTGCCTATTTTCTGTGTTGAGACTGCATAGTGTGCACAAGTTTAGGAAATGATCTTAGGCCATCTTTGATAGCCCAATTCCCTAAACACTGTCCCTTCACATTGATTTTTCCCTAGTTAGCCACTTTTGAGCCTATACAAAATTTTTCTTTCCTTGTCTATGAGATTAAGAAGAAGTATTGGTTTCGCTCATGTCTTGAGTTGTGGTATGTGGGTGGAATGATTGTGATATGGAGATAAGAAAATATAAATTAGTGGTGAAAAGATGTGTGAAAAAGAAGCTCAAAGAAATAATTAGAATTCTCATAAGCTCTCTGAAAAGAAAAGAATACAAAATTATGTAAAGAGCATAAGAGATTCAAAATGAGCTAGAAAAAAAAAAAAAAGAGGTTGTGTATTTGTTGATATATTTGAGGAGAAGGGTGAATGAACTTAGATGGTGGTTTGGATTGATTGAGGAAGTAAAAACTTGATTGATTTTAGTCACTTGGCCATATTTTCCTACCCCTCACAAAAGCCTACATTACAACCTTATGAAAGTCCTTTTTGATTCTAGACTTGTGTGCACATTCTAGCAGTGGAGATATTAGAAAATTTGCAAGCCTATGGTAGAAATTTCTTCATACATGTTGTTGAGTGCTTTCATCTATTCCTTAAACACTTGAGAGTTGAGCGATACACTTCCTGTGAGTTCTTCCGTTGTTGATGAATTTCTGTCTCTTTCAAATTGCTTGTGTGTAGTGGATTTTTGATTCTTGAATGTGATGAATCTTGTGAGGCATTGCACTCTAATCGCATGATCTTTTGATTTCTTTCTTGCCTATTGATTGAGGACAATCAAACGTTCAAGTTTGGGGGGTTTGATAAGCTCATTATTTTACTCGCTTATCTATATTATTTTCTACTATTTTATGTGGTTTTATTGAGTTTATATATATATATTCTATGCATGAGTCTATATTAGGTGGTATTATGCGCATTTTGGTGTTTTTGCAGGGTTTTAAGCCTAAGTTCACGAGAAATCCGTTCCGAAGCAGTGACGTGTAAGAGTAGCAGTGAAGATTTCTTACACAAGAGGAATTCGAGCTATTGGCACATGGAAATGGATGATGCTTTGAGTTAGCTCTCCAACGCAACTGGAATCGGGTCAATCGGAGTTCGGGAGAGAAAGTTATGGCCAAAACCGTGAGACCGCGCAGAAGGGGCGAGAAGCTGCGTCGACAGATGCCAATTGGCATCGATCGATGCCGACCAAGAACCCACATCGATCGACGTGGATCAGCCACGATCGACGCGAGGTGTCTGCTGGAGCGGAAATTCGAGGAAAAACGGATTTATTCATATCTTTAGCCCTAGAATTGATAGGATACATATCCACACCTATAAATAGCCTACTAAATTCGATTTTTCAGTACCAATCATCATATTTTCATTCTACGATTTAGTTTTTAGAGTTTGGAGACTTGGGGAACACGAAACCCTATATTTTTCCTGTAAGTTCTTTATGTTTATGCAATTTAATATGTTTTCTTTTGAATTTCTATCTGCGATGAGTGGCTAGAAACCCTAGCGGGTTCTAGGGGTTGATATTATTATGGATGCATGTTAGGATTAATTAATTAGGTTCATGATTCCTGTGTTTATTTCATAATTCTAGATTAATTCAAGGACCGAGAGGTGACGATTAATTTAGATGTCTAGCTATTGATAGAAGGACCGAGAGGTGAATATTAATAGTGGGAATAGGAATACATGATACGATCTACACTATCCAAACAGATGTACTAGATGTAGGAATTGAACTGATTTGCTTATCAGATTGACTAATTTGGTGTACTTTGAGACCGAGCGGAGATAGTCACTAGTTAGTAATATAGGTTATATTTGCCAAACAAGGAAATATAGCATTGTTGCAGTATTCCACCTATTAAATTAATTGATTCCTACATGTCATCTATAATATGAATTCTTCCCTAGAATCTGTTTTCCTTTAAATTTGCTTCCAAAACTACTTTAATTTTCTGCATTGTTCTCTTTACTTTTATAAAACCCTGATTTTAGATCTCTCAAACAATGAATCTTAGGATCATAGCTAGTATATATGATAGTTTCCCCACACAATTCCCCTGGATCGATAACCTTAGGGTTTACAATTTATTTGCCGCTGTTATTATAATTAATCTGTTAGAAATAGCAGTGATCACTTCACCATATTTGCTCCAATTTCTTGGATAAGTACTAGTCGAGGGCATCAAAACGGTGTGCACTAGGTTTGGGCAAGCCTTGTCTTCGACTAAATACAAAAAGGCTTGGGTTGATATGCGGGATTCGAACTCCAAAGCATGGGATTACCTGCGAGCAATACCAACCTAATAGTGGATCCTTTACAAAGACGGGGGTCATCATTGGGGTGTCACAACAACTAATAACTTTGAGAGTCACAACAATACTCTCAAAGGGGTTCGTTTCTTGACCATCAGAGCCATTGTTACATCATCCCTTGTGAAATCTGCAGTAATCTTTGAGAATGCTCGGAACGAGTTTCCTAGCTGTAATACCATCCTTCCCCCATACCACTACAACAAATTCATGCATATTAGATCTCAAGCCATAAGTCATGTGGCAATGTTGTTCAACCCCGAACAACTGTTGTATAATGTCACAAACTATTCATAATTGTTCCCTAAATTGTTTATTCCCTAAATTATAAATCCCTAATTATTCACTTCTATTCCTAAGTTCAAACAACCCGTCGCCTTTGCAAGCTTCACACTTCCCACACCGCCGTTGATAACTTTCCTCCATGCCGCTGCTGTACCACTGCCCTAGCCTGCCGCTCTAAGAATTAGAATACATCAGTTTGCTCCAAGATGAATTTGATGTTGTCACATACTCTAAAAATGCCAATGTGAATGCCCATGTATTGACATTTTACTACTAGCATGTTAGGAAGTATTCCTACCTTATTTTGATTGTTCTGATTTGTCAAAAATTCTATAAAAACCACATGTTTAGGGAATATCTAGAATAACTCTAGTTAGTATAAAACTTGTAAAGTCCTGTATAGGATTATCATTGAGTTGTAATAGAGCTATTCAAGACAAACTAGATCAAGAGTGCAATCCACCAGTTTGGACTATGTGAGGAGAAACTGAAACTGACTAACAGTATGGAACTGATTACCAACTTGAAACTGACATTCATAAGAACTGGCAGAAGACACAAGTTTGGCTCATCTCAAATTATCAAAATCAGTTTCTACACAAGATCTCCACTCACGTACATAGACAAAGAGAACAAGTCAAATGAATGCTCTTGAAGACCATACTATTAGAATGGAGATTACTTAAAGTTTGGACATCTTGGTGTTTAACCAATTTTGGTTCCTCTGACTGACAAAGAGTCGTTCTGACACAAGTATAGAGTCAACACCTTTTGTCAGAGTAGGTGCACCTTGTCCTTCACAGAATGGAGAGGCGCTGGATTGTACAACATCCAAAGTGTCTCTAACCAGCTAAAAATTTAAAACCTCTCTCACTTCGTCTATAAATAGACGAAGTGTATCCAAATTAGAGGTTACTGATTTTGATCATACTGATTCTAAAAAGACCGATTCTGAGTTTTCTGACTGGCCAATCTTGAATAATCAACCGAAACTACTAAACATAAATCATTTACAAAATCTTTGATTTCAGATTTCAAGCTTTCAAGTTTCAAGGCTTTCTAAAAGCCAACCGTGTGCTACCCTTGGAAACGAGACTCACAGCCTCTCAACTCGATTTGCTTATTGGTGTTCTTACTCTCTAAGTAAGAACACTACAGTTTATGCTCATCTCTAAGTAGGAACTCCCACGAGCATTTAGCCATAGGTTCAACGGTTACGGGAATAACCTTAAAGCTTTCGACTTCAGAGGAGGAGGCTGTGTGGTGTGCCCACACTCCAAGTCTGCAAAGCCAAAAGGAAGACGAAGGCTGGGGTGAGTGAGCTAGTGGACTTGTAGTCACTAGCATTTACCAGCTAGCAATAGATTGTGATCTCTTTGTATTCTGTAAGCTTAGTGATTTCCAAACCTCGTTCTAAAGAGAGGATGCAAGACTTTAGGCTCTGAACCTCTATAAATCCTTTTGCACTCTACTATTTTATTTATCTTCTTGCAATGATTTAAAACTGACAACTCTCACAAAGAGTTATCTTTTACTCTTTTCTAACTTACTTTAGATGTTGTTTTGAATAAGAATGTCCTCATTTAAGGAGTACTTGTTTGATCTTGATTATACATTGAAGTGTTTTTTGTTGAATCTGAGTTTGTTTATGATTTTGGAATGATTGTTCTCTTGAGCACGAAAGTGGATAGAGAAATACCACCTATTGAGACCAGAAGGAGATATAGGTTGAGGAAGTCATAAACAATTGTATTTCTTACATAGGCATATGAGGGGATACAACTTAGCAAATAACCTAGATCTGAATTCTCTACATCTGACTGTCATGGGAAGCATATGAATATGATGCATGATAGAAAGTTGTAGATCTATTAGAGTGGAAACTTGCTAGGAACATTTTTGAAGGTTTTAAGACTCAGAGTTAAGCGAGACATAAGCTTCATCATATAGGATAGTGACAATAATGACCTCCTGATATGGACGAAGAACCTATTGGATATATTGATCCAAGAACTCAATGTATAAAGATAGGCAGCGGTCTCCCCAAATCGAAAATCTGGTTTGATCATTCCTAGAGCTTAACAAAACCTTGACCCATTGGCTATAAATTAGGCCAAGAATATTGGTATAGTTGAACGCCACAAGACTTTGCTCACAAATCTTGATAAGTTCGCAAACAAATGAAATACTCTACAAAGAGAATTCACTCACAATGATGAAGTTTATTATAAAATCAAGTGTGTCCTTCAAGAGTGATTACAAGCCTATATTTATAGGCCAAGACATGACTCCCAAAAGTAACCAAAAATCACTACTAAATGACATGTAATCTAAAAATGACTGCAAATATATCCTACATGAATACTATTATTCATGTGACCTCATTTATATGGATATGGCCATATTTATGTTCATGAATAATGCATAATGTAAAATTGAACGCAAATGTAACCTATATAATAAGTATTATTCATGTGACCACATTTATATTCATATGGTCACATTTACATCCATGAATCTATATTAACAAAATAACTAATGCATGTTAACCTTATTTTGCTATAATTAACTATATAAAATGCCTAGCCATATTCTTTGATTTGCTTAGCTCGTGCCCTTGTGATTGGACCATCATGCACGACTAGCGACTGCATCTTATTTTCTTTTGGGGCATATCTCCATCACCTCCATAACCCGAGTGTGTTTCTTACCATTGTGATAATTTACAGGAACTTTATGATTATTTTTTGGCAAGAAGAGATATTGTTGTTATTTGCATTACTTGGAATTATTGTTTATGCTTATTTACATTTTGAATAGAAGTTAGTGAAATAACCTATCTATTTGCAAGTAATTTTGTGTGCAAGATTTAACTATCACTCTCTAGGGTTTGATATCTGGTCTCTAGGACTATAATACTTGTCGTTTGCATATACTTGCACATAGTTCTGTAGATACATTGCAACACACAACAAGTTTTTGGCACCGTTGCTGGGGAGTGTTGATGGATTTATATATTGAAAGCATTATGATTGGTATATTATGTAAAAGGTCGATTGGTTAATATACTGGGAATCATAAATGTTGTATGTTCATCTCCTGTCTGAATTAACAAACGTGTGCCGCAAACGCAATTATCCTCTTATCTCGTCGATAGGGAGATCATACGGTGTGTAGAAGATCACGGAAGATTGTATAGATCGTTTGACCTAGCGAGATATAAATAGTTATCACAGCAGAGACAGTTCCTGGATAAACTGTCGGTGTAGGCTGCAGCATACGCAGTAATAAGCATCTTATCTTGGATGGCTTGGTATGCTGGTGTGGGGCACACATTGATAAGGACCTAAGTCGAGATTGATTCTTTTATCTGACATTAAAAGAATCTAGATCTCTATGGCTTGACGAGATCCTAAGCCTAAATGAAGGTACAGAAGTATATGCAGATTGTGTATTACTTTGAGTTGCAGTGAAAGGCTCTAGTTGAGCTCGTATATCTGTATCTTGGGTAATAGCAGTTTGTATATGACTGTCTGGTACTGGAACTAGGTAACCACATCCAATATAGGATTGTGACATTCCCTGAACAGCTCAAAAGGTTCGTTATGCTAAGTCCTGCAGGCTGATTAAGTTCAAGCATAGGTTTAAGTGGATTGATTCAGGAATATAAGATGTTAATTAATTAAATAGCTTGTCAGAGCTTAAATTAATTAACGAATGTCTGTAACCTTAAATGTGGGGATATACCGAGCCCATGCAACCCGCACCTCAAAATGTGGTAGCAAATAGGTAGGACAATATTGATTCTCTGGTGGAATGAATCAATATTAATTAATTAATTATATTCTGGGTTGAATATGGGAATTAATTAATTGATAGACCTTATTTGCTATTTGCATTTTGGTCCCTGGTCTGGCCCATGAAACTCAAGCCCAATAGGAGTCCAGTAATTTCCTATAAATAGGTCTCAGTTCCTCAGATCTGAACACACCACAAGATCATAAGTTGCACACAACAAACCAGTTTTGGGAGCTGTGGTGATCGACTAAGATCTGAGAACGAGAAGGAAATTCAGCTTCTCAACCGGGCAAGGGATCTGATAGAGAATCTTCACCATATTTTCAGATCGAGTCGGGATACAGATCAGAAGATCAAATCAGGAGGATTTTTCTTCTTTTCTCTCTCCTTGTTTTTTCGAAAATAATTATTTTATTTTCATAGATTTATTTCCTCAATCTGTTAGGAAATCAAATCTTTGTGCGTGGGAAAGATCAAAGGGCATCTCCGCGCACGCGTTCTTCAGAGTTCATCAATCCAGGTATTCCGCATAAACCTTCTTATGCATAATAATATAGGAGCATGCTAGGATTGTTCATAGGCAGAGCAATTTATTTTGATATTCCAATTAACGATCCTTGGTAAACGGACTTCGTGATTCAGTTCACGAATCCCTTCAACTGGTATCAGAGCCAGGTTAATTAATTGGCTCTATCAAAAAAATAATATTGCCTATGATTATGAATGATTATTATTATTGATTGCATGCAATGGATGGTTTTTGGATTGATTGTATGTTTTTCGTCCTCGTGGTTCTCGGGTTAATCCGCCCTTTTATATGGATTCGTTTTTCACCCATGAGATAAATCCGTGGTTAGATTTAGATTTTTTTAGATTGTAATTAGGATTATTCAATGTAATCTTTTATTTTAAAAAAATTAAATCTGTAAAACGGAAAACAAAGAATGCGAAGAACACGAAGAACGAAGGGCCGCACGACGCGTGACAGCGCTGGCACGGTGGGAAGCCATGCACGGCGGTCAGGCATGGCAGGGCACGGCAGCTGGGCGCGCGGCGGGGCCACGGCGGCGACGCAGCCGCGCGCACGCATGCAGGCGAGAGCTGCGCGGCCCGACGCCGGCCAGGGCTGGTGTGGCGGCTCCGGGTGAGGTCGACGGCGCGAGGGAGGCCGGGGCAGACGGCTTGGACGGTGGCGCGCGGCCAGGGCCCGCGCGCGCTGCAGGCTTGCGTGACCCTGCGCGCGCGATGGCGGCGCGTCTCCCCCCCTCGGTCGACGTCGGCAGGCGGAGTAGGTGGTGCGGCGGTGGCTCGGGTGGCCGGCGACGCGGGCTGGGCGGCGACGGGGCTGGGCGTGCGGCTGAAATGCCGAAAAACCCTAGGGTTTATCACGTGGTTCGCCGAGCCCTAATTCCGTTCATGCGCGATTTCGGTGAGTCACGGAGGCCGACGGTGGAGAAGAAGAGTGAACGGCAGTTCGGGCGATGGTCGGGGCAAGCCGGGGCGGCGGCATGCAAAACGGGCAACGACCGGAGGAGGCGGATCGTGGGCTACAACCATGCACGTACGTGCATGGCTGTTGCGCGAAGAGCCCTCACGGCGGCGGCGAGTTGCCGGCGGCGGTGGTTCGCCGGTGGTGGCTCGTCGGGCTAAGTTCTCACGGACTATTGGGCTTGCAATGTGTGCCTAGTTCCGCGATTTGGTTAACTGGCCCAGTTGTCCAATTTTCCGATAAATCAAATCTTGGAGGCCCAAATTCGGAAAATAAATTCAGATCTCAATCCAAGCATGATATACGTGTTTAATTTAATTGCGCAGCATACAAGCATGTTGTAGATAATAGGATCACGTTTACTGCTTTTATTTACAGCTTTAAAGCATGCTATGTGATTTATTTTATGTAATTAATTATAACTATAAATTCGGGGTTCATGCCTTGCATGATAGAATTTTAGCAATGTTATAATTATGACTACATAAAATAATCTGTGCAATTGAACCTTATGAACTAAAATTTACTAAGCTCATAATTTAGTAAGACCTCCACAAAGAGATCCTTTATTGGAAGTGGGTAATTTATTAGGTAAACGTCTACATGTGTAGCTTACTTAAATTTTTATTCATAAGTTCTAATAGATTGGATTTCTTAAAACAAACATTTAATTCATGTGAGAAGTGGGAGCTCATGCGTAAACGTCTACATGTGTAGCTTGCGTATTGAATTTTTATAAGTTCTCTAGGGATTAAATTAAATGAGACAACCTTATTATAGGGATCGGGTGTGTTCTAATAGATCCTCATATGGGAGGGTTGGCTTTGGTGGTAAGCTAGCTTAGATGTTATCCAGAGTATAACTCATTTGTGATGTCCCTGCTCAGTAGGATAATATGGTCTTAAGTTAGTCTCCAATTATTAATTCCATTTGTCTAAGGAACCCGGGCATGGATTGGAATTAAAGGACTGGAATTAAAAGATGCAGTCTGGTTAAGTGTTTTGTTGTAAACGTCCACATGTGTGGCTTGCAATAGTAATACTTAGGAAAATTGGAGGAAACATTAATATTGCTTTATCATAAGGTTTCAATATTTAATTGTTTCAATAGTTTGCGACTATGTTTTAATTTCTATTTCTTAATTTATTGTTTTCAGACATGTCTTTACCGAATGTAATCAATATCTTAGCACAAAACCAATTAACTGGTCCCAATTTCCAAGAATGGAAACGCAACTTAGATTACATCCTTGTCGCAGAGGAGCACAAGTTTGTCCTCGATAAGCCTCGTCCGGCTGATCTTACTAATGCATCGACTGATGAGGAAAGGAGCTACTATAACAAGTGGCTCAAGTCAAACAATATAGTGAAATGCTATATGATGACTACTATGTCCAAGGTACTTGCACAGCAGCATTATTCATATGATAACACTCATAATGGACAGCCTCAAAGTGACCTATGGTGAATCAGACCGAGCAGTCAGATTCAATCTCATGAGGGAAATCGTGGAAAAGAAAATGGCAGAAGGTAGCTCGGTCAGAGAGCACGTGGTCGGCATGACTCATCTTATGGATGAGCTCACGCTGCACGGAGGCGATATCGATGCGGAAGCGCAGGTTGATATCATCCTTAACTCTATGCCAAAGTCCTATGAGAACTTTAGACTGAATGCTGTCATGAACAAGAAAGAGTACACTCTTAACGAGCTACTCAATGACTTGATGGCAGCGGAATCAGTTATGCAGCCAGAAAAATTTGCTTTGGCTACTTCTAGCAATCGTCCTGTTGCGCTGGTTGGCAAGAGGCGCAAAGGAACATTTAAGAAGAAAGCCAAAGGTACAACTTCTGGTAGAAAGTCAAAAAGGACACCGGGCGTGCCTGCTAAAAGGGACAAGTGTTTCAGATGTGTCAAGGCTGGTCACTGGAAGAAAGATTGTCAAGTCAGGAAGACTGGACAAGGTGCGTCATGTGCATTTATAACGGAAACATGCTTAGCATCGGTTTCTACCCATTCTTGGGTAGTGGATACTGGAGATACTGACCATGTTTGTTATACTTTGCAGGGGTTCAGGCTGACAAGGCAGCTGAAGCATGACGAGATTACCATCTCAATGGGCAGCGGAGAGCGAGTCTCAGCAGTAGCCATTGGAGATTTTACTTTATGCTTTGAAAACAATGTTTTGATTTTGAGAGATGTTTTATATGTGCCGGTTTTTCGGTGGAACTTAATTTCATTTTCCAAATTATTTTGTAATGGATATTCAGTTATTTTTGATAGTGGAGTTTCTATCATTAGTAATAACGGTGTTATCTGTCATGGCAAACTGATTGACTCTCTCTATATCATTGATTGTATGCATAAATCTTCCGTGAACGTTGCAAACTCATCCAATAATAATAATCATTTAAAGAGAAAGTTTTCTTCCGATGAGGATCAAACATATCTCTGGCACTTGAGACTAGGTCACATCAATCTAAAGTGGATTAAAAGATTAGCATGCGATGGGCTCTTGGATTCTTTCCAAGTGGTACCGCATCAAATCTGTGAGTCCTGTATAGAAGGAAAGATGACGACCAGGCCTTTTAAGGCAAGTCAGTCTCGAGCAGAAAATGTGTTGGAACTGATCCACTCTGACTTATGTGGACCAATGTCCACGCAAGCTCGTGGAGGTTATGAGTATTTCGCCACTTTCATTGACAATTACTCAAGATTCGGATATGTCTATTTGCTTCGCCATAAGTCTGAATGCTTTGTGAAATTCAAAGAATTTAGGACTGAGGTAGAAAAGAAGCTAGGTAAGACTATCAAGACACTACGATCAGCTCGTGGTGGAGAATACCTCAGTAACGAGTTCTTGCAGTTCTCGTCAGATAACGGGATTACATCCCAGTGGACTGCACCAGGAACCCCTCAACAAAATGGTGTAGCAGAAAGAAGAAATAGAACTCTCTTGGAAATGGTTAGGTCGATGATGAGTTATGCAAGCTTGCCGATTTCGTTTTGGGGATATGCCTTGGAGACAGCGGCCTATTTACTTAACCTGGTACCTTCTAAATCAGTTCCTAAAACACCTTTGGAACTCTGGTATGGGCGAAAGCCAAGTTTGAACAGAGTGAGGGTTTGGGGTTGTCCAGCATATGTGCTGACAAAGGAACCTGATAAGTTAGAAAGTAGGAGTAAGCTGATGCTGTTTGTAGGATATCCCAGGCAAACGAAAGGTGGTTACTTCTATTGTCCTGAGAATCTGAAAGTCGTTGTCAGTACCAACGCGAGATTCTTGGAGGACGAATATGTAAGAAACCACAGATCCAAGAGTGAAATTGTCCTCCACGAGCTTGAGGACAAGGAAGCAATTCCATCAGGAAAGCCCAGTGTAATGGTAAATCCACCTACAACAGGTGAGGCTATACCAACACTGCCACTAATGCAAGGTATGGGACCAACGCGTACTGTGCCAACTACTGACACGGTTCAGATGCCTCATCGCAGTGGGAGGGTTGTCCACAACCCCGAAAGGTACATGTTCGTGGGAGAGTCTTTCGACTTGATCCCGGAAAATGGACTGGATGATACCGATCCCTGGACATATGACGAGGCGGTATCTGATAAGGATGCAGAAAAATGGCTGATCGCCATGGATTCTGAAATAGAATCCATTACGGCTATGGATGAATACCAGAAAACTAATTTGCCAGATGGCTGTCGAGCCATAGGGTGCAAATGGGTATACAAAAGAAAGAAAGGAGCGAATGGTGAAATTACAGCTTTTAAAGCAAGGCTGGTGGCGAAGGGTTATAGTCAGAAAGAAGGTGTAGACTATGACGAGACCTTCTCAATAGTAGCCATGCTTAAGTCCATTCGTATACTCCTAGCCATAGCAGCACATAAGGACCTAGAAATCTGGCAAATGGATGTTAAAACCGCATTTCTAAACGGGTACCTTGAAGAAGGTAGGGACATCTATATGCAACAGCCAGAAGGTTATGTGCAGAAGGGCGAAGAACATTTGGTCTGGAAGTTAATGAAGTCACTGTATGGACTTAAACAAGCTTCACGGTCATAGAATCTGCGTTTTGATGAAGTGATTAAATCCTATGGATTTTCACAATGCTCAAACGAGAGTTGCGTGTACCGTCTATGTGTCAGCGGAAGCGTGGTGTTCTTTGTACTTTATGTAGATGATATTCTCCTATTTGGCGACAATGTGGAAGTATTGTCGGGCATAAAGGGGTGGTTATCCGAGCAGTTTCATATGAAGGACCTTGGGGAGGCAGGATACATCCTAGGGGTAAAAGTATTGCGGGAGCGCAATAAGAGGATGCTGACCTTGTCTCAAGGATCATATGTGGATACTGTGATTGCCCGTTTCAGCATGCAAACTGCCGAGAAAGGTCTGTTACCCTTCAGACATGGCATATATCTTTCAAAGAATCAGTGTCCGGTGACACAGAGGGAGAAAGATGAAATGAGGAACGTGCCGTATGCATCGGCCGTAGGGAGCCTCATGTATGCAATGCTATGTACGAGGCCAGATATCTGCTTTGCTATAGGCATGGTAGCGAGATACCAGTCTAACCTTGGACAGGCGCATTGGACCGCGGTAAAGCACATACTCAAATACCTGAAAAGGACTAGAGACTATTGTCTTGTCTATCAGTGTGAGGAGTTGTGCCCTAAGGGTTATACTAATTCGGATTTCCAGGCAGACCGAGACGAAAAGAAGTCCACCTCTGGCTATGTGTTTACATTGGGAGTGGGGCCATATCATGGAGGAGTGCAAAGCAGAAGTGCATTGCAGACTCCACCATGGAAGCAGAGTATGTGGCATCTTCTGAAGCTTCGAAAGAAGCGGTATGGTTTTGAAACTTCCTTCTGGAGTTGGACGTGATTCCTAAGCTGCCCAAGTCAATCACGATATACTGTGATAATTCGGGGAGCTGTGGCTAATTCAAAGGAACCATGAACTCACAGAGCAACAAAACACATTGAAAGGAAGTACCATATTATACGAGAGATCATAGCAAGGGGTGATGTGCTAGTAGAGAAGATTGATACAAGAAATAATCTAGCGGATCCATTTACAAAGGCTCTGCCTCAGAAGGTCTACGAGATGCATGTACGTAACCTTAGGCTGAGGGCAAAGCTATCCACGTAGAATGTTTGATGTAATAGCTAGATTAGTTTAGACGAGTTATACTCTGGAAAGCACCTGTATAATGCTTTGAGTATAAGAGGGAGATTGATGGATTTATATACTGAAAGCATTATGATTGGTATATTATGTACAAGGTTGATTGGTTAATATACTGGGAATCATAAATGTTGTATGTTCATCTCCTGTCTGAATTAACAAACGTGTGTCGCAAACGCAATTATCCTCTTATCTCGTCGATAGGGAGATCATACGGTGTGTAGAAGATCACGGAAGATCGTATGGATCATTTGACCTAGCGAGATATAAATAGTTATCACAGCTGAGACAGTTCCATGATAAACTGTCGGTGTAGGCTGCAGCATACGCAGTAATAAGCATCTTATCTTGGATGGCTTGGTATGCTGGTGTGGGGGACACATTGATAAGGACCTAAGTCGAGATTGATTCTTTATGCAGGGGGTAGTAGTTTATGAGTGGAAAAATTGAGAAAGAACTGTTTCCGTTTGATCCATAGATTGATAAAACTTTTTGAAGAAACTGGAGGAAACAAAAAGTGAAAATGATGGCTAAAGCTAACACTGAGGAAGCAAGGCATGGGAATGAGCAGCCTAGAGATATAGTGAATCATGATGATGATAGAAATCGAGTTATTAGATAGTATATGGCACCAAGGTTTACTGAGTTTGATCCAGGGGTTGTTAGACCTGAAGTTCAGGAACAACACTTTGAGTTGATACCTGTGATGTTCCAAATATTGCAGAGTTTGGGGCAGTATGGTGGACAAGCTACAAAGGATCCAAATCTGCATCTAAGATCCTTTCTGGAGATAAGTGATAACTTTAAGTTGCAAGGAGTAACACCTGAAGCTTTGAGAATGTGGTTGTTCCCTTTCTCTTTGAGGGACAGAGGTAAAATTTGGCTCACTAACTTGCCACCAGGATCTGTGACAACTTGAAATGAATTGTCTGAGACTTTTTTTGTGAAATATTTTCCTCCAACCAGGAATACTCGTTGCAGAAATGCAATTATGGCTTTTAAATAGGAAGATGAATCAGTAAGTGAAACATGGGAAAGGTATAAGGAGTTGCTGAGAAGATGTCCAATTTGTGGGATACCTTACTGCATACAAATAGAAATATTCTAAAATGGTTTGAGTGGGAACTCGAGGATGGTGATTGATGTAATTTCAGGTGGAGCCTTGTTGGACAAAACATATAATGAAGCCTGTGAAATCTTGGATAAGGTAGCTGCCAACAACTATTTCTGGTCCAACTCAAGAGCAACAACTATTTCTACACCAAAGGTAGCAGGAGTGTTGGAGATTGATCCAATTAAGGCTCTGACAACACAGATGGAAGCCTTGGGGGGCAACTATGAAGAATATTGAGAAGAGTACAAGTCAGACCATGGTTACCTCAATGCCAACAGAACCTTCAGCAGCTTTGAGTTGTATTTACTGCGTAGAAGGACATCAGTTTGAGGAGTGCCCATCAAACCCAACTTCAATATGGTATATGTGGAATAGAAATCAAAATTATCAGGGCAATAATCCTTATTCAAATACCTACAACATAGGATGGAGAAACCATCCCGATTTCTCTTGGTCTGGACAAGGAAACAACAATGCTGTAGCAAGGGAGCGACATAATTCATATAACAAGGGAGGCTTCAATCAGCAATCAACTAATCAGCAACAAAGTTTTGAGTCACCACCTCCTAAACCTGAGAAGACCATAGAGTTGATGAAAGACTTCATGACTAAGAATGAAGTAAGATTGAAGAGTCAGGATGCTTTGACACAGAGCCAAGCATCTTCACTGAGGAATCTGGAAGTCCAGATGGGACAGTTGGCCAATGAAATCAGAAACAGACCACAGGGGAGTCTACCTAGCAATACAGAGAATCCTAGAGGAGGAAATATGCAGTGCAAGGTTGTAACCCTGAGAAGTGGGAAACAATTTTAGGAAAGACAAGCAGAACAACATCAGAAGGAAATGGAACTTCCTAAGAAAAATGATCAAGGTGAAGTCAGAATACAAAGAGAAGGGAAAGCTCTAGTTCAAGAAATGTATCCTGTAACAGATGAGGAAGTAGTGGTTAATGAGAAGCACACTAAGATTCCAGAAGGAAATGTGTTAATAAGCAAAAGGAAATCTGTGGAAGATGAGTACAATCTACCTCAACCACCATTTCCTGTCAGATTCAATAAGCAGAAAGAAGAAGAGCAATTCAATTTTTTTTTGGACATGTTAAAGCAGATTCACATCAATGTACCTCTGGTGGAAGCATTGGAACAGATGCCCACCTATGTGAAGTTTCTAAAGGACATCTTAACTAAGAAAAAGAGGCTGAAGGAATTTGAAACAATATCTCTATTTGGATCAAGTGTGAATTTGATGCCACTCTCAATTTTCAAGAAGATAGGCATAGGAGGAGCTAAACCTAAAACAATCACACTACTACTAGCTGATAGATCTATTGTTCATCCAGAGGGAAAGATTGAGGATGTTTTGGTCAGAGTAGACAAATTCATTTTTCCAGCTGATTTCATTATATTGGATTATGAAGCAGACAAAGAGGTACCAATTATCTGGGGAAGGCCCTTCCTAGCTATTGGGAGAACTTTGAATGATGTTGAAAAAGGGGAATTCATCATGCGTGTACATGAAGAACATGCTACATTTAACCTGTACAACACCATGAAATTACCAGATGATTCGGAGAATTGTTTTACCATTGGGGTTTTGGAATCTGTGGTTGAAAAATTTGATGCCAACATTTAGGCAGAAGAGAATGAAAGAGATGAAATAATAGAGGAAGATGTTGTAGCATGGGTATAGCATAACCAAAAGTTTGGGGGAGTGAGGTCTGTATTGAATCATTAGACTTAATGAGTAGAGAGCAGAAAGAACCCAAGTCATCACTTGAGGAACTCCCAGAATTGGTGCTTAAACCTTTGCCAGATCACCTGAAGTATGTGTATTTGGGAGAAGCAAAAACTCTACCTATCATCATTGCCTCTAATTTGAAAGAAGAGGATGAGCAGAAATTGTTGGAAATGCTTAAGAGGCATAAGCAGGCTATTGGGTGGACAATTTCATATATAAAAGGGATTAGTTCTAATGTGTGTATGCATAAGATACTTTTAGAAGATGGGATCAATAATTCAGTACAACCACAGAGAATGCTAATTGCCAACATGAAAGAAGTTGTTAAAAAAGAGATAATCAAGTGGCTGGATGCAGGAATCATTTTTCCAATATCAGGTAGTTCATGGGTCAGTCCAGTTCAGTGTGTTCCTAAAAATGGGAGAGTCACTGTGATTCAAAATGAGAAGCAGGAAATGATAACCACAAGGACAGTCAATGGATGGAGGATTTGCATAGATTATAAAAAGCTGAATGATGCCACCAGAAAGGATCATTTTCCATTACCCTTTGTGGATGAAATGCTAGACAGATTGGCAGACCAAGAATATTACTGTTTCTTAGATGGATACTCTGGATATCATCAGATAGCAATAGCCCCAGAGCATCAGAGCCTCACCACTTTCACATGTCCTTTTGGGACTTTTGCATTTAGAAGAATGTCATTTGGTCTCTGCAAGGCTCCAACAACTTTCCAGGGTTGCATGATTGCTATATTTTCTGAAATGATAGAGAATGGACTTGAGATCTTTATGGATGAATTCTCAGTGTTTGGAGAGGATTTTGGTGTTTGTTTAAGAAACTTGGAGAAAGTGTTACAACTCTGTGAAAAATCTCAACTGGTTCTAAACTTGGAGAAATGTTGTTTTATGGTGCGGCAAGGAGTAGTACTAGGGTATAAGGTTTCAAGCAAGGGGATTGAAATAGATCCTGCTAAAATAAAAGTGATTGATAAAATTCCCACTCCAAATTCAGTGAAAGCAATCAAAAGCTTTCAAGGTCATGCTGGATTTTACAGAAGGTTGATAAAAGATTTCTCCAAAATATCCAAGCCATTGTTAGAGCTGTTGGAAAAAGACATGAAGTTTGATTTTAGTGATGATTATATGAAGGCATTTACAAAGTTGAAAGCAACATTAGTGACAACTCCTGTAATGCAACCACCAGATTGGAATGAACCCTTTGAACTAATGTGTGATGCAAGAAATTTTGCTGTGGGAGTAGTTTTAGGACAGAGGAAAGAAAAGATATTCAAATCCATTTACTATGCCAACAAAACAATGGATGGATCTCAGAGGAATTACACCACTACAGAGAAGGAATTGCTGGCAGTTGTATTTGCCTTTGACAAGTTCAGATCCTATTTGGTGGGAGCCAAGGTTACAGTGTTTACAGATCACTCTACAATCAAGTATCTGATGGCCAAGAAGGATGCCAAACCAAGACTGATCAGATGGATACTTTTATTGCAAGAGTTTGATTTTGAAATTAAAGACAGGAAAGGAACAGAAAATCAAGTTGCTAACCATCTGTCAAGGTTAGAAAATCCTTTCGGAGTAGATGACATAATTCAGATCAATGATTAGATCTTTAGGAGATGTATACCAGAGTATAAAACTCCATCTATTCTGAATGAATGTCATGCTTCAGCATAAGGAGGGCATTTTGGTGGCCAAAGAACAACTGCAAAGGTTCTTCAATCAGGGTTTTATTGGCCAGGGATCTTTAAAGATGCATTTGAGTTTGTCAAGAATTGTAATAGATGCCAAAGAGTGGGAAATTTTCCAGCCAAGAATGCTATGCCTTTGAAAAACATTGTTGAAGTGGAATTGTTTGATGTGTGGTAAAAGGACTACATGGGATCATTCCCATCATCTTTTGGGAATGAGGACATTTGTTAGCTGTGGATTATGTGTCCAGGTGGGTAGAAGCCAGTGCATGTGCTCACAATGATGCTGCTACAGTGTTGAAGTTTTTGCAAAAGAATATTTTCACAATATTTGGCACCCCAAGGGCAATAATCAGTGATGAAGGTACCCATTTCATTAATAATAGCTTGTCTGCTATGCTTTCTAAGTATAACATCAATCATAAGGTTTGAACTGCATACCATCCACAAACCTATAGGTTGACTGAGCTTTCAAATAGAGAAGTGAAGAGTGTGCTAGAAAAAGTGGTGAATACCACTAGAAAGGATTGGTCAAAACATTTAGATGATTCCCTGTGGGCTTACAAGACAGTATACAAGACTGATAAGTTCATTATTTAACTCACTTATCTATATTATTTTCTACTATTCTATGTAGTTTTATTGAGTTTATCTATGTATTGTATGCATGAGTCTATATTGGGTGGTATTAGGCGCGTCTTGATGTTTCCTAAATTCACGAGAAAACCATTCCGAAAGCAGTGATGTGTAAGAGTAGCAGTGAAGCGTTCTACCACACAAGGAATTCGGGCAATTGGCCCATGTTATTGGATAGAGCTTTGAGTTAGCTTTCCAACGCAACTGGAATCGGGTCAATCGGAATTCGGGAGAGGAAGTTATGGCCAAAACCGTGAGACCGCGCGGAAGGGGTGAGACCTGATTTTTCCACGTCGATCGACGTAGAAGCCACGTCGATCAACGCGGACCTGCTGGCGCGGGAAATTGACTGAATTCGAATTTTATCATATCTTTAGCCCTAGATTTGATAGGATACACCTCCAGCTCTATATATATCCCAGTAATTTCAATTTTTAAGTGTGCTTTATTCCAGATTTCAGATTTTGAGAGATTCCAGGCTTTAGTTGAGTTTTATGTTTGAAGACAGATTTTTGTGGGAAGACATTCAGACCCAAGTTTTTATGCAATTCAGGTTTTATTTATCTTTGATGAATTCTACTATGATTATGTGTAACTAACTTCCTTCTCAGATTCTAGGGTTTCGAACTATCAATTTATGCATGTTTGATTAATTGAATTATTTTCCCTTTCCCATCGTAGTTTGTGAAATCTGTGCTTATTCACAATCATGAGTTTGCTGGCCACATCTTAGGATTAATTAGTTGAGGACTTGAGACATAACTGTAATAGTTTTCAATGGAAAGAGCTTTTCACAATATAATTTGATTTCTTGTCTGAGCAGAAGGAGATAGATTTATAGGAATAAATATGTTGATTTTTGGAGTTAGTTAATTCATCTTGAGACCGAGCGGAGATAGGTAATTAACTAATCTACTTTATGAATTGTCCAACAAAGAAGTTCATAATACTTTTCTGATGTTTCACTACGAAGAGGAATTAAAATTGGGAATTAATCAATTCATTCATACATGTCAAATTTGATAGGTAGATAATCCCTGGAATCTGTACTTCTCATAACTGCTTCATCAAAAGTCTTTTATTTTCCTGTTTAATTTTAATTTGCGAAATCAGTTGAAACAAAACCCAAAGTTTATTTTCTTTCCTAACCAGTGTTTCGAGAACCTATGTTTTAGTACTTAAGATTTTTCGTTATTTCTTCCCCATGGGATTCGATAATTTATTTGCCACTTTATTATTAGCTTTGCTAAGTCGCTAGTAAAATAATTATGCGATCAAAATTTTGGCACTATTGTCCGGGAAAAAATAGAAATAATCTTACTATTAATTATGTGATCGGAATACTGATTTAGGTTTTAATTTTTGTAATTTTATTTGAATTTTTGTGAGTTTTTGTTGTTTACGTCGATCAACGCCAATTCTCCGTCGATCGACGCTTTCATTTTTTTTCCTTCAGAATTTTAGTTTTTCGTTCTTAGTGTGTTTCGGTTTATTTCCAGTTTTACTTCGCTACCTCCTTTGTTGTACATGTAGTGCATGAGTACGAGAGCTAAAGGAAAGGACCCGCTCTATTATTACCCGGGCATCGAAGCCACGTGCAGAAAGATCCGAAGGAATAAGCGTGCCCAAGAAAGCTCGACTGATCGAACAATGGCAGAAAACGTGCCACCGCTGGACCATGTGCCACAACCAATCATACAACCACCGGAACCACCGCCCCCACCAGTAATTTCGACAAATTTCTGATGCTTTGCAATACTGTCAAAATCAGAGTGGTCAGCAAGAGTGCCATCCGAATGCGTCTGTTCGCATTCTCTCTGCGGGATAAGACACAGTCTTGGTTCACTGCACTGGACAAAGAAAGTATTAGTACATGGACTGAACTGCGGAATGAATTCCTGGAAAACATCTTTCCTCCGAACGTCATCAGACAAAGAAGGAAGGAGATCATCTGGTTTGCTCAAAGACCAGATGAAAGCTTCTATGAAGCGTGAGAGCGTTACAAGGAGTTACTGAGATCTTGCCCAGGACATGGCCTACCTTCGGGCGAGCAAGCAGAAGCATTCTACGAAGGGCTCAATGAGAGAACAGTTGAGTTGGTGGATACCACACTGGGTGACACCATCATTATGAAAAGCGGAAAGAAGGCCATGAAATTTTTCCAAAAGATGGCTAACAACAATCAACGTTGGTCCTCGAGTCGAAGTCGCCCTGTGAAGGTTGTTGAGAAAGTGGTGGAGAAAAAGGTTGCTGAAGAACCTGATTGTGCAGCCGAGGTGAAGAAGTTGCGAGAGGACTTCGCTACACTAAAATTAGAAAAGGCAGTCGCTATAATAGAGCCTGTGCAAGCTCCGCCTGAGGGGGATTGTGCAGATGTAAATTTCATCCAAATGGGCGGTTACCAAAACAACTACCGTGGAGGATATCAGCAGCATAATCAGTAGCACAACCAGCCCTACACTTATAATCACACGAGGAACCACCCTGGATTTTACTACACGAACCCCCAAGCTGCGGAGCAGCCACCACCTGGATTTGCAGTGCAAGATAGAGAAGTGGTGGAGAAGAAGAAGCCAAATCTCGAGGAGAATTTGGCTAAGTTCATGCAGGTATCCACTGATAAAGTGAGCAAACTGGAGCAAGAAATCGCAGGCGTGAATACTAAAGTAGACCAGGTGTAGAAGCATGTACAAATTATAGAAACCCAGGTCAGCTAGATCGTCGATGCCCTAAAAGCCCAGCACAAGCCGGGGCAACTTCCGAGCAACACTCAGATTAACCCCTAGAATCAGAATCAGAGGAACCAAGTGAATGCCATCACTCTGAGAAGGGGAAAATTGTATGAAGGGCCAAAGCAGGCGGGGAGAGATACCCAGGAGGACGAAGAAGCCGAGCAGGTCGAAGAAGCCATCGCAGACGTAGCCCCGTCGATTGACGTGGGATCTATGTTGATTGACGCAGCTCCAAAGGCCCCATCGATCAACGCTGATCCACGTCGATCGACGCCAGTTCCCAGCCCGCCTGCGAAGAAGCCTCCTATGCCATTTCCACAGCGTTTTGCTAAAACAAAGATGAACGAGAGATTTGCACGCTTTCTGGAGAACATGAAGAAGGTGAACATCAACATCCCGCTGATTGAGGCACTATGAGAGATACAAGGGTATATCAAGTTTCTGAAGGATATAGTCTCTCAGAAAAGACCCTTCCTGGAGCACGAGAGGGTTAACTTGTTCGAGGAATGCAGCGCGATTATTTAGAAAAAGATGCCACTGAAGAGAGAGGACCCGGGATCCTTCACGATCCCCTGTTTCATTGGAGGAGAGACCTTTGGAAAGGTCCTTTGCGATTCCGGTGCATCCAACAACTTAATGCCGCTGTCAATCTTCAAGCGACTAGAGATCGGGAGCATCAAACCAACGACCATATCATTGCAGATGGCTGACAGATCGGTATCCTACCCAAGAGGCATCGTAGAAGACGTTCTTGTGAAGGTGAAGGACTTCATCATTCCAACAGACTTCGTGGTGCTTGACATGGAAGAAGACCACAACATCCTGCTGATCTTGGGGAGATCTTTCTTGAAGACTGCTGGAGTGTTGATTGACATTCGAGATGGCAAGCTGACTTCCGAGTTAATGATGAGTCGGTCACCTTCCCCATCTACAAAGCAGTGCAGAAGCGTAATGAAGGGAGCTACCAGGAAGAGTGCCACATGATCAATTATTTCAATCCGGTGATTTCCTCTCCCTTTTCTTCTCTTAAAACTGATCCGGATTTTTTGGAGAACTACTTACTACACTCTTTGTTTTTGTCTTCAGATTAGGATAAGGCGGACAATGAGCTTGTGGATCTAGTGATGGAGTTGGGTATGTTTGAAGAAATAACACAGGAGAAAGAGAACAAACGGGAGCGGTTACCAAGCCAACGCAGCCAGAAAAAGAAGGGAAAACGTGGAAAAGAACCCACGTCGATCGACGCAGGAGCCACGTCGATCGACGCAGCTTCAGGAGCTACGTCGATCGATGCAACAACCACATCAATCGATGTAGGAAAAAGTATCGATGCAAAGGCTTCGTCAAACAAAACGGTGCGACGTGGAAAAGGGATCTCTGCCATCTCAACCACATCGATCGACGCGAGTCTGGAACCGCATATTTCTAACTCTGATCCGCCTGCTCTCGAACTCAAACCACTCCCGGCACACCTCAGGTCCGCCATTGGATGGACTTTGGGGGATATCAAAGGAGTCAGTCGTTCATTATGCATGCACAAGATCCGTCTGGAAGAAGACACCAAGAAATGGGGGATGCAAGTTGTCAAGAACAAAGATGTAGAGGAGGTCGCGAAAAGACCAGTCTGGACCCGACCTCCTTAGTAGGTGAATTGAGGTACCGTCGAGCTGCAACGTTAAATCAAACACTTGTTGGGAGGTAACCCAACGATTTACTATTTTTCTTTCTCATTTTTTTCATTTCTGTTAGTTTTGCTTTTATCTTGTGTTAACAATTGTTTTGGAGTACGGCTCGGCATCGATCGACGCAGCCTGGCATTGATCGACGCCGAGCAGCCAACGAAATACACTTCGATCCACAGCAAGGATCGACAAGAAGGCTTCATGTCGATCGACGCACCCTGTGTCAATCGATGCAAAGTGCCCAAAGCAATTAGTTCACGTCGCGCGATGTTTGAAGACTCCGGGGGATAAAAAGTTGATGTCTGAGATCAACTACCAGGTATCGTTCCCTCTTTTGTCTGATTTTCAAACTTATTCCACTCTTCGAGTTTGAAATAAGTTTGGGGGGATGTGGACAAGAGATGCAACGCTCTATCTTTTATTTATGCTGCTTTCCGTCTTTAATTTTTCTTTTCTATTTTATGCTATTTTATGGGGAAAGTTTTGACTTTTGAGATAACCTGAATGAGATTGTGAGATTAGAATTAATTGAGGGTTGAGGTTGAAGTTATTGAGATTGTGGTTAGATGCCTATGAATGTAGAATACCGCATGATAGGACTGATTTGACACTTATACTTGCATGCCGATTGGACTGATTTGAAATTGACTGTGGAAGAAAAGTTTTGAACCCTTGTGTGAGAAATTTGAGCCTTTATTTCGTTTGATGTGAGATTCACATGCGTGTTTTGATTTCTCTAGAACTTGCCTATTTTTTGTGTTGAGACTGCATAGTGTGCACAAGTTTAGGAGAGGATATTAGGCCATCTTTGTTAACCCAATATCCTAAACACGATCCCTTCACAATAAAATTTTCCCTAGTTAGCCACTTTGAGCCTGTACAATTTTTCTTTCCTTGTCTATGAGATTAAGAAAAGTATTGTCTCACTCATGTCTTGAGTTGTGGTATGTATGGGGTTGATTGGTGAATTCGTGATAAGATATGATGAATTAATGGTGAAAAGATGTGTGAAAAAGAAGCTCAAAGAAATAATTAGAATTCTCATAAGTTCTCTGAAAAGAAAAGAATACAAAATTATCTAAATGAGCATAAGAGATTCAAAATGAGCTAGAAAAAATTTGAGTTTGTTGATATATATGAGGAGATGAGGTGGATGATTATAGATAGTGGTTGGATGTGTTGAGAGTCATGAACTCAATTGATTTAGTCACTTGGCCATATTTCCCTACCTTATCAGAAAAAGCCTACGTTACAACTTTTCGAAAGTCCTTTTTGATTCTAGACTTGTGTGCACATTTTAGCAGTGGAGATATTAGAAAATTTGCAAGCCTATGGTAGAAATTTCCTCGTACATGTTGTTGAGTGCTTTCGTCTATACCTTAAACACTTGAGAGTTGAGTGATACACTTCCTGTGAGTTCTTCCACAATTGATGAATTTTCTGTCTCTTTCAAATTGCTTGTGTGTAGTGGATTTTTTATTCTTGACTGTGATGAATCTTGTGAGGCATTGCACTTTAACTGCATGATCTTTTAATTCCTTTCTTGCCTATTGATTGAGGATAATCAAACGTTCAAGTTTGGGGGATTTGATAAGCTCATTATTACACTCACTTATCTATATTATTTTCTACTATTCAATGTAGTTTTATTGATTTTATCTATGCATTGTATGCATGAGTCTATATTGGGTGGTATTACGCGCGTCTTGATGTTTATGCAGATTTTAGGCCTAAATTCATGGGAAAAACCATTCCGAAAGCAGTGACGTCGTGTAAGAGTAGCAGTGAATAGTTCTTCCACACAAGGAATTCGGGCTATTAGCGCATGGCAATGGATGATGCTTTGAGTTAGCTCTCCAAATCAACTGGAATCGGGTCAATCGGAGTTCGGGAGAGGAAGTTATGGCCAAAACCGTGAGACCGCGCGGAAGGGGCGAGACCTGATTTTTCCACGTCGATCGATGCGGACCTGCTGGCGCGGGAAATTGACTGAATTCGAATTTTATCATATCTATAGCCCTAGATTTGATAGGATACACCTCCACCTCTATATATATCCCAGTAATTTAGATTTTTAAGTGTACTTCATTCCAGATTTCGGATTTTGAGAGATTCCAAGCTTTAGTTGAGTTTTATGTTTGAAGACAGATTTTTGTGGGAAGACAACTAACTTCCTTCTCAGACTCTAGGGTTTTGAACTATCAATGTATGCATGTTTGATTAATTGAATTATTTTTCCTTTTCCATTGTAGTTTGTGAAATCTGTGCTTATTCACAATCTTGAGTTTGCTGGCCACATCTTAGGATTAATTAGTTGAGGACTTGAGACGTAACTGTAATAGTTTTCAATGGAAAGAGTTTTTCACAATATAATTTGATTTCTTGTCTGAGCAGAAGGAGATAGATTATAGGAATAAATCTGTTGATTTTTGGAGTTAGTTAATTCATCTTGAGACCGAGCGGAGATAGGTAATTGACTAATCTACTTTATGAATTGTCCAACAAAGAAGTTCATAATACTTTTCTGATGTTTCACTACGAAGAGGAATTAAAATTGGGAATTAATCAATTCATTCATACATGTCAAATTTGATAGGTAGATAATCCCTGGAATCTGTACTTCTCATAACTGCTTCATCAAAAGTCTTTTATTTTCCTGTTTAATTTTAATTTGTGAAATCAGTTGAAACAAAACCCAAAGTTTATTTTCTTTCCTAACCAGTGTTTCGAGAACCTATGTTTTAGTACTTAAGATTTTCGATATTTCTTCCCCATGGGATTCAATAATTTATTTGCCGTTTTATTATTAGCTTTGTTAAGTCGCTAGTAAAATAATTCTGCGATCAAAGACACCTTTTGGAATGTCCCCATATAGGTTGGTTTTTGGTAAAGCCTGCCATCTACCTCTAGAGTTGGAGCACAAAGCCTATAGGACAACTAGGAAGTTGAACTTTGATCCTAAAGCAAGTGGGGAAGAGAGGATTCTGTAGTTGAATGAACTTGAGTAGTGAAGGTTAAAGAGCTATGAGAATGCCAAGATATACAAGGAAAATGTGAAGAGATGCCATGACAGCTAAATTGCAGATAGAACTTTGGATGAAGGACAACAAGTGTTGCTTTTCAATACTAGGCTGAGTCTGTTCACTGGAAAGCTCAAATCAAGGTGGTCAAGACCATTCACTGTGGTAAAAGTCTACCCTTATGGAGCTGTAGAATTGAAGAATGCGAGCACAGGGAACATATTCAAAGTCAATGGCCAAAGGTAAACTATGGTTGAAGCATGGAGAGAGAAAATGCTTCCACTCAAGTCCAAGAGCCGTGATGAAGAGGTAAACTGAGCCAGCATGACAATTAGATGAAATATGTGGTGATGGCTTAGGGATTTAATTTTGAGTATTTTATTTTAATTTAGCTTTACATTCCCGCCCAGTTAAAATTCGTGTTTTACTTGTTAATTTTTTGTGTGAAGTGATGCTACATCCTGTGAGTAGCATGTATATAATGTGAGTCAGGTTTTAATTTTAGTGTTAGTCACGATTCTTAATTTCCGCAGTTTTAATTTTATTTAGTATTTATGGATTTGTGTTAGTTTAATTTTAGGAAAATGAAACTCTCGATAATTACAATTTGTTAAGGGGCGAAAACTGTAGCAAAGGGAAGCGTGGCCTAAAACTAGCCGTTAAAAGAGAGAGAGAATGACATAAGCATGGTGAGTCATCTCTTTTTCCAGACGGTTTAAGGCCAGTTTCCTTTTGAAAATAAAAAATCCAGTCTTTTCAAAGAAAGTTGAAAGGTTGCCTTATTATTTGTGCCCTCTTATGCTTAACTTGTTTTTTTGTTTAACTCGTGCAATCGAAAAAGAGAGAACCCATATCTTTTCTATTCTAAGCATTCTTACGAGGATCGAGTGAGAAATTCTGGGTTGAAATAGAAGCAGTTGTCGACAAATAGGTAAGTCTTCTCCCCTTATTTTGAGCATCTTTTCTCTGTTCTCTGTTCTTCGAAGTGTTGTTCTACAAATTTGAAGAGAAGGAAAGTATGCGAGATGTCGGGTATTGTTCTGAAAATCCTTTGTTGAAATTTTTTGAAGTGTTCATGCATGCCCTCGTGAAATTGTTGATGCATGTACTTAAACGTTTGAAAATGCATGTTCTGGGTGAGAATACTTGTGAAGTATGTGAGGATCTATGCTCAAGCTTAGCTGGTACTAAACTGTTGAACACAGAATGTAAAGTGCTACCTACCCTGAAATTTAAGCTTGTTTGAGGCGAAATTAGAATAAGTGCTATAGTTAGAAATGATTAAGGCCATCTCTTGATCTTTGTGCCTTCAGATTTTCTTGTGATTCATGAACATTCATCCTTGCACTTAGATTTTGAGCCTGAGAGTTTTTCTTTCTGCATACTTGTTATATGTTAGCCACTTATCCATACACGTCCCATACCTAGAGGCTAAGTCCTACTCTAATTCTTTCATAACATTGAGGGCAATGTTAGTTTTAATTTTTTTGGGGGGGGGGGGTACCACTCCTGTTCGAAGTGTTTTTGTAGTACCCTTTTGTACCAGAAACTATTAGAAAATAGGCACATTTGTTTCCTGAAAAAAAAAACAGAAAGAGTAAAATATTAAAAAAAAAAGAAAAAAAGGAAGAGCTATGAAATATGCCCGTTCCTTGTTCATTACTTTTGAAATGGTGTATTGCTTAGAAAGTGTAATTAATAGTCTAAAATTAGAATAAGTCCGATGTTAGATTGAGAATGATGATGCCACTAAATATGAGTCAATTTTTCCCAGAATTTTTCTCACCTTTTGCCTTGGCCTAACATTAGAAGCTTGTAAAGCCCTTTTGATCTAATTGGAGTATGAATTCCATTAGTGGAGGGCAAGATCGAGATGGAAGGGTAGACAAAAAACAGTAGCATTGATGAGCATGAGGATTTGAATGAATAGTTAAGGTTCAACTCAAAAATGCACCAGCTATCTTGAAAAAGATTATTGTTTTTGAAATTTGATAGCCAAACTTGATTGTTGTATTTGTTAAACTTAGGAAATTGAGAGAACTGAAACTTGATGGACTTAAGAATCGCTTACCATATTTTCTTTTGAGCTTTTGCTGAGGGTTCTTTTTGAAATGGAAATTAATTGGTTTGGCATAGCACTTATTTGTGTATTTTATGTTTTTGAGTCTTGTTTTGGTTGCTTGAGGACAAACAACATCTTAAGTTTGGGGGGTGATAACTCTCATAAAGAGTTATCTTATAATATTTTCTAACTTAATTTAGATGTTGTTTTTGAATAAGAATGTCCTCATTTAAGGTCTTTTATTATCTTATTAGTAGCTTATGGCATTTGCACTTTATATTGGTCATTTAGGTTTTTAATAAGTTATTTCAAGCTTTTGTGAGGATTTTGACCAGGTTCGGAATGATGAAGCTTATCAGTCGCATTTTGGCTAGAAGTCATGCTAGAGCATGTAAAACGCAAAGAACTAGAATGAAGAAGATTTTCTCCGGGACCACTTTAAGACAAAGATCAAACACCTTTTTGGATCTTGTCTGCTGAAAGGACAGGTGTCGAACAATGAGCTAAAACACTATCTGAAGGGTGAGAAAGGAACTTACACGTGGAAGAATCTGGGCTTAGGAGAGAAAATCAACGGAGGAAGTAAAAAGGAGTAGGATGAAAATATCAAAGTCAACAACACATTTTTTAGACCCAACACACGAAGGAGGAGAAAGGCATGCAGGGGAAGAAAGAAGCTCATCCATTCAACGATCATCACCAAGGAGTTTACTTTGAGTTTGTAATTATGGAGAATGATTTTATGTTTTATTTTGTGTCCTATTCAATCATGAACTAAACAATAGTACACTTGGGTTGTGGAGTACTTTCTTGATCTTGATTATATATTAAAGTAATGTTTTGTTAAATTTGAGTTTGTTTATGATTTTGGAATGATTGTTCTCTTGAGCACATAAGTGGATAGAGAAATACCACCTATTGAGACCGGAAGGAGATATAGGTTGAGGAAGTCATAAACAATTGTATTTCTTACATAGGCATATGAGGGGATACAACTTAGAAAATAACCTAGATCTGAATTCTCTTCATCTGACTGTCATGGGAAGCATAGGAATATGATGCATGCTAGGCACATTTTTGAAGGTTTTAAGACTCAGAGTTAAGCGAGACATAAGCTTCAACATATAGGATAGTGACAGTAATGACCTTCATAATCCGAGTGTGTTTCTTACCATTGTGATAATTTACTGGAACTCTATGATTATTTTGTAGCAAGAAGAGATATTACTGTTATTTGCATTACTTGGAATTATTGTTTATGCTTATTTATATTTTGAATAGAATTTAGTGAAATCACCTATCTTATTTGCAAGTAATTTTGTGTGCACAGTTTAACTATCACTCTCTAGGGTTCGAAATCTGGTCTCTAGGACTATATTACTTGTCGATTGTGTATACTTGCACATAGTTCTGTAGATACACTGCACTACACAACAAAAGCTCAACACATTATCTATGTTTAAGTATATCTAAACTTTGGCTTAACCTCAACTCGTTAAGAAAAACATTTTCTGAAACACAAACTGGTGAGCAACGACCAGTTTGTGACGTCTTATCCTATTTAAACATATTTCTATTATGCAACAACTCTAATCTTGGGACCAACATAGCAAATAATAGGTTGTTTTTTAAATTAAATTTTGAGATGGTAGATGTAAAGTGTAGAGATAAGATTAAATGAGAAGAGAATTATGTTAGTTGTAGCTCAGCCCATGGAAAAGGTTGTTAGAAAAATTTTTGTCTGTGCCCAAGTATTGTTAAAATTTATGGTTATGGATGGTGAAATTGAGTGAATTTTAGGGATCATTTGTAGCTCATTTTTTAATTGTGTTTGAGCTGTTGATAAGTTCGTATTTTCACTAACTTATCAATGAGTTCTTAGGTTGTTTTCACTACATTTTACTTGTTTTATCATGCATGAAAGGGTTTTCGCATGTATTATGCTCGAGGTGGTGTATTTTGCAGGTTTAGGGTCGAATTTAGCTAAGTCCAGAGAAGGAGGCTTGTTGGAGCTTCGGTTTTGACCGACGTGGGGCTACATCGATCGACATGAAGGCCACTGATCGATCAAGGTGAAGGTTCAGGCAGGATCAACTCATGAAGATCCACGTCGGTCAACTCCATTCTGCATTGGTCAACATCCACTGCCAGCAGCGATCGTAATGAGGTCAAAGTGGGGATCAAAGCGAGGTTCTACACCGGTCGACGTGGCTACACGTCGGTCGACATCGACCTTAGTTTCTAGAATTTGGCGAGATTTGGAAATAGAGATATATCTATTCGCCTAGGCTTAATAGGTTACAACTACCACTATTATAAATAGCCCTATAGGTCGAGAATTAGAGAGTGATGCATTATTTTTTAGATCAAATTTCCAGCAGCAATTGTGTACTTTGAAGTCAACTCGTGGATTTTATTGTGTAGAGATTTGGCATCGATCTCTACATTCGAGTTTAATTATGCACGTCAATTTCAGGTTTTATTGTTTCTTGATGAAATTTGTTATGATTATGTGTAACTAAATTCTCATGTAATTCTAGGGTTTCGAACAGTTATGCCTGAGTGTTTGATTAATTGAATTAATTTGCCTTTCCTATCATAGTTTATGAAATCTAGGGTTTAAATTGCAATCTTGATTTGCTGGCCACTTATTAGGATTGACTAGTAGATAATTAAAGACTCAAAAAGTAATAATTATCAATGGAAAAAGATTTTCATAATATAAATTGATTTCTTGTCTGAAAAGAGGGAAATAGTTTATGGGAATAATTTTGTAGGGTTATGGAGTTAATTAGATTTTTCTCAAAGACCAAAAGGATAGGGATATTTAATTAATCTACTGTATGAATTGTCTGACCTTGGAATTCATACTAGTTTTCTGATGTTTCACTATGATGAGGAATTAAATTGGTATTAATTAATTTATCATTACATATAAGGTTGATAGGTAGAAAACCCTAGAATCTGCATTTTACATGTTTGAATCCAAATGTATTTTCAATTTTCCGTTTTAACTTAAAATTCCAAGTTATTTGTTTTTTTGAATGCTTAAAAGCAACTTTTGAATTTCCCTAAACAATATTCCAAGAAACTACGTTTTAGTATATAAGGTTTTTGATATTTCACTCTTCTGGGTTTGATAATTTATTTGCCGCTGTATTATTAGCTTTAGCTAAATTGCTAATCAAAATAATTAGCGATCAAATTTTTGCGCCGTCACCGGGGAGTGAATAGAACCTTACTATTAATTATGTGATTGGATAATTTATTTAGGTTTTAATTTTTGCAGTTTAAATTTTTGTTTTTATTTTTGCATTTTTGTCTCGACGTCGACCGAAATATTCCCACATCGGTCAATGCGAATATTTAATTCGCATCGGTCGACTTGAGCTGACGTCGGTTGAAGTCAAAGTCTGCATCAGTACTTTCCTTTATTTTAGTTTTGTTTTATTTTTAGAAGTTTACACTCACTACCTCTTTTACTGTGCAGGTAGTGTATGATTACACGAGCAAAGGGCAAGGACTTGCGGAATACAATTCGGAATCAAAGCCACTTGCCGAAGGAACAACCGAAGGAACAACCGAAGGAAGAATCAAGACCCTGGAAGCTCAAGTAATCAACTAATGGCTGAAAACGTGCAACCAATCCACCACAACTGACTCCAGAGGAACAAGCTGAACTTGTTAGAGAAGTTCAGACTAAGAGGGAACAACTCCAGCAGCTACACCTCGAAAGGAACAACCAGAATAACCGGCACATCTGCCGCAACCCGCTCTTTGATGATGATCCTGAAGAAGAAGAAGAAGAAGAACTGCTAGAGGAACCTGATAATGATGGTGATGAGGATGAGGACGAGGATGCCATTCAGAAGAGATATCGTCCTCAATTTCAGGAGACAAACTTCAGGGTTGACATCAATTCCAACATTTTCGAGCTAAAGTCCGGATTGGTGCAGATGGTGCAACAAAACCAATTCGGTGGAAGAGCTACTGTGGATCCATATGCACACCTTGAAAAATTCATACTACTCTGCAACATTGTCAAGATCAACAAAATCAGTCAGAGCGCGATTTGAATGCGCTTGTTCGCATTCTTCCTGCGTGATAAAGCGCAAGCCTGGTTAATCTTCACTGTACAAGAGAAGCATAAACACTTGGACAGAATTGAGGAATGAATTCCTAGGGAACTTTTTCCCTCCTAGCATCATCAGGCAGAGAAGGAGGGACATCACAAGATTCACCCAACAACCTGAGGATAACTTCTATGAGACTTGTTAGCGCTATAAGGAGCTTCTTAGAGCTTGTCCAGGACATGGATTATCATTGGGAGATCAGGCCGAAACTTTTTACGAAGGGTTGAATGAGAGGACTGTAGAGATGGTGGATGCTACACTGGGAGACACCATAATGGCGAAGAGTGGAAAAAGGGTCATGGAGTTCTTCTAAAAGATGGCCAACAATAATCACAGGTGGTATTCAATTTGACATCGACCTGTGAAAGCTGTGGAGAAGGTCACTGAAGGGGTGGATCTAGCAGCTGAGGTAAAGAAGTTGTGTGAGGACATCGCGACATTGAAAGTAGAGCAACCTGTTGCAGTTATGGAGCCTATCCAAGCTCCAGTTGAGGGGGACTGTGTGGACATCAATTTTGTCCAAAGAGGTGCCTACCAAAATAACTTTCGTGGAGGATATCAGTAGAATAACCATTCCTACAACTACAACAATGCGAGGAATCATCCAGGATTCTCTTATGCAAAACTTCAAGCTATGGAGCAACCACCGCCCGGATTTGCAGTGTAGAATGGAGCCGTGGTGGAGCAAAAGATGCTAAATCTCGAGGAGATTTTTGCTAAGTTAATGCAAGGATTGACTGATAAAGTCGGGAAGCTAGAGCAAGAAATATCAGGAGTGAATACTAAGGTAGACCGTGTGGAGAAGCACATGCAGATAATAGAGACTCAAGTCAGTCAAATCGCCAACGCCCTCAGAGCCCAGCACAAACTTGGTCAATTGCCTAGCAACACTCAAGTCAACCCCAAGAAACGAGGTCAACGCCATCACTCTTAGAAGGGGAAAGTCATATGAGGGGCCAAAGAATCCAGGGTCCGACCCACCGGAGATCGAGGAGACCGAGCAAGTCAAAGAAGTAGCAACTGAGACCTCGGTTTCAACCAATATGGAGGACATCGATCGATGTCGAGACTGAGGTGAGAATGCTGCACAATGCTCCGCATCGACCGACGTGGAGTCATATCAGTCAAAGCTGAGGGCCATTCCTGATGGGTTTTGTATACTGAAAGCATTTATTATAATTAATATACAACGATTTATTTCTCCTATCTGTTAACAATCTTACATGTATAAACAATGGTATCCTCTTGTCTCACCGATAGGGACGATCATACGGCGTGTTGTAGATCGCAGAAGACAGTATGATCACTTGACCTAGTGAGACATAAACTTGATCACAGCCGAGACAGCGTATGAGGATACGTCTGTCCGGATGGCTGCGGCATTGTCGGAATAAGTAGTATGTCTTGATTACTTGAAATGCTGGTACGCAGAGGTGGCATATTGTTGGACCGCAGTGAGATATATTTGTCTTTCTGACATCAGCGAATACAAGATCTCATTATATTGATTGACTCCAAACCCTAACGAAGGTTCAGGGGTTTGCACGGGTTGACTGTTGCTTTGACTTGCCATGGTGGAGAGCCTAAGTAATGTGCTCGTATATCCGCATCTTGGGTAAGAGAAGTTCGTGTAGTACCGCCTGAGACTGGGTTTAGGTAACCATTTCCGAGTAATAGGATGGGGACATTCCCTGAGGAGCTCAATAACATTCATCGTGCCAAAGTCCTGCAGGCTGATTAAGTTCAGACACGAGTGATAAGGATTGAGTGGTACTACTCACGAATAATAAGCTATTAATTAATTGTAGTTAGAGCTTGTCAGAGGCTCCGATTAATTAATGGATGTCCGGTAACCTTAAATAAGGGGATTCTCAATTAATGCAGCCCGTTCTCATAATGTGGTAATAAAGGGGTAGGTCAGTATTAATTCTTTGGTGAAAAAGAATTAATATTAATTAATTAATTGTGTCCTGGGTTGTGGACATGGGAATTAATTAATTTATAGGCCCACTTTATTATTTGCATTAGGTCCCAGGTCTGGCCCAAGGAAGGGTGCTGAATTGAGCCCAGTAGCCCATTAGGGATAAAACCCTGGGTCTATAAATAGACCACTCTCTCTAGAAACCCTAGCCACTTTTTTGTGATTATTCAAATCAGTCAAAACCCTAGGGCTGTGAGAGAGGGGGCGCCGACTTCATTGTTAGAAGGAGGAGAATTTCGATTCTGGTCCTGCTCAAGCCATAGATCTACGGAGTCCTCACCAGTAGTAGATCTGATCAGCACCAGGATACAGATCTGAAGATCTAATCTGGAGAACAACAAATTTCTTTCTTCCCTTTTGTTTTTGATTTTTATTCTAAGAAATTAGAGATCTAATTTCTTATTCCGCAGATAAAATTGGATTGCGTGGTTGAATTCAAGTTGGAAATTCAAACGCCAAAGATCGGTTCAGACTCGACGGAATTACGGTAATTCTCAATCCACAATATTGTATTAAATTTATAGGATCATGCTAGGTTTTATCTTGTATTTAATTATGCATAAAATCCATAAATCGATCCGGTTCAAATTGGTTTTGGTGATTCGGTTCACGGGAAAACCCTACAATTGGTATCAGAGCTAGGTTCTTGATTTATGGCTCTTTTGTGTATAATTAAATTCAATATGCATGTATGTATGAATTTATTGTTGTGGATGGTTTTTGTTCCTCGTGGCAACCCTTGTGATTCAGCCCGCGGTGGTTTATCTATGTAGGGCTGAATTGTTTTTGTAAAATCACGAGAAAATCCGTGATTAGTGTAGATTTTAAAAATTGTAATAGAATAGATTTTCTGTAATTTTTTCAAATTATGTAATTGGACGGGTCGAGGACGAAGAACGAAGACGGAGCCGACGAAGGGCTAGCGAGGACACGACGGACGACAGCACGCGGGGGGCAGGCGTGCGGCCGGGGCGTGCAGCGCGCGCACAACGCTCGGCCTGCTCAAACGTGAGGCTGGACGGGAGCGCGCGGCAGTGCAGGGCGGAGGCCGGGTCCGGCGGCGGCAGGCGGCGGTCGGCTGGCGGCGGCGGTTGTCGTCGTCGGTTGGTGCTGTCCCATCGCTGTGGCTCGTGTTTTTGTGGTTTGGGCAATCTTGTGTAAACCCTAGAGTTTGCATTAGGGTTAGGGCAAATCATCAGATCACAAAGGCTTAAATCCCAAAAGATTTGGTGGATCAAGATTTGGAGGCCCTGGAAGATTTGGGAAGATTTGAAAAAGATTTGGAATTATCCAAATTAAATTCAAATTCAAATTGTAATAGATAGAATTTATTTTTTCTATATTTGGGGCCACGGGGAATTTTTGTTTGCCTTAATTGTCCTCGTATGATATGTGATTTATTTATGTGCGCAATTAAGCATGTGTAGATAATAGGAAAAGCATGATTTATCGCTTTTATTATTTACAGCTTTCCAAGCATGCTTATGTGATTAATTTCTTATTGGATTATATTTTGGGAATTTTTGGGCTTGTATTATTACATGCAAAAATTTGGGAAATATAATGACAAAGAAATTATGTGTGCGCATAAAGAAACCTTTTAAAAGAAAAATACTAAGCAAATTTTTTTAAAAATCAACAGACCTCCACAAAGCGGTCCTAGGCTGTAAGTGTATCTCTCGTTCTAGTAAATGTCTACGAGTGTAGCTTGCTAGTTCCTATAGGTGCATGGGTACGGTTGTTGGGATTTATAGACAAACAATTTAAGTCATGTGAATAGTGGGAGGGTTTTGCGTAAACGTCTACGAGTGTAGCTTGCATAGAGCTCTTTCACAAGTATTCTAGTATTGATTTAAATTATAGATAACAAAAGCTTTAAGGGCTGTGCGGTATGGTTACGTGCCATGCTAAACTGTCTCTTTTGGCCGGTGTTAAATTTGTGGTTAATTGCTTAGAAGCATCTCAGAATATAATGCAAGAATTGTATCCCTGTTCTTGAGAGATGGCTTGGTCTAAGGTTTTCACTAATTATTAATTTCTAGTGTCAAAAGCTTCCTGACATGGTAGTGAAATTAAATGGATTGGGGCTTAAAACCTGCAGTTCTGGTTGAGGGTGACATCATAAACGTCTACGAGTGTAGCTTGCGGTGGGAACTCTTGGGCAATTAGTGGAAAACATTTGTATTTGATTCATTAAAAGGTTTTCAATGTATTTGTTTTCGAAGTTCTACGTGTATGTTCTTATTTAAGGTCTTTATTGTTTCAGATATGTCTATGTCTACTGTCGATCATATACTTGCTCTCAATCCTCTAACTGGTCCAAACTTTCCTGAATAGAGTTTCTGCATCAAACACATCCTTTATCTGAAAAATCAAGCACATGTTCTTTACATGGATCCACTGTTGCGCTCTCAAAGAGGAGTATGCGAGCTTGAGCTTGAATTCTATGAAAGATGGGAGGATGCTGATGAGTTTGCCTTCTGGCTCATCACAGGTTCCCTGTCTAGAGAATTAAGGCATAAGTATGAGTACCTCGAAAGGGCTGGAGAGCTTTGGAAGGAACTCTCGACAGCCTTTGGCAAAGTGGAGCGAACTATTAAAACTGTAAGCTTGTGCACAATCTTGTGTGCAAGAAGATGGTTGAGGATAGTTCAGTGACTACGCACATGATGTCTATGATTGACCTCATGAGACAGTTTACTGTGCGGGGTGGTAATATCAGTGCGCAAAGCGAGATTGATATTATCCTAAATTTTCTTCCGGAATCCTCTTATGACTTTAAGGTGGTTGCTGCTGCAAAGGGAGAGTATGCTCTGCATGAGCTACTTGAGGACCTTGTAGTGGAGCAATCCACCATGCGAGCACGGAAACCTATTCTGTCTGGTTCTAGTACTGGTTCGACAACCTTTAAGGTTGGAGACGATGCTGCTGAGAGCAAGTTCAGGAAAACAGGCAGTGATAGCAAGTCTAGGAAGGGGAAGAGAGTCAAGGTCACTCCAAAGAAGAACGAGTGTGCTGGATGCGGAAAGGTGGTTTGTCCGAATGCTAAGGGACATGGTACGTCATTTGCATTTGTAACGGAAACATGTTTAGCATCAGTTTCTACTCATTCGTGGGTAGTGGATACTGGAGCTACTGATCATGTTTGTTACATTTTGTAGGGGTTCACACCGAGGAGGGTGCTGAAGAATGACGAGGTTACCATCTCGATGGGGAACGCAGCACAAGTGAGTGCAGCTGCCATTGAAGATTTCACCTTGTACTTTGATGATTTTGTTTTAACTTTGAGAGATGTTTTGTACGTGCCGGATTTTCGGCGGAACCTTATCTAATTTCCAAACTTTATGTTGATGGATATTCAGTTATTTTTTATAGTAGTGTTTCTATCATTGGTAATAACGGTGTTATCTGTCCTGGGATGCTGAATAATTCTCACTATGTTATTACCTGTAATCATAAAGCTTCCGCAAGTATTGCATGTAATTCATCCGTAATTGATAATCCTAGAAAGAGAAAACTTACTTCTTCTGATGAGGATCTTACATATCTCTGGCACTTGAGACTGGGTCAGAGACTGGGTCACATCAGCTTGAAGCGGATTCAGAGACTTGCAGATGACGGTACATTGTACTTAGTCCGTGCTGTACCTTATCAAGTCTGCGAATCCTCCATCGAGGGCAAGATGTCAACTAGGCCTTACAAGGCTAGTCTATCTCGAGCAGAGGAAGTGTTGGAATTGATCCATTCTTACTTATGTGGACCGATGTCCATGCAGGCTCGTGGATGGTACGAGTACTTCATCACTTTCATTGACGATTACTCAAGGTACGGATATGTTTACCTGCTTCGCTACAAGTCTGAATGCTTTGAGAAATTCAAAGAGTTCAAGGCTGAAGTAGAAAAGAAGGTTGGGAAAACTATCAAGTCGCTGCAATCTTACCGCGGTGGCGAATACCTCTCATAAGTTGTAACACAGTTGAAAAACCCTAAACCTAGAGAGAGAGAGTGGGCGCCAATCCAAAGAAGGAAGGAGGAGAATTTTGATTCTGGTCCTGCTCAAGCCACAGATCTACGGAGTCCTCACCAGTAGTAGATCTGATCAGCACCGCGATACAGATCTGAAGATCTAATATGGAGAACAACAGATTTCTTTCTTCCCTTTTGTTTTCAATTTTTATTCTAAGAAATTAGAGATCTAATTTCTTATTCCGTAGATGAAATTGGATTGCGAGGTTGAATTCAAGTTGGAAATTCAAATGCAAAAGATCGGTTCTGACTCGACGGAATTATGGTAATTCTCAATCCACAATATTGTATTAAATTCATAGGAGCATGCTAGGTTTTATCTTGTATTTAATTATGCATAAAATCCATAAATCGATCCGGTTCAAATTGGTTTTGGTGATTCGGTTCACGGGAAAACCCTACAATACCACCATTGAAGAAGCCACCGATGCCGTTTCTGCAGTGATTCGCCAAGACAAAGACGAATGAGCGATATGCACGCTTCTTGGAGAACATGAAGACGGTGCAAATCAATATTCCACTGGTTGAAGCACTGCGGGAGATTCTCCACTACATCAAGTTCCAGAAGGACATGGTTTCTCAGAAGAGACCATTCATGGAGCACGAGACGGTGAATTTGTTTGAGGAGTGCAGTGCAGTGACACAAAAGAAAATGCCATTGAAGAGGGAGGAGGATCCGATATCATTCACCATCTCCTGCATTATTGGAGGAGAGACCTTCAGTAAGGTTCTGGGCGATTTCGATTCATCAATGAACCTTATGCCACTGTCAATCTTCAAGAGGCTGGTAATTGGAAGCATCAAGCCGATTACCATCTCACTTCAAATGGCTGACCGATCTATTTCCTATTTGATGGGCATGGTGGAGGATGTGCTCGTCAAAGTGAAGGATTTCATCATCCTTGCTGATTTTGTTGTCCTAGACATAGAGGAAGACAACAATGTTCTATTGATTCTAGGGAGACCGTTCCGAAGACTGGAGGAGCTCTGATCGATATCTGAGATGGAAAATTAACATTTTAAGTCCATAACAAGTCAGTCACCTTCTCCATATACAAATCTATACATAAACACAATGATGGGAGCTACCAAGAAGTGTGTCATATGATCAACTATTTTTTTCCAGTGATTTCCGCTCCCTTTTTCTCTCTTAAATCTGACCAAGATTTTCTTGAGAAATATTTACTGCATTCACTGTTTTCTTCTTCAGATTTGGACGAGGCTGATGATGAGATTGTGGACCTGGTGATGGAGAACAAAAGGGAGCGGTTACCAACCCAATACTACTAAAAATCAAAGGGAAAATAAGGAGAGGCCTCAACTTCGCTCGACGTGGCTTCGACGTCGATCAACACGGACCGAGTGGTTGATGTGCCATCTACATCGACCGAAGCAGTGAGATGTGGAAAAGGAACTTCGACATGTTCAGCCACATCGGCCGACATCGAGAGCACGTCAGTTGATGCCGAGAGCAAATCGTCAATTTCTAACTCCGATCCGCCACCTCTAGACCTCAAAACTCCACCAGCACATTTGAGGTACGTATTTCTGGGTTCTAAGGATACATATCCTATGATCGCTTTTGCTTTTCTAACGCAAGGTGAGCTAGAGAAGTTGCTCCGAGTTCTGCGGAAGTACAAGTCCACCATTGGATGGACGTTAGGAGATATCAAAGGGATCATCCCTTCGCTATGCAAACGATTATTTTGGAGGAAAGTGCAAAGCCAAAGAGACAAGCTTAGTGGAGACTGAACCCGATTATGTAGGAGGCCGTAAAGAAAGAAGTACTGAAGCTTCTGGATGACGACATGATCTACCCGATCTCTGACAGCAAGTGGGTGAGCCCCACTCAAGTGGTAGCTAAGAAAGAAGGGATGCAAATTGTCAAGATGATGATAGAGAAGAGGTCGCGACACGACCTATCACTGGATGGCGGTTCTGCATCAACTACCAGGCTCTCAATGCCGCCACGTGCAATGACCATTTCCTCCTGGCCTTTATTGATCAAATGCTCGATAGATTATCAGGTTATCCTTTTTACTACTTTCTTGATGGCTATTCAGGGTATAATCAGATCATGGTGGCACTGGAGGACCAGCACAAGACCACATTCACGTGTCCCTATGGAGTGTTCGCATACCAGCGGATGTCATTCGGCTTATGCAATGCACTGGCGACCTTCCAGAGATGCATGATGGCTATCTTCCACAATTTGATCAAAAAAGTCATGGAGGTATTTGTGGATGATTTCTCTATTTTCGGTAGCTCATTTGATGTTTGCTTGCATAATCTTGCTACTGTGTTGGAGAGATGTGCTGAAACCAACCTGTGTCTCAACTGGGAGAAGTGCCACTTTAGGGTGTGAGAGGGAATGGTGTTGGGACATCGAGTGCCAGCTGTGAGACTTGAGGTGGACCGAGCGAAGGTGGCTGCCATTGAAAAAATGCCACCACGAACAAATGTCAAAATAGTTCGGAGTTTTCTCGGCCACGCCGGATTTTACAAGAGATTCATAAAATACTTCTCTAAGATTTCAAGGCCGCTGTGCAATCTTTTGGAGAAGGATGTCTCCTTTGTGTTTGATGATGAGTGTGTGCAGTTTTTCAAGAGACTGAAGAAGGTCTTAGTGACTGCACCAATTTTGACTTCACTTGATTGGATTGAGCCGTTCATCCTTATATGCGATGCCAGTGATTTTGTAGTTGGAGCTGCCTTGGGGAAGATGAAAGGCAGACTGTTCCATGTCATCCACTACACCAGCAAGAGCATGAATTGGACGCAGTGCAACTACACCACCACTGAGAAGGAGATGTTGGCGATGGTCTATGTATTTGACAAATTTTGGTCCTATTTGATAGGTTCAAAAACAATTGTCTATACTGACCACGCCGCCATCAGATACTTGTTTGCGAAGCAAGATGTCAAGCCCTACCTGATTAGGTGGATTTTGCTGCTTCAAGAGTTTGATTTGGAGATCAATGACAGGAAGGGAAGCGAGAACGTGATCGCGGATCACTTATCATGATTGGAGCCACTAGTATAGGTGGATGACCAGGAGATGAGGATCTGAGAGACCTTTCTGGATGAGAAGATTTGTGCTATTGAGGATATGTGAGAGACGTATGAGTACATGACACTGTGGTATGCCGATTATGTAAATTATCTAGTGACTGGTGATCTCCCACCTGACTCCTCTCCTTATGCCAAGAGAAGTTCTTGCATGACGTCCGATTCTACTATTGGGAGGATCCCTACCTTTGTCATCGATGTGCCGATGGAATCATTTGCCGTTGTGTCCCCCAGTCAGAGTGGCAGCAGATTTTTTAGGCTTTCCATTCATCTCCTCGTGGCGGTCACCACTCTACAAACCAAACCGCCTTCAAGATTTTGGCGAGTGGATTCTACTGACCTTCTATCCATGAGGTATGTCGTGGCTAGATTACAGGTTGTGATCGTTGCCAGAGGACAAACAACATCTCGCGGAGGGATGAGATTCCACAGACCCCGGTGATCGAAGTTGAGATATTCGATGTGTGGGGGATTGACTTTATGGGTCAGTTTTCACCATCCCATGGGGTTCTCCTACATTTTACTTGCGGTGGACTATGTGTCACGATGGGTGGAAGACATTTTGGTGACTACCAATGTTTCCAAAGTCGTCATCAACTTCGTGCAAAAGCTCATGACTAGATTTGGGACGCCGAGAGCTCTGGTGAGTGATGGTGGTTCTCACTTTTGCAACAAGTTACTTGATTCTCTTCTTTCAAGGTATGGAGTTAAGCACCGAGTAACTACTCCGTATCACCCTCAAGGGAATGGCTTGACAGAGCTTTCCAACCGCGAGGTCAAGTATAATTTGGAGAAGACGGTGAATCAAAGGAAAGATTGGGCTTTGAAGCTCGAAGATGCACTGTGGGCATATCGCACCACCTAAAAGACACCCATAGGCATGTCCCCGTACCAGCTTGTATTTGGGAAATCCTATCATCTCCCGATCGAGATAGAACATAAGGCGTGGAAAGAAACTAAGGAGCTCAATTTGGACTGGAAGCTTGCCCCGGCGGATTGAGCCATGGCCCTGAACAAATTGGATAATTTTAGGGATGAGGCCTATGAGAACAACCTCATTTACAAGACTCGGGCTAAGAGATTCCACGATTGCGGGATTCACCAGCACGTCTTCAATTCTGACGACAAGGTAATCCTCTTCAATTCCCACCTTAGATTCATGCCTGGTAAGCTGCAATCGAAGTGTACTGGCCCCTACATGGTGGTCTGCGCCTATCCGAATGGCGTGGTTGAGCTCGCCAGTCAAGACGGCACTACATTCAAGGTAAATGGGCAAAGGCTGAAGAAATATTACACTCCGCTGCAAATTGGTGTTGTGGAAGTGAACTATCTAAACCGCCCATGATTGCAAGTATTGTTGAGCTAGCGACATTAAATCAAGCTTTTGTTGGGAGGTAACCCAACGATTTAGTTCTCGTTTTGAATTTTAGTTTTGTTAATTTTTAGTTGAAATAGTTCATCAAATTTAGCCTTAGCTTTTCAGGTTTAGTCATTCATCCCGGGTGGCAAACGAAGGGTCAACTTCGACCAATATGGCTACACATCGATCGACGTTGAGAGTTGTCCACGTCGACTAGCTCCACGACACGTTGATCGACGCCCAGTCATCGGTTAAATTTGGCGTCGAAGTCAACAAGTTTGAATTTTGTTTTTCAACAGGTTTGAATTTCGTTTTTTTTATATATATATATGTATATATAAATAGAATTTATGTCGACCGATGCGCGCCTGCATCGGCCAAAGTCGAGGCATGCGACGCGCGGGTCTGAAGGTTTTAAAACAAGTCTTTTTCTTTCTTTTTCCGCACTTCACACACGACGCACTCTTCTCCCAACATCAAAACCCTAAAAATTCCCTCTTCAATCAATGAGTTCTACATAAGGTATGCATCCTACACTCATTCCCTTTCGATTACATTGAGGTTTGTTAATCTTGTTCAAGTTTTTAGGAAATTTGAACCGTTGGAATTCTCAATTTCATGTATAGTTTGAACTTAGGACTTCAATGATTATTTCATGCAATTGTTCGATATGCGTTATGTGTTTAGTCAATACATACTCTTGTCTTGTCTCGATTTTGAATCTAATTGAGTAGGATTTGAACTTTTTGGTAACCCTCTTTGTTATATTGCTTTGATTTTCGCACAAATTGATAAGTTTTTTATTTGGGTACCTATATTGTTTGATTTTGCTTAAATTTAGTATGAATTGCATGAATGTGAGTTCAATTTTGAGTGGGCATTGCTATTTGAGGGGGAATTCTGGATATTTGGGACGGAATTTATAGTTGTTGCTCTTTGATAGTGATTGTATTGTTTGTGCAATGTACTCATTTTGCTTGTTTGTTTTGATTACAAATGATACTCATGGCTGGGGGAAGATTGATTTTCAGGAATGCTGATGAAGAAACGGCATACAACAAGCTGCTTCGAGGCTACATCATTCACCAGACCCGCTACCCCTTTGCACACACGATGGATCAGCTGGGTATTCGAGCTGATGTGGTGGCTCTCCTTAGGAGGGTCAACTGGACGCGATGGATGACCGCACACAGGGCCACATACCCTTCCCTAGTGCGGGATTTCTTCGCCACACTCACAGTGGCCAAGTCACGAACTGATGTTGAGCCTCTTGGAATCAGTTTTAAGTTGTGCAACCAGAGGTTTTCACTGACGAGGGATCAGCTGGACGAGATCTTTGGATGCCCTCCAGGAGGATGCTACCATCACCCAGAGGATTTTAATCCAGCGGGATTCTGGAGACAGATTTCAGTGAAAGCTAAAGAATGGGGGGATCCCGATTCAGGGGCTCTCAAAGCCTCCTCTATCCATAGCCCTATATTTTGGTATATCCAGCGATGCATGAGAGTTTTTGTTGCCAGCCGGAACAAGAGTGGGAAGGTCAGGTTTCCCGAGTTGTTGGCCTTCTGGGGCATGCTCACGAGGACCCCGGTTAGTCTTGCAGCACTGGTCATGGATAATTGGGAGCAAAAAAAGAAGGCAAAATCTGGCACCATCTAGAGTGGGGGATTGATCACCCCTATCGCTGAGCACTTGGGCATCCCGAATGTCTATCTGGTAGCTTGTCCACCGCCCACCAGCCTCGATGACATGCAGCTTATACAGATGCAAGTGCTTTCCCACCGGCCGCAAGGCGGTTAGTTTTGGAGACTCTCCAACGGCGATCGCTTTCCTCTTCCTCAACCATAGTTGACACATGTAACGGACCTGGAGTTCTGTGATAACTAGCTCATGAGCACCGATGCTCACATGCAGCTCATTGTTGGCCAACGGGGAGTAGGTGCCCCCACTTCCCATGTCTGTCACCATCCACGTACAAGGTCCGATCAATGCATTCTGACTCCCGAGCAGGAGAGAGAGGAGCAGCATCAACGATAGCTCCATTAGTAGGCTGATGACACGATGAGGGATGAGACTGAGGAGCAGGGGACCGCATTCTTTGGTGGAGAGACCTCAGGTTCTGCTGAGTCGGATCGGACTCAGTATATGGCTTTCATGAAGCTACAACAACACTTAGCCGAGCAGCAGCGTGCTTTCATGCAGCACCAGACCGCTTTCATGGAGCAGCAACACACTGCCTTGAAGGAGATGCGCACGACCATTGAGGGATTACACACTTTGTTCGAGGAGGAGCGCATGGTCAGTGCAACTCATAGTGAGTCGATTGATGCACAGATGCAACACTTGACAGGGAGGATGTATGATATCTACCACTACATTGAGCCCATGACCACCTATCGAGGACGGAGGCGATGGAGATTGGATGATGATACTAGCCCGTCCGACCAGTCTTGAGGTATCGTTTCTCTTTTCAAGTCTGATTTTCAAACTTTTCCACTCCTTCGAGTGAAATAAGTTTGGGGGGATGAGGACATCGAAAAGGGAAACGTTTTTACTTGCTTTATTTATTTATCATTTTCTGTTTGATGCATTTTAGGTAGAAGTTGTGTTTAAAATTGCTGCATATTGTTATTAATTAGGAGTTTAGTCATTTTTAGGAGCTTTGAACCTAGAGCAGTCGGAACTATTTGATTATGTTGGTTTGAGAATTTTACTCGTCCTCCCTATAACAAAAATAGTTGATTTATGATTGATTATTTGTAGATATGGAATGAAAATCTGTGTGATAGAGTAGCCAATGATAAGAGTAACTTGCTTGATGAGTCGCTCTTTGATGCGTGATTCTGCATGATGGACTGTTTGAATTGGATAATTGTTGAAGAGTAACAAAATTTAAACCTAAGTGAGAATGTTTGAGCCTTACTATTCGTTTGATGTGGGACAAGGCCTATAGCAAGAACCTTTCTAGAATTTGACGAGTTTCTCTCTCGAGGTTGCATAAGTGTAGTAATAGGGTGAAAATGATTATAAGCATGTTCTTTCATAACCCATTCCCCATACACTAACCTTTGATTATCTCCACTCGTAGCTCATTTGAGCATTGAATGAATTTTCTTTGATTTAGAATGGTTGATAAACGTAAGGAGTAGAGGGTTGGACAATATGAATTGTTGGGATTTTGTTGCTAATTGTTTTGGGAAGCAATGAAAAATTAGGGTCCCAAGGGTGAAATGAAACAGAGTGAACACAAGTTCATAAAAGAAAACAATTATTATGTAGGTTCACAAAAAATTGATGTGTTGAGAAGGGACCCTAGAAAAAAAAAGAGAGAGAAGAGAGAAGGTGATTGAGAAAGTAATTTTGAGGAGTTGATGTGGTTGTGGTATGATTGGTGTGTTGTTACATTAAGAAATCTTAAGTCACTTACCCATAAATACTCCACCTTTTAGGTAAGCCACATTACAACCAAATTAAGACCTATTTGATTCCCTGAAAAACTACACTATTAAGCAGTGGAGAGATGAGAAACTTGTCAAACATATGGTAAGTGTGAGCTATAGCCTTGAATTGAGAGAAACACATACCCATAAACATTTGAGCGATGAGTGCAAACAGTACCCTGTGAGGTTCCTCTTCGATGATTTGATGATTTGAACTATGTCTGGATTGTGTGATTTATGTGGATGAGTGCTACTTGGATAGTAAAGGGACTTGTGAGGCATTGCACACTTGTATCTGCATGTGATTTGAGTTCTTGTCTGTGAATTGATCGAGGATGATCAATGAGTTCTTAGGTTGTTTTAGTTGTTTTCAATACATTTTACTTGTTTTATCATTCATGAAAGGGGTTTTGCACGTATTATGCTCGTGGTGGTGTGTTTTGCAAGTTTAGGTTTGAATTTGGCTAAGTTAAGAAAATGATGCTTGTGGGAGCTTTGGTTTCGACCGATGTGGGGCTGCGTCGGTCGACATGAAGGCCACAGATCGATCGAGTTGAAGGTTCAGGCAGGATCGATGCATGAAGACCCATGTCGGTCGATGCTAGTCTGCGTCGGTTGACGTCCACTTCCAGCAGCGATCGTAATGAGGTTGAAGTGGGGATCAAAGTGAGGTTCCATATCGGTTGACGTGGTTACACATTGGTTGACGTCGTCCTTATTTTCCAAAATTTGGCGAGATTTGGAGATAGAGATATATCTATTCTCCTAGACCTAATAGGACACAACTACTACTATTATAAATTGCCCTATAGGTCGAGAATTAGAGAGTGATGCATTATTTTTTTAAATCAAACTTCCAGCAGCAATTGTGTACTTTGGAGTCAACTTGTGGATTTTATTGTGTAGAGATTTGGCATTGATTTCTACATTCGATTTTAATTATGCATGTCAATTTCAGGTTTTATCGTTTCTTGATTATATTTGTTATGATTATGTGTAACTAAATTCTCATCAGATTCTAGGGTTTCGAACTGTTATGCCTGCATGTTTGATTAATTGAATTAATTTGTCTTTCCTATTATAGTTTATGAAATCTAGGGTTTAAATTGCAATCTTGATTTGTTGGCCACTTATTAGGATTGATTAGTTGATAATTAAAGACTCAAAAAATAATAATTATCAATGGAAATATAAATTATTTATTGTCTGAAAAGAGCGAATTAATTTATAGGAATAAATCTGTAGGGTTATGGAGTTAATTAGATTTTTCTCAAAGACCGAAAGGATAGGGATATTTAATTAATCTACTGTATGAATTGTCTGACCTAGGAATTCGTACTAGTTTTCTGATGTTTCACTATGATTAGGAATTAAATTGCTATTAATTAATTTATCATTTACATGTAAGGCTTGATAAGTAGAAAACCTTGGAATCTACGTTTTAATATTTGAATCCAAAAGTATTTTCAATTTTCCGTTTTAACTTTAATTTCCAAATTATTTTGTTTTTTTAATGCTCATAACCAACTTTTCAATTTCCCTAAAAAATATTCCAAGAAACTACGTTTTCGTATATAAGGTTTTCGGTATTTCACTCCTCTGGGTACAATAATTTATTTGCTACTGTATTATTAGCTTTAGCTAAATTGCTAATCAAAATAATTAGCGATCAACTGTCTTAGTAAATTACGTAATGCAAAATTGTTGAATTCTATAATTGTATATTGGGCATTATCAACCATCATATATTTTATGATTCATCAATTTATTAGGGCGGCTTTGTTCTAAGACAACTTTGGTTGCAGTCCGTATTAATTTTACTTTAAATGTAGAGTTTGCATTGTTTGCCATGCTATTTAATGAAGATCTAATTATTTTGATGTTAATATATATATATATATATATATATATATATATATATATATAACATGTGAGAAAGTTTCTTGATTATGTTTACCACGTTGTTTGATTGTAATCAATAATTGATTTATTTAGATCTAATGAATATGATTCATTTTTCTCACAAGCGATTTTTTTCTCACCTGGTCTCATCTGTGTGTTATATACATATATATATATATATACATATTTAGGGGAGTGATCATATGAGAACTCCCCTTACCATGTGAAAATAAGAACTAATCTCGGTCATCCAATTGGTGATCCAACGCTCAAGACTAAATAAATCTCGTCTGCATTATAGTGTAGTGAAACATGCATTAAAGGGTAATTTTGTAAATTTTTTTCTCTCTCCTCTGAAATCATCCTAAATCTTTAAATGATCATATCTTCTTCGATTTAGATTATTTTTTAATGTATCATATATCAAATTAAAGGTAATTTAATTATCTTTCAAACGAAATCCCTATTGCATATGTTTCGAATTAAAAACCATCGTAAAAAATGAAAATTAGTGATTATATGCATAATTCTCGTAACAGTACATGAATTCTTATATAATGAACGGAGTTGCACAATATAATGCATGAAGTTATATTATATAATGCAGAATATGATAGATAAAATGCTATAAATTTTTTCCTGCAAAATCAAAAAAAAATTTAAAATTCATTATCTTTGCATACTGTAGATAATATCATAGTTGTTATAAAAGTTGATCATATATTACTTGTTTTTAATTATGTATTTTTTTTTGTTATATTATATAAATGTAGATTACTATATTATATAATGCATGTTTGTTCGGTATATAATGAATGTTTGCTAGGTATATAATGCATGTCGAGGTCAATATAATGCATGAAGTTATATAATGAATACAATAGCAAAATATAATTCTTGAAATTATAGTATATAATGCAAAATATGATAGATAAAATGCAACATGTTTTTTCAGCGAAATCATCATTCATCATTATATTTGCACTTGTTATTTATTATGTAGTAATAACATATGCATTATAATGAAAGTAATATAATTTTCTCTAAAATAAAAGTAATATCACGTATAACATGCATAATTCTCGTAACAGTACACGAATTCTTATATAATGAATGCAGTTATACAATATAATGCATGAAGTTATAGTATATAATGCAGAATATGATAGATAAAATGCAACATGTTTATTTCAGCGAAATCATCATTCGTCATTATATTTGCACTTGTTATTATATAGTACTCCCTCCGTCCCACTCTATTAGTCCCATTTGCCTTTTTAGTCCGTCCCATCCATTAGTCTCATTTCCTAAAATAGCAAACTTTTTCACACTCATCAATAAAATGTTAATTCCACTACACTCACTAACATTGGTTATTGTGCCAAAACCAAATAAGACTAATTACATGGGACGGAGGGAGTAATAACATATGCATTATAATGAAGGTAATATAATTTTTCTCTAAAATAAAAGTAATATTATATATAATAGAGGAAGTAATGTCGTATAATGATAGTAATATTGTTCTAAAATAAGAGTAATACCATATTATAACGCAGGAAGATGTTTGTTAGGTATATAATGAATGTTAGGTATATAATGCATGTTTCCTAGGTATATAATGCATGTTTCCAAAGTGTATAATGCGTGTTTGTTAGATATATAATGAATGTCGAGATAGAATATGCAAACAGAATCTTAAATAAGTACAAAATGACAAAAATACCCTATAATGCAGGTTTTTTGAGATATAATGACCGAAAATTTTAGTAAAATCCTGAGCGTTCATTCATCAAAATCAATGGCGAGGATTGGTTCTTATTTCTTATGGTAAGAGTGGTTCTCACTGGATCGCATCCCTACATATATATACATATATATATATATATATATGTATATTTATATATATGTAATTGTTCATAAGAGAAATATTTAACATCAATTTAAGAGCATCAATTTTGGGCACTAATGATTTCCTTTTGTTCATAACTATTTTAATTTTGATGTAGATGGATAATTTGGAGTTTGTAGTCAATGAAGGCCCTATTGACTCAAATCTTCTACATTCGCAATATAGTTATCGGTCATATGGAGTGCTTAATGGCGATAATTGGGCTACAGAGCTTTTACAATACTGCCATTCCGTTCTAAATTTCTGTAATAAGCTTTTCCCCTTTGTCAAAGACATTGATATAATTTGGAAAGAATTGATTGCATTGGGTTTTGAAAGAATCCTTTAACTAGAATTCATTTAAATTAGATAGGACCATCATTCAGACATTAGTGGAGAGGTGGCATCTGGAGACTCACACTTTCCATTTCCACTTTGGCGAGGCTGCAATTACTCTCCAAGATGTCGACTTGCTCTTCTGCATTTAGGTTGATAGCAATGCCATTACGGGGAGTGATAATCCACTTGACTAGGGATGTTCCTTATAAATGATAGAGATTTTAGGCGTATGACCTAAACTAGACAAGAATTGATTGTTCCTCATGTGCATCAATGAACAAGTCTTAGAGTTACCCTTGGAGAATGTTGGGGAGGTTTGGCATAGGTAGACGACACTGTGCCTTGTTGTTTACCTAGTAGGAGGTTTTTTCGTTGATGCAGTGTACAACAACATATACTGCCACGTTGTTTGCACTTTTATTGAGGATGTGGACCAATGCTCTCCTAGCATATTTATATTGTAATTTATGCAGAAGCTCATTCATTGGAAGTAGCAATTGTTGGTGGATGTTTGAGTCTGCTGCATCTATCATTATTAATCAACCTTTTCATTATTAAGTTATGAGAGTACTATTTTTAAATTTAATTTATTATTCATCGTGTCTAGATTTGGGCTTGGGAGAGGATTATTTCAGTTCAACCCACCATACATAGTTCTATTTACCCCCATCCAGTTGATTCTCCAATAGAAGTTAAGTAAATACTTCTTATTTGGTTTTTAAATAACTTGTTCTCAATTATCTTTAATCAATTTACACTTAACTGTCATGCAAACTCAAGGTGGTTACACCTTAAGAGCAAGTTGCACATGGCAAATACGTGCTCGAGGCATATCGCTCAAACTTGGCAATACTACGGGAGAACGAGGTAAATAAAAAATAAACTTTTTATAAATTAATTTTATTGCTTCAATATTTACATACATTCGTTTATGTTGTAATAAATGCGATTTGCTTTTATGCCATATTTTGTTAAGAAACCCGACTCAATGAAATTTCTCATATATTCTGAGGTTTGCGAGGGTTACTATCCAAACCGTGTCGCGAGACAATTTTGTTTTATACAGGTGATTCCCGATTCAAACCTTCTAACAACATATGAGTATCTCAATGAACTACATAGAAAAAGATGAACCAACAAATTTTACAATTGGATTGACGAGCTTAGGCTGTACATCGATGATTGGAATAATACAGATCAACACATGTATATTGCTACCGAAAAAATTGTGTCTAGAGGCCCCACGATCTTCCCATATTATATTAACTGGTTTTTAATTAGAACTATGAAACACACATGCTAAAGTCACTCCGTTGGAATATTTTGAAACGAAGACCAGTTGTGACTAACAGTAAATCATTATTTTATTTTGATTGTTATCTTATTAGCTTTTTCACTCATATTATTTATACCAATTTTTTTTCAGATTGATGGGATAAATGACATGACACAATTGGCTTGTGACAGGACTCATATGCACCTTCACGATCAAATAACTACGTCACTTTTTTGAGAAAGATCGAGCAGATAGAGGAAGAGACTTTGCAGCTTTCTCGATTTGGAAATTCAATAGTGTAGCCGACAAGGTTAATGTCACAAGTAAATTCCTCCCAACAATCACAAAATCAGGGGCGACATAATAAAAAGACGACCGATGAAGGTTTAGACAATGTGGTGGTGGCCAATGGGTGCTACAAGCTGAAGAGGAGGAGGAGGATAAGAGGAGTGTCACAAGGTACAATCCACTCCATCTCCTGATCATACCACTTACTGCTCCATGTTCCACAGTCCTATTGTGACAAGTAACTACATTTCTTATTATAATATTTACATTCACTTATTTTTTCCACTTATCATAATTGATTTTATGGCAAGGAAATCAAGATGACAGACCTTCTGAGTCTTCTCTTTAGGGTAGACGCCTTCGTGAGAAGCGTGTTGCTCAAAAGATATATCATTAATTAAATTAATCTATCTTGGCCCATTATTTTTTTGTCTCCAATGTGTTTTGTGAATAATTCCTGAGCCCTAACTGTTGGGATTTGCATACTAAAAGCATTTATTACAGTGTGTATACATTTGACTTATCTCATATATGTGAACAAACATACTTGCAAGAACAATAGAATCCTCTTATCTCATCGATAGGGAGATCATTTGGCACTAAGACCCTTGGTTGATTATACCCTGTCCAATGCCTTCAATTCGCTCACGGTTGAGTTGAATTTGGCCTCCATGTCCTTGATGCTTTTTCCTGGAAACATCATGAATGATTCATATTTGCTAAGCAGACCTGCAGCTTGTTCTACTTCATTTGGTCTGTCTCTTGGCTCAAGTTTCTCAGTATAGGATTTGAGTCAACAATAGAAAACATGAGTTGTCATTATTATTTGCTTTGCCAAGGATCATTTTGAAGGGTTTTCCCGTGAACCGAATCACCAAAACCAAACTGAACCGGATCGATTTATGGATATTGTGCATAATTAAATACAAGATAAAACCTAGCATGCTCCTATGAATTTAATTCTCAGAATTGTGGATTGAGGAATTACCGTTATTCTGTAGTGTCTGAACCGATCTTTCGCGTTTGAATTTCCAACTTCAATTCAACCACGCGATTCAATTTAATCTGCGAAAGCAGAAATTAGTAATCTAATTTCTTAGAAAAAATCGAAAACAAAGAGAGAAGAAAAGAGAAATTTGTTCTTCAGATTAGATCTTCAGGGCTGTGTCTCAATGCTGCTCAGATCTTCTACTGGTGAGGATTCCACAGATCTGTGTTGTAGGCCGGAGCAGAAAAAACCTTCTTCTCCCCTCCACAGGCGCCGCCCACTCTCTGTCTGCCTCTAGGGTTTCACTGATTTGAATGTGTTCAATAGTGTCTAGGGTTTCCAGAGAGAATGGTCTATTTATAGACCCAGGGTTTTATCCCTAATGGGCTACTGGGCCCTTTTTCAGCATATTTAATTGGGCCAGTCCTGGGACCTAATGCAAATAATAAAGTGGGCCTATAATTAATTAATTCCCATGTCCACAACCCAGGACATAATTAATTAACTAATATTAATTCTTTTTCACCACAGAATTAATACTGACCTACCCCTTTATTACCACGTTATGAGAACGGACTGCATTAATTGAGAATCCCCATATTTAAGGTTACCGGACATCCATTAATTAATCAGAGCCTCTGACAAGCTCTAACTACAATTAATTAATATCTTATTAATCCTGAGTTGTACCACTCATACCTTATCACTCGTGCCTGAACTTAATCAGCCTGCAGGACTTTTGCACGATGAATGTTATTAAGCTCCTCAGGGAATGTCCCCATCCTATTACTCGGATATGGTTACCTAAACCTAGTCTCAGGCGGTACTACACGAACTGTTGTTACCCAAGATGCGGATATACGGGCACATTACTTAGGCTCTCCACCATGGCAAGTCAAAGCAACAGTCAACCCGTGCAAACCCCTGAACCTTCGTTAGGGTTTGGACTCAATCAATATAACGAGATCTTATATTCGCTGATGTCAGACAGACGAATATATCTCACTGCGGTCCATCAATACGCCACCTCTGCGTATCAGCATGTCAAGTAACCAAGACAGACTACTTATTCCGACAATGTCACAACCATCCGGACAGACGTATCTTCATACGCTGTCTCGGCTGTGATCAGGTTGATGTCTCACTAGGTCAAGTGATCATACTGTCTTCTGCGATCTACAACACGCCGTATGATCATCCCTATCGGTGAGACAAGAGGATACCATTGTTCATACATGTAATATTGTTAACAGATAGGAGAAATAAACCGTTGTATACTATTATAATAGATGCTTTCAGTATACAAAACCCATCACGTTTATTAAAAATAAATACAGATTATGTTGGGAGAATTATCTAAGTTTCCCTTCCCCAGTTGATAGCTTAGATCTTTGATTTGGTGTTTAAGTGTTTTGGTGGATCAAATCCTAAGTCCAACCAGCGTCAGTTTGTCTCTAGAATAGCTCTAGTCTCAAATGTAAAGTCCTGTTTAGGTCTTTTGAGTTGTAAGTCGTAGCTGATCAAGACTCATGCTGGCTACTGTTCACCAGCATGAGATGTGCTTACTAGTTGAGAGAAGTCTCACCAGCAGACGACTGACAGACCCATGCTGACACTGTTCATCAACATGGAGTCAAGAGCTAATGACTGGCTACTGTTCACCAGTTGGAAGGATTTCACCAGCAGGAGGCTGACAAATCCTACCAGCAGAATACGTGTTCTGGCTGACACTATTCACCAGCGGTGAAGCCACCAGTCATGGGAGATTCCAAGAGTTAACATCAGACAAATTGGTAGACTAAGATTGTGCAAGCGCTAAGTCACCAGCAGAGACTGCCAGCACTAGATCACCAGTACGATCTACCAGTCGGATGTTACCAGCAGAATTCAAGATTCGCTCTCCCAGAGTCTTAGAGACAAAAAGAAGATTCGTCTGAGGAATATACTGACAAAGTAAGACTTTAAGGAAGGATATCCTTAAAGTCTATCAGTTCAAGACACAAGTTGCGATTCCTCGTACTGACGAAATAATGCCGTTCTGACACAAAGAGGTCTGTGTCAGAAAAAGCAGACACAGGTATGGAGTTTTCCTGAAATTCCTACCTGCCGCCGTCTGAAGTACATCCGAGGACAGAGACCCATTCCGGATGTGTCCAAACGGCTAGAAATTTGAATGGGATCCTGCGTCTATAAATAGGTCGGAGCTACCAACATTTAAGAGGCTTCCTGATCTTTCAACGCTTGCATCCTGAACATTCAATACTCTCCAACTACCGAAAGAACAAACATTCATTGCAAGCAAGCAAGCATCTTTCGAGGCTTTCTTTAAAGCTTTTCCGTGTGTTGATATCTTTCAAACACGAGACTTCAAGCTTTCTGCTTGTAAGTTTAGACCTCACTTGGTGTTCTTTCTCTTTCTGAGAAAGAACATAGCAGCTCCAGAGCCAGCCAGCTCTTGAGTTATTACGGGCAGTTTGCCGTAGAGGATTTACGTTCTTGGGAGAACTCAACACCCAACCAGTCAGAGGAGGAGGTTGAAGTGACGTGCTCGCACTCCATCCATCTGACGAGAGTTGAAGAAGGACAAGGACCGGGAGCGGTTGATCCAGTGGACTGGTAGACGGGGCATCTACCAGCTGGAGATAGATCGTAGGAACTTTGTACCGGATTACTCTTTTAGTGAATTTCCAGTGAGTCGACTGGAGAGTGGACGTAGATCAGTTGATCGAACCACTATAAAAATCCTTTGCCTTTATCTGCTTTCAGTATTTAAATTTGTATTTGAAACCCAGCACTCAAGTGCTGGTGTATATCTGAAAACTGATAACTGTGCAAACTAGGCTTAATATATTCTAAGTGTTGAGCTATCAGCTGACCAGCCAGCCAGCCAGTCAGCTGACCAACCAGCAGGACAGAGTGCAAGTTAGACTTATAAGTTCAATATTTCCGCTGCATAACGTTATACACTCTGATAAACCGGGACCAACAGATTAAATAAACCAGGCGAACCTATGCATGCTCCTACAATATTAATTCCAGTAGATGGATTTAGAAATACCTCAACTCCTATGGATTGAATAACAACAATTGACTGAGTTGAATGGTGTTCTTACAGATCTGATCTTTTGATCTGTTCCCTTGCTCCTAAAAAATCTGGTGAGGATGCGCTACGGAGTTGAATAAAAAACCGGAGAGATTGATCAATCTCTCCTTATTGATAGGCGCCACCCGCTCTTTCTTTTTCCCTCATTATTCTATACTTTATACTGAACAATGAATTATAATCTTATTGATCTGATAGAGAGAAGGTGTTTGTTTTGGCTCTGAGTAGTTTGTGGGCCAGACCAGGGATCAAATGCAAATAATAAAGCGGGCAGTCCTTATTAATTAATCCTTCCTTGTTCAACCCAGAACATAATTAATTAATAAAATATTGTTTTACTTTCACAAAGGAAAACAATGCTGACTCACCACTTTATTAACACGTTATTAGGAACAGGTTGCATTAAACTAACATAATCCACAAGTTTAAGGTTTTAGAAATTCATTAATTAAGTTAGCATATGACAATTAACCATAATTAATTAATATCTTATTTCATGGGTAGTATCACTCACTCCTTTTCACTTATGCTTGAATTAACAATTTAGCCTGCAGGACTTAGCATAAAGAACCTTGTGAGCTCGTCAGGGAATATCACCATCCTAAAGCAGATATGATTACCTACACGTCTAGCCTAAGCAAACCACACACATATTGCCAACACCCAAAATGCAGATATAAGAGTACATGTAAGACTTGTCATCATAGCAAATTAAAGTGTGGTTAATTTGTGTTTGCCTTTTAGCCTTCTGCTAGGTTTAAGATCATAGGAAGTATGTTAGGCATCTGGCTCATTCATAAGCTCCCAAATCGATAGCATATCTCTCAGTCGTGATACTTTTTATACCTCGCTAGGTCAATCGAGCCATATAATCCTCTATGATCTCCTACACACCAGTATATAAAACACTTAATCATATATGCTTTTAGTATACAATCCCAACACTCAGATAGTCTCAAACCTCCTTGGCATTGTCAAACTTTATGACATCATTGAGAAACGCTTCTAGGAGAGCTAGTAGGATCATCTCATGTGCAATAGATTGTAGCTGAACTCTCTTCTTATCTTCAAGGGTCCATTCTTCATACGACTTGTCTATCATCCGATGACCGTCTTGAACTCCTAGGCGGGTGTTGACCTTCATGATCTTTATTGGCCCTTGTTCAAGCACGTCCACCATCTCTAGATGTATGTTTTTCAGTTAGATGGTATACCTCTTTTTCCATGCAGCAAACTTCTCCGCCGAGTAAGGTGGAAGCTTAGAGATGTTCATCTTGTAGAATACCTGCTCCATAAACACAGAAAGAAAGATTGCAAATATATGGATTTGGTCCTAAGTGACTCAAAATAGCTTGTCCGTAAAGACCAACTGCTGTGATACCACTTGTTTGTCCCAAATCAGAGTAAGTATGATACACAACGGAGATTTTTATAGAAGCTTGTACTCAGAAACCGATTGTTCAAACAACAGCTTGTGTCTCAGAAATGGTTGTTTAAGTGAGCAATATTACTTAGCCAATTTTCAATAATACTCCAACACTTTGAGAGTGTTGGGTTTTAAATCCAAGGCAAATAAAGAAAATAGTAAATGCAAAAGGATTTATAGAGGTTTGGAGCTAAACGTCCTACGTCCTTCCTTCAGACCGAACTCTGAAATGCACTAAGTGTTGGTTACAAAGATGTAGTTCAATCTGTAGTTTGTTAGTAGATGCCAAAGTCTCCCATTTCACAAGCGCATTCGCCTAGTTCTTCGTTTACTTTCACTTTTTTCAGGTTAGAGTGAGAATGCACGTCACAGAATCCAGCTGGTGGTTTGGATTTTGAGTTGTTCTCCTGAATTTTGTTAGCTTGTGGTATACACACATAATAGTTACTATTGGAGAAGTAGTAACTCCAAATTGGTTTCTTACTTGAAAAGTAAGAAAAAAACAAACAAATAACTCTTGCTGGAAGCACAAAGTCTCGTGTCCAAGAAAATGGCACATGAAAAACTAATAGATCAACTAGAAAGCTTTGAGTTGTATATCTAGCGGAATTTCGTTGCTTTTGTGAGTTTTAGTTTTTGATACTTCTCATCTGGAATGTTTCTTCCATTTATAGTCGCAGTCTTAAGAGGATTGAAATAAGAGCCGTTTAGAGACAAATGTAATCTATCCAATCAAATATATCTCATTTTCTGCAGGTCTACTACTAGTACCACTTTACTTACAGTGGTAGGTAAACTTGTAGCCTTTGTTAGAACGACCATCAACCAGTCAGAGGATGTTTGCTGGTTGAAATCTTGAACGAACAAGCTTTAAAGATCCGCAAACTTTAAGCTCTTCATACTTAAAGTTTGTGCTTGAAAATAATGTGCTTGACATATTCTCCTTCTCTCTACTTGTGAGTTTGGGATTCACCATTGCTGGTGAAACTTTGCTAGTTTACACCTTGCTGGTGATGACGTGTGTTGGTTTTGGTTATGTTGGAGCTATGCTAGAGCTTGATATTTGGAGATAATGTATTTGATAATTTGATAAATTTCTCTCTTGAACTGAAATGATTCAGATTACAACTCATTATATAGTGCTTGAGATACATGAATCATCTCAAGAGTTATGTGAACGTACTTAGGTAAATGCATGAATGAATCTAGGTAAATGTAGATACATGAATGTATCTAATACTTAATGCTTGAATGTAGAAGTGCATGAATCTTGGTCAACACATTAATGTTTAACACTCCCCCGTAATGTGGTGTTGGATTCCAAGTGCAGCTTAGAGTTGTTGAAACTTTAGTGGGTGGTGCTTCAAGTGCCTTTTTTGATATTTCGTGTACTCCACTTCTGTTTCCACATTTTGACAGGGCTTTATCGTTTCTTCCAAGCCTTTTTTGCTTTATGTCATTAGCGTCATGTGTTTTCTATGTTTTGTCATGTGCTGCAGCATCATCAACTACAGTTGAACCCTTCTTTATTTCACTCAATTTCACAATGTTGAGCAAATGACCAAACGACTAACGATGACTCACTTTGTTTCTTTGGACTGATCCACTTACATTATTCTTTTTTTTGTAAATCCATTTGAAACCAATGACATATTTATCAATTGGTTTGTCAACAAGTTTCCATGTTTGATTTTTGTTGATCTATTCATCCATCGCTTTTCTCAATGCCTTTTCTTTGAATGCTTCAACAACAAAACAAGAATTACAAGTTGTTGGGATTGTATACTGAAAGCATAAATGATTAAGTGTGTTGTATACTGGCCTTCATTTATGTGTTGCATCAACAATTCTCGCTATCTGATAAATGTGAACATACGACGAACTATAATATCCTTTTGTTTGACCTAGGGAGATATAAACAGTATGGTTCGTTTGACCTAGGGAGATATAAACAATATCACAGCTGAAACAGTCCCTGGATAGGCTGTTGGTTTAAGCTGCGGCACATTGGTTCATAAGTGGGCTTATCCTAGCTACTTGATGTGTCTGTACATATTTATGTATTGATGGGATCAACAGTGGGATGTGCCATTCTCATTGACATATGAATGAGCCAGATCCCTAACATACTTCCTCTAATCTTAAACCTTACTGAAGGATAAGGGGTACACACGGATTGACCACACTTTAATCTGCTATGGTGGCGAGTCTTACATGTACTCTAATATATGCATTTTGGGTGTTGGCAATTTGTGTGGGGTCTGCTTAGGCTGGATGTATAGGTAAGCATATCCGTTTCAGGATGGTGACATTCCCTGATGAGCTCACAAGGTTCTTTATGCTAAGTCCTGCAGGGTGAATGATTTATTCAAGCATAAGAGAAAAGGAGTGAGTGGTATTAATCAGGAAATAATATATTAATTAATTGTGGTTGATTGTCATAAGCCAAATTAATTAATGAATGTCTAAAACCTTAAATATGTGGATCATGTTAGTTTAATGCAACTCATTCCTAATAACGTGGTAATAAAGGGGCGAGTCAACATTTTTACCGTGGTAAAGGTTAAAACAATGTTTTATTAATTAATTATGTTCTGGGTTGAACAAGGAAGGATTAATTAATAAAGAGGGTCCACTTTATTATTTGCATTTGATCCCTGGTCTGGCCCACAAACTGCTCAAGCCCACCAGGGTTAGGGTTTCTCAAAACCCTAACACTATATAAAGGATTTCTCTCTTAGATCAGAGGTAGCCACCACGGTATACAATTTAATATTCAAATCAGAATATTAAGTTAGCGAGAGAGAGAGATCGGCGGCTGTCAAGAGGAGGTTTTCTGATCAAATCCTCCGGCTTCCTGATTCAACTTGGTAGATAATCCTCACCAGATTTCCAAGGAGCAAGGGAACAGATCAGAAGATCAAATCTGTAGGAACACAATAAAAGAAGGGTTCCATTCCGCTTCAGATTTAACTTCATCGTTCATCCTCCGATCTAGATTTGTAGATCAAACGATTGAAGATCAGGTATTCTCTTGAATCCACCCTATGCAATTAATTATTGTAGAAGCATGAATAGGGTGGCATGGTTTATTTAATTGAATTTGTTTTTGATATCCTAAGAACGGTCCTGCGAATTAAATAACAACTCATGTTGTTAGTCGTAGACTCGAATCCTACACAAGTAGCATAAATATTGTTCAAGGTTTTACACCTCCTCGGAGTTGAACTTAGACTTGATGAATTTGGTGAGTCCAGCAATGGTGCAGTTGCTTCGGCATACTTTGCCCCTCCAGATGTTATTGTTTTAACATGTTTTGCTATTTTAAATGTTGATGCTTTAGCATGCCTTGCAGCTCCAGATGTTGATAGTTGACGCTTAGAGCAATGTTTTGGTTCACCATTTTAATCTTGGTAAACATATTTTTCTTGTTGTGCTTGTTATAGATCGTGCACTCTTTGTTGTCGAAAATGACTTTGTATTTATTCTCTAAAATTTGACTGAGGTTGAGCAAATTTTGCTTCGAATTTGGCACAAAGAGAACATTGGAGATGTAGCTTGGACCATCCTTTTTGTGGATTGGAACTGCACCAATTCCTTTTGAACTAACCAGCAATCCATTCCCATGTTGGATTGGTGTTGTGATTTCTTCATTGAGTTTAGAGAATATTTCTCTATTTAGTGTCATGTGATTGCTCCAGCCACTGTCCAGCAACCATTTCTCTTTCTTCATTGCTGTAGCACCGAGACAAGCATAGAATGTTCCATGTGTCTCTTGGGCTTCTTGATGGGTCTCCATTGAATTGACTTGATGAGTATCTCTAGATCTGAAATCGTTGGCTAAATGACCAAAGCAACTACATTTGTTGCACATTGGTTTATCTTTAAACCAAAAATCTTTTTCCACATGGCTAGATCTATTGCAAATATTGCAAGATAAAGAAGTATGAATTTTAAGTCTTCCTCTTCCTCTTGAGTTGCCATTTCTTGATTGGCTTCCGATGATGAACTTTCATTGGAATGCACTATTGACTGATTTCTTAGAGTATCACAACAATCTTTGCTCAAATGATTCGAGGGATGCCATCACTTCTTGGACCGTAAGATTTGATAAATCCCTCGTCTCTTCTATGACTGTAATAATTGGATCGAACTTTTTGGAAAGAGAAATGAGAATTTTCTCCACCATTCTCTGGTCGGTGACATCTTCACCAAGTGACTTCATTTCATTGATTAAATTAAAAAACTTTATTGAGAACTCCTTCAATGTTTCATTCTCATTCATCTTCATGTTCTCGAGCTCTTTCAGCAATGCTTGGAGTTTAATTGCTCGAATTTTAGCATTTTCTTGAAATTCATTTTTCAGAATTTTCCAAGCTTCTTTGACAGTGTCGGCTCTCATGATTATTGGAAAAATTATTTTGTGTTGAATTATTGAAAGAGTACTAGCATCATCTTGTGTTGATTGCACATGTTTTTTTTATATTGTTCTCGTCCACGTTTTCATCTTCAGCATGCTCTTCGAAGCCTTTTCTACAATCTCCCATTGATTATGATATCGGAAAATGGTCTTCATTTTTACGAACCAAAAGCCGTAGTCTTCTCCATCGAATTCTGGAATTAGAAGGGAAGCTAATGTTGAGATTGATGTCATCAATTCTCTTCAGGTTGGATAGAATCTTTTGGCTCTAGATACCAAATGTTGGTTTTGGTTATGCTGGAGCATGATATTTAGAGAGAATGTATTTGATAATTTGATAAATTTCCTCTTGGATTAAATTACAAATGATGCAGATTACAACTCCTTATATAGTTCTTGAGATGCATGAATCATCTCAAGATTTATGTGAATGTACTTAAGTAAATGCATGAATGAATCTAGGTAAATGTAGATACATAAATGTATCTAATACTTAATGCATGAATGTAGAAGTGTATGAATCTTCGTCAACACATTAATGTAGACAGCATATCAATGTTTAACAATTGCCGGCCAATAATCTTCAAATGTATTAGCCCTTGTTGGTGAAGTTGTTTCAACCGGCAAACTGCAGTTGCTTTCAAGCTGGTAGCCAATTTTTTTCCAAACTTGCTTGCAATGAGCTCCATTACAACTCGATAAATTCATAAACAGAACTTTACAAGTTAGCTAGAGATTCTCTAAGCTGATGATGTTTGACATATCAAAACATACAATAAATGTGGGAATTACATTATAATTCCGAACACATATCAATCGACACCAATAAAAGACATGTATCCAAAACCTATTTGATAAAAAAATGATGTTATGAGCCAAGTTTTTACAAGAAATCAGGGAAACATAGAATTTGAGCTTCGTGAGAATCAACCCAAAATTTGTATTATTTAATTATGTCTTATGTATACATAATATTTAAAATATGAAATCCGAAAAAGAATTATTGATTTATTAATGACTAGGCACTAATCCCTACCCAAAGTAAAAATAAAAAATAGTGAATTTAAAACAAATAAAAATAAAAATAAGTAAGCCTCCCATTAGATACTGTCTAAACCATTTAGGCATTAGGTCTACCTAGAGAGGCAGTTTTACAATCATTTCTATACCACTTGCTTTGTTATTAAAAATTAAGGCACAATAAACAAATAACTCCATAGTTTTGTCTGAGATTATCTTTTGGATTAAAACATGTAGCATCTTCTCACTCTAAAGAAACTTGCCTCAAAAAAATGTGCATTGACATCAAGAATTTCTATAAAATCACGGCACATATTTTGGAGATGGTAATGAACAAATCCCAAAACTCTTCTTGCAATGAGCAATAGCCGCATCGATGGACACCTCGATCTCTGCGGCGCTACTGCTGCTCCTCCTATTAAACTGCAGCTCATGTAGACGGCTCGAGTTGAACGAGTTCGAGGTTGAGGTTGAGGTCGAGGTGGAGGACGAATTCGAGGAACACTTTGTAGCAGAATGTGCAGCGAAAGCACCAGAAAACGATCTTCTGTGTGAACCATGATCATCAACTGAGTCTTTCTTAATCAAAGTCGTAACCCTTTTGACAATCTTGAAGTAGTTATTCTCCTCATCGGTGCAAGCAGATTTGGTGAAGAGAGACTTGAGATAGGCCCTGGAAGATCTGAGCTTCTGGGCAAGAAGAGAATGCTTGATGAGCTTCGTCTTGAGCTTTTTGGGCCATGAATGGTTTCTTGGCTGGTTCTTGAAGAAACCGGTGAGTTCGGTGGGCCACTCGAAGAGGGCGTCGCTGGGGTTAAGCTCACAGCTCCCTCTGCAAGATTGTGTTGGAGAGATGTTGCAAGAATCTGATGGGGTGTTGGAATTGGTGCATGGCGCGGTGGAACAAGTGGGGAATGTGGCGGTGGTGGTGGAGGTGCGGAGGAGGTGTTGGAGCATTTGGCGGCGTGGGGGGAGATGGAGGGGGAGGAGTGTTCCTTTGTAGAAGAGGTCATCGGCAGGATTGTGGTTGGAGGTTGAGAAATATTGGAATTCGAATTCTTTGGATTTTGAGGGTGAAGAAGATATTAGATCCATGTTTATGTAGTCTTCATCTGGAGAAGCTTCTGGTGCTTCCATTTCATGAGATGAGAAGGAGATCATTTCATGAGAGAGAGAAGAAAACTACAACTCTCTCTTCATTCATTGTGCGTTAATATATATATATATATATATATGTTAGAATAGCAGACTGAAATCAGCGGCGTTCACATATCACCTATGTTTGAGTGAAAACTGCAGGCTTTGTTTGTGTTATTTGGAGAGGGAGAGAGAAAGTTTGATCAATGTTGTTATGTGTAGGTGCTTATGGAAAGGTGAACTCAGCAATGAAGAGCATATAGATAGCTATTCTATCTTATGGGCTTTCATGGAAGAGTGTCATATTTACAATTTGAGGCGTACTTAAACCAAATTAAGTTAGTATTCTTTTGTTTAAGTATTGAGTTGTGTTTCAAACTTTTCTTATTAAATATTTTAAAGTTTGTTAACTTCATCAAGCCTCAGTTGAATCTAAACAAAAATTTTAAAACTTTGAATTATATTTTAATTTTTATTATTTTATAATTGAATAAATTTTTTTTTCCCAAAATCTTCACATATGATAGTCAATTTCAGTATTTTTATAACTAAAAAAATTAGTTAAAAAAATTATCATATTTATTACTCTTTTAAGTTAGGAAAGATTTTAGTTTACAAAATTAATGATTTTATATCTTAAGCTAATTTTAGTTAATGAGCTCATTCACGAGCTCATGAATAAATATTATAAAGCTTATGTTTGATTCATTAGCTCAAAAAAAACTTTTATCGAATCAAAATCGAAGTAATTGATAAGTAGCTTGGATAATCTATAATTTTAATTGTAATTAATTGAAATTTTGAATAATTGTAAGCTACAAAACAAATTATTATGAACAAGCTACATTAAAAGAAATATGCAATTCCAATTTGTTTTTAGTCATAACTTTTCATGAATGCGAGTCTCAGTAGTCATAAAATGTGTTGATGACAAAGAACAAGTGATTTTATATGTACATTAATATATATATATATATATATATATATATATATATATATATTGTCTACTTAAACGTGAAAGATATTTTAATTATCGATTTAGGATTCGAAAGATGAATTTTCAATTCAAGAAGTGAAAGAATTTTAAAGTCGCAATCCAGGACATGATACTGATATTCTAGATTGAAAATTTTAAAATTATCAAATCATGGATTAAAAATTTTTGGAATATTTCAAATTTATCAAGTAATAATTCTTCGTTCAAGTTAAATTAATAATTAAAAATCTTTCGGATACTAAATTGATAAAACTTCTAAAAAATTATGAAGCGATGCTCTGACATTAAATAAAAGGGATAAAAGCAAAATTCAAATAAAACATGAAATAATAATTAAAAGCATCACTTAATCTAGCATATCTTAGTGGATCTGCAGAGGCATTGTATTTTTCTACACGAGTCCAAAAAAAAAAAAACACCACTATTGAAAAATGGAGGTGAGGATTGAATAATGCAGGCACATACACATCCCCATCTGCAACACCCACAGCTTTCACTGTTACATTAAATAAATTAAATAATTTATTAAGTGAAATATAAATAAACAAATAAATTGGGAAACAGCCCATTCCACAAAACCTGGTTTTTTGCACCACTCAGAAAGAATTAATATATTTTTTAACCAAAAAAATGAATTCTTGTTGGGATCTCTCGTAGTTGATTCAGTCAAAACATGGGCAGTTTTGTTTTTTACGAGTGAAGATGCTTTTAATAGAGCTTCATGGAAGATGTATAATAAATTTGGATATATATCACAAAGATATATATATTTTTGAATAAAATTTTATAAATTGGTCATATTCATTTAATCTGAATTAGGAAATGTAACATCAGAAGATTTATTAAATATCAAATTTTAGTGAAGAGTGTACAATTATAGTTAGTGATATAAATAAACAGAATTACTCATACGCTGCTCGATTCTCAATTTGATAAAATTTAATTCAAATTCATTTAATAAAACTCATATATTAAACGAGTTAAATTTGAGCTTCACAGTTTTGACTATCCTAGAATGAATTGAATTAACGAAAATAAATAAATATGAATAAATAAGGAATGATAAGATTAAATCAGCAGTACAGTCTAACACTACGGTGTCAAATTGTACAGTCTAACACTACGGTTTTAAACATAGCTTCGACTTTAACACCAATGAATGTTAAACATTGCATCTTCAATCTCCCCCTTAAGCTTAGCATTCCTGTAAGCATTCCAAACACAATACTTGTAATATTCAGCATTTGTAATTCACTCTCCCCCTTAAGCTTAACACTCGTAATATTCAGCATTTGTAATTCAGTTCTATTCGTCCTGCACAATGTAATATTAAATTGCACCATAAAAGATAAAAGATTAAACTTTTCCACAAATATAAAAACTAAGTACTTCTCCCCCTGAATGATTGCAGGAGAGAAAAAGCTTAAGATTTTATGAAAATTTTTTATCCAACATCTTCGAGATTCAGCCCACTAACTTTCACGCTCACTTCATCAAGAGAATAGAGAAACTGTAACATCAACTTTAATACAGTCAAACCTCTAAGCAAAGTGCGACACCAAAGAACTTAACAATGATTAAAGACCCCTTTCTTTTTCTTTTTCTTTTTCTCTTTTTTTTGTTATTTTTTATAACATAAGGAAATAAATGAACAAAAAATGCAAGCCTTCAAACTTTAACATCAGAGTGTTATACCCATATAAAACAAACGATCTGATAAATAACAACATCATGTGCCATGTTCCATAGAGATAGTGTTCCTAATAGCATCCTATCTCCAGTACTTAGCTTTTGACAAACAAAATTAGCATGTATTACCTCACCATTCAACATGTTCCACATAGACAGTGTTCCTAGTAACTTTCTGTCTACAGTACTTGAGAAATGATGATCGTACATGACAAACATACTCAATGTTTTGACATTAAGGCCTCGCTCTTGTGCCTACCGTCTTATAACATGAGTTTTATACTCCATGTGTTGACATTAAGGCCTCACTCTTGTGCCTACCGTCTTATAACATGGGTTATTTATTTTTTTATTTATTTATTTTTTTTAAATCAGATCTTTAACACAAAAGGATATCACACAACCGATGATAAAGAATCAGGCAAGCAAAACAAAAACTGAATAACAACTGAATGTTGATCGACACAATATTTACAATGATCAACATTCTACTCATACGAATTTAAGGAGCATTACACATACCAAAAGATTTTCTAACATAAGAGAATCTCTCAAAGTCAAAGGTCTTTGTAAAAATGTCAGGAATTTGATCTTTAGTAAGAATGTATTTAAGTGCAATAAGATCATTTTCCTCTAAATCTCTAATAAAGTAGTGTCAAAAATCCACGTGCTTAGTTCTAAGATGTTGGACATGATTTATAGAAATCTCATTAGAACTAGCATTGAAGCAGAACAGTGTTAAAGTTTCAGTAGACATACCATACTTTTCAAGCATTTGTTTCATATTACCATTGTGATCAACATCTCTTGTGTAATCAGCATAGTCATAACCTGTAATGTTAGTGCTAGTATCTTTTGTATACCATAATCTCATATTTGAATTTCTAGATATAAATCGAATGATTCTTTTAATAGCTTTCATATGAGACCTTTTGGGGTCAGACTTGTATCTAACACCAACATCAACACTGAAAAGAATATTTGGTCTATTGGCAGTAAACTATAACAAGATAAGAATAATTTCACAATGTTCAGAAGGTTTAACACTAACACATCTTCCATCTTTGCTAAGTTTGACACTGAAACCCATTAGTATTTTCGTATGTTTTGCAGACCTTAACCCAAATATTTTCACTAAACCTTGAGCATAATTAGATTGAGAAATAGAAAAACCATCACTATACTGCTTAATCTGGATTCCAAGGAAGTAGTTAAACTCTCCCACCATACTCATTTCGAACATGTCAAACATTATTGTGACAAAGTTATCCATAAGTCTAACATCAATTGCCCCAAGCACTAAGTCATCAACTTGAGCAACTATAAAGTTCTTATCAATATGTTTAACAAAGAGAGTCTTACCCATATTACCTCTGTTAAACTTTAGATTAAGTAGAAATTTAGGTATATTATTAAATGTCCTTTTAGTTCCAATTATGTTTTTATCTTTAAGCCTAGGAACTAAGGTCCACACATCATTATAAACAAATTAACTTAATTATTTATGCATAGACAGTATCCAATTCTCATCTTTTAAAGCTTCAGAAACATGCATAGGTTCAGTTTAAAATATATAATCACTAGAGTGGAAGATGTTGAACTTACAAACCATTTTTACCATCTCTTTCCAATTGATGGGGGCTTTCTTGAGAGCCTGTACTCCTTCAAAGTCACTTCCAATCACTTGAGACTGAGGGTGATTCCTTTTGTTTCGAAGAGGTGGTTCTCTAGTTTCTGAGTTTGACACCAGGGTGTCACAGATTTTCTCCTTGTCAGAGTTTGAACTCAGAGTAACTTGATCCTCCTCTTTGTCAGTGTCAGAGTCTGGAGTTGATGTTGGACTTGTTATCTTTCTAACATCTGCACTTGTCTCAGTAACTAGTTCTATGTCATTCTTTATGAGATGAGATGTATCTTCCACATCTTGTTTATCTAGTAAGGTTCCTGTATCATCAAACACAACTTTGGCAGATTCTTGGATAGTATTAGTATGTAGGTTAAACACGCGATAAACCTATTTCTTGCTTAAATATCTAAGAAATAAAGCTTTGTTGTACCTGGAGTCAAAGTTAGTAGAATAATCATAATTATTCAGAATATACCACATACTTCCAAATACAAGTATATGTTTCAGATTTTGCTTTTTTCTTTTCAATAAAACTCTATTTGAATAGCAGGCAGTAAATAAAACTCTATTTGAATAGCAAGTAGTGTTAACAACTTTAACCCGTAATCTTTTAGACAAGTTTTTAGAGTATAGAGTGCTATTCTCGCATTCTTTAACATCATTCAGTTGAAGTATTTTATGTATTGAGAGCTTATGAGATATCACCTTTCTTTTACACAAACTAAAAGAGTCGATATTTTTCAATTTTCTCTTATGATCAGTTCTAATTCGAGTAACATCTGCATGATAAGGTTCTATAAGTCTCCTATATAATTTTCTAAAAAGTTCGAAGGTGTCAGACTTTATTCTAAAGTATTTAATCCAAGTGAATCTAGAATCATAATCAGCACAAACTAACACATACATTTTCTCTCCAACACTATCTACTTGTATAAGACCCATTAAGTCCATATGTAGTAGACCAAAGTAAGCATTAGAGTTAGACATACTCAAGATGAGATGTGGTGTATGAGTTTGTTTACCTTCTAGACGTGAATCACAAACCTTGTCCATGTTAAACTTGACCAGGTTGACGTTGTCCATATTGAACTTGACCATGTTGAACTTGACAATGTTCATGTAGTCCATGTTGAACTTTTCCATGTCGAACTTAACCATGTTAAACTTGACCGTGTTGAAATTTACAATGTTAAACTTGACCATGTTGAACTTTTCCATGTTGTACTTCTCTTTGTTGATCTTGACCATGTTGAACTTTTTCATGTTGAACTTGAGTATGTTGAACTTCAGTTGTGGAATGTCTTTTCCAGCATCATAGATGAGAGGTTTCTGAATTCTTCGAACATTATCATGTCCTATCTTCTTATGTTGTTCAGTCTGATAATAGTTATCTTTTGATCTACTTTCAAAGATGAGACAATTATTAGATTTGTTATAAACCTTGCATGCATATATATCAAACCTGATAGTGATATTTCCTTTAGCACCTTTTCCACAAGTAACCATACCTCCACTTATAAAAGTGAAGTCAGCCTGAAACAATTTGTTACATGACATATGGCTAAAACAACATGTGCTAAAGTACCAAGTACCTGCAACATTAGTCTTTAGGAAAGTATACACAGCTAGGCATGTTTTATCCTCTTTATCACATCTTTGATTCATTTTCCTTTTCTTATCAGCAATTCTAAGTCTACATAGTGGTTTTATGTGCCCAAATCTATTGCAGTAATGACACATAGACACCTTAGATGTATCTTTGACACATTCTGGAAAATTTAATCAAGTTTTTCTCAGACTTTAACATAACAAAATTATCATTTTCATAACCTAATGCACAACCATCAGAATGTTTAATAGACATAATCTCATCCAAGTTCGACTTACCATTGTTAATCTTAAATCTAAAATCAATTTCACATACCTTGATCTTCAGCACATCCACTTCTTGATTCTTATGAGTCAAAAGAACTTTGAACCTTGAAATTTGTCGTCTCAGTACTAGTTATACTTCTTTAAGCTTTGACAATTCCTTGCTCCGTTCTTTACACCTTTTGTCTCCCAAGTAGTGGCATATTTGATCAATGTCGTTGTTTGTGATCATGTAAGTCTGACATTCCTGATTCCTGACAACAGAACAAAGTTCAACATTAGAATGTTTATTCTCAGTTTGTATATAACAATTTGCAGCATCTTCTAGGGCAGAATGTTGAAGTCTGATATACCAACATCTTTTTCCTTCAACTCGTCAGTAGCTTCCTCTTCAGTCTTTCCGACCTTTGTGATCTCTATATCAGTATCCATACATTCTCTTTCGTCATCTCTTTCTTCGTCTTCAGATTCATCATCGAAGGTTGTGTTGAAGTTAGACTTTCTTCTTCTCAAAAGAGTTGGACACTCATTTGCATAGTGACCTATTCCAGAACAGCCATGACATTTCACACCATCAATAATCTTCTTAAAAGAATATATCTCTTTATTTGTTGATCCATCACTTCGTCTCCTTGATGAATTAGTTGAGCGGTTTGAGAAGTTTGACACTGTAGAGATAGGTGTTGAACTCATTTTGCTGTAGTTTGAGTCTCCTATATCATCTCTCATGGATCTGACAAACTTATTGAACTCGTTAGTAAGTAAAACATTATTTGACTTATCTGCGTCTCGAAGTTCAACATCAGATTCATCTTCTTGAGAGGTTGCATATGTTGTACTTGGAGATGTCTCACTTCCAGCTTTTCCAGCATGAAGAGCTATGCTCTTTGCCTTGTATTCTTCTTTATGTTCCTTCAGATTTATCTCATAAATTGTTAGAATACTTACCAGTTCAGCAATCTCTAGTGTTTCAACATCTCTCGTTTCTTTGATTCCAGTGATCATGGTGTTAAACTTTTCTAGCAGCGACTTTAACATCTTGTTGACAAGTCTCTTATTGTTGATGGGTTCACCTAGTACATGAGTTTCGTTTGTCATTGATTCAATCTTCTCAAAGTAAGAGGAAATTGTTTCTTCTTCTAGCATCTTGAGAGTCTCAAATTTAATAGCGAGTAATCGCATCTTAGTCTCTCTAACACTATCAGTTCCTTCAAATTTCTCTAGAAGTATGAACCAGGCTTCTCGTGCTTCCGAGCATCTTGATACTAACCTGAAACAACCAACATCCAAAGAAACAAGTATACATTTAAAGTTTCGGTGTTAAAGTTAGAGTTAAGTCTTTCTTCAACACTCCATTGTCCTTCAGGTTTAAGTTTGGTAATGGTTTTAGCAGCATCCTTCGGATCTTGAACAGTGGTTTTTGGAGGTTTCCATCCATGCAAAAGAGTAATCCACGCCTGTTCGTCTAAAGACTTGATGTATATCCTCATTCGAGACTTTCATAGAGAGTAGTTAGTCACATTACTCTCTAGAATGGGTGGTCGACAAGCAGGGCTTGAAAAACCTATCATAGTAAACTGCACTCAGGAACAAACAACATAGTCCGTCAAGAAGTAGGCTCTTGATGCCAATTGAAAGAATTTAGTGCCCGAGTTTACTTTGACCATCGAGGTATCAAAGTTCTAAACCCTGCCGAATTCCATATGTCTGAACTTATAAATATAGAGTAATGTTAAACAGAATGTCAGAGAAGTCAAAGTTTGACACATTCAAAGTTTAACACGAAGCGGAAATTTAACGTCAGACACAAAGAAGTAATTTTCACGAGTTTAGAGTTTCTAAACTCGCGAGAGCCTCACGGCCAAAAACAGATTTCACTATAATAATGAAGTTTACACAGCAAAATCAAAATAATAAATATCCAAACCTCTTCTCGGTTCACTCCCTCGAAGAAACTTGAATTTACATAGAAGTAGAGGATAAAACTATGAACAAACCATATTTACGAACTAACGATTCAATCCTCAAAACTCCTCTACCGTTGGATTCACTCTCCGGAGGTAGGATCCTTCTTCGGCTTGAATGGTTTTGCTATTTGAACGAACGGGGAACGCTTGTTGAAAGGTGGGAACGCCTTGTATAAGATATCTTAATGAAGCATAAAGGTCGTCCACCTTCTCTTCGCACCACAGCAGTTGGAACACCTTATATAATGTATATCTATGAATAGTGTAGGTCGTCCAACTTCTATTCGCACCCCAGCACCCTTTTTATAGGTTTAGATGAGTGCATCTTCGTGTAGATATGATTAGCCTCGTGTAGATATGATTAGCCTTGTGTAGATATGAATAGCCTCGTGCTTGATATGTATATCTGCATAAATATCTCAACTGCAAACACTAGAGGAAGATATGTGAAGATATATCAAATATATGTTAAAGATATGGATATATCTTTAAAGATTATGAAGTATATCTATTCAAATATATCTTTAAATCAAATCCTATTCGTTCCTAAATCTTTATAAAATATATATCTATCCTAGAATGAACTGAATTAACGAAAATAAATAAATACGAATGAATAAGGAATGATAAGATTAAATCAGCAGTACAGTCTAACACTACGGTGTTAAACATAGCTTCGACTTTAACACCAACGAAGGTTAAACATTGCATATTCAGATTATATATGATATTTTAGTTGATAAATCAATTTATTTTTAAATTAAAACAATATATATTCAAAAAAATTCAAAATTTATGAAGTTTGTTAGATGTAACTAAAATTAAATTAAATTAAATATTGAATAATAAATAAGTTAAACTCAAATAATATAATATTTAGCCGGACTTGTTTCGGTTATCCTACCTATAGGTCTAACTAAAATTTGAATCTTACAAATATTATTAATCAAACATTCACATACTTTTGTCGTTTGATACTTTTGAGTTGCAATGAATCATTCTAAAAGGTAGGGTCTTAGACAATCCCAGTAAAATGGAGATTTTTTTAAACATAATTTTGAAATTTGATATTTTTATAATTCATCCACTTTAATTGTTGTTGCAAATGTAAAGCTAATGCTTCCCAAGAAAGGGGCTTTTCGGAAAGAGAAGGGGAAAAAAAGGTTGTTGTAATAGTGGCCTCAACAATGCACAATTTAGGGTCAACTCCATAAAATAATGAGTTGAGCATCATTTATAAAGTTCCATAATTGCATAATTGTTGAACAATTATTTTGATGTGGCGTTGCATTAATATATATATATATATATATATATATATATATTTCATTTTTATTGATTATTGAGAATTTTAGATTTTTGTGATTTAGGTTTCGATTTTGTATTATTTTATCTTCTTTAACAGGTGTCACATAAGGTATTCTAAGGATGTTACCAATCCTATAAATTTTGGCAAGTATTAAATATCATCAATCAGCTAGGTTTATTGTATAAAGTTAATTAGCTAATAGGTTACAATTGATTGTAAATTTATAGGTTTTAAAAGTTAAATAGTTTAGGTTCGTATAGAGTCGACAAATGAAGATTTGAAGACATAAGATTAGTTCAGTCGATGAACCACAACCGGTCACTTACAGATGACTGTTATGAAAAGAAAAGAACCATAGCTAATGACCAGAAGAGAGAGTTGATCAACTATCATTACAAAAATTCGCGAATTAGCGAAGAAATTTTCCGTTGCAAATCACACAATATTCCGTCGCTAAAATGTGTTTAACGACGGATTTTTTCCGTCGCCAAAGTTCTCGTCGCTAAATAATTGACGATGGGATATTAAATCTGTCGCAAAAATTTGCAACAAAATATCCCGTCGCTAAATTTAGCGATAGATTATTCCAATGCTAATCCATCGCAATTTTTTCCTTAAAAAATAAATTTAAGTTTTTTTATTGTGAACTGGTTATTGGCCGGTCCAACCATCACGAACCGGTCCGGTCCACCTTAAAATTTTGTGGTTGCATTTGCAAGGTTTCGAACTCGAAACCTCCCGCACGCAAGCCCTGACTGTAACGGAATTTTCCATCGCTAAATCTAGAGAGCAAAATGTTAGCAATGGAAAATTCCGTCTCTAAATTTAAAATTAATTCCGTCGCAATTTCGTAGCTAGCTCATCACGAAATGGCGACCCATTTTTCATTCTGTCGCAAATCCATCGCAATTTTAAGATTTTTTTTTTGTGGTGTATGAGGAAGAACTATCAATTCTAGAGGAATTGATAAGCCGAAAGAAAAGTATAAGTTTAACCGAAACTCTCAATATTTAATTGATACTTAAGTCCGTCAATTGACACAGGGACAAGTACTTCCAGTCATCTTGAGGATAACTAAGACCAAACAAAAGATAAAGAATTAACGAACACATAATTCATTCAAATTACTCTTTATCGAACAAAATACTATGTTAGGAAAGGTAACAAACTGGTATTACCCACTAGTTTGAAAGTTGCATATCCGTAGGCAGTAGGATAAAAGCCTGAAAAGATGGAAAAACTTGCAAAATCATACAGCTTCGTACATCAATGGATATTTGCAACCAAATGTGCGACTTCAAACATTTCTCAATAGCTATTCAATTGAAGCCTATAAATATCCTATCTCAGTATTTGAAGCCTATAAATATTCCATCTTGCCACTCTGAGCATCTTACATTCAAGCTTTCTACTCCCAATATCTATCTAAAGATCTCTAAATCCTTCCGAGTTTTTTACTCAAGACTTTCGTGCTACTTCAACAGGAGACCACCGGAGGTAAACCAGCTGATCATCAGCTAAGGCTCTGAGACCTTCCCATATATTGTCTAAGAAGATTTTAACACAACCAATGTTTGTGAAGGGAACTCAAACATTCATACCATGTATCTCAGAGTTGGAGACTCCAGTTAGTTGAAGTATTGAAGTCGTAATCCGTATTAAAGTATCATGGATAACTGAAGTTGTAGAATGAAGGGCCTAGTTCGTGAAAAATGGTAAGACTTAACCTACTGTGATGCTTGTGATTAGAGACAATTGAGTTCGTCCATTAGAAAAGATCCAACATTGTTTGTATTTAATTACCGTGCGTAACGAAAGATAGTAAAATTTGTTTCTTTTGGGCGAAGAGTGGACGTAGGATCTGTCGACATCCAAACCACTATAACCTTTATTACTTTTACTACTTTCAATTATTTAATTTTCACTACACCATCAACTATTATAAAACCCAACAACTTACTAAGTTGTTAGAGTATAACTGTAATTCAAACTTAATACCTGCGCAGCTAAGTAAAGTTTTCAATTGATAGAGAGCTCCTTAAGAGTCAATTAATAACTTAATCAAGCAAACACACATTCTTCAATTCGCTTCCGCACGTGCATTAACTCTTATCTGGGACTAACAAGTGGTATTAGAGTGGTTGGTATTTTAGATTTACTACTTTGAGTCACAAATGACCAAATATATGTTTAACCGTATAGCGAGAAGTTCCTTTGTAGGTTAAAGAGAGAGTATATGACAACTAGCCAAGTGTTAAAATTTTCAGTTTAGAATTACTCCAGGTTGAAGAGGAGAGTCAAAACACACCTCTTGTGCCAGCATGAGAATATGTGGCAGGTGATAATGAGGGGCCCATACAGATTGAGAAAGTGAACATTGGTTGAGAAAACAACGTGCACCCATAGGTTATCAAGAAACCAAACGTAGAGTGGACATCCGTTGATAAGCGCATACATCATCTAGAATATCTTGCACAAGATATCATCTTCTACATGATAGATGAGAATAGAATGAAGGACGTTGCTCACTGCGAGACACCCAAAGAATTCAAGGATTTCCTTGAGGAGGTAGGAAGTACTATGTTGTTGAACTCAACACCAAGTTCCTATCTCACATGCTGAACTCTCAAGGGGTGAGATCTTGTTGTCACATTGTCCAAGGAGTAGTTTGCATCCCTGCATGCACATGATTATGATCTAGGTCGAATAAATGAGCTAGAGGGGAATAAACCCACCAAGCACTATCTAAACAACTGGAGGATGCAGTCTTATTCATAAATAAGAGTTTTCAAATGCAAATATCCAAATCAACTACTATAGCTGAGAGACCAACTGCTCTCTTTGAAAGAGTAGATGGTACCCCTCAACTTCTTCATCAGAATCAACAGACAATTATGTTCCAAAACTAAAAGAGACGTTGTGGAAGCTGATGAAGAAACCGTAGAAAGCTATGAGCAAGGCGTAAGCATCTCTTGAGAAATTAGCTAACATGAGAACACCTTAGAATCCCAAGTTCTCCTTAAGGTAGCAGCATACTTGCTTTGAGTGACAACTCTCCAAATCACCCAAAGTTAATTGTCCAAATATTTAAGAGGAAGAATCCAAATTTTAGGAGGAAGAATGAGCGATGCTTAATAAGAACTTCTAGAAGATAATCTCAAGAGCATATGCATAGATAATGATTTCTAGAACTGACATAACTTATGATGATGATGATGATGATGACAACTTGGCGTAGGACTTGGATGATGAATGTCCCAAGGAAGACATACTTCTTTTAGTTGTTGCTGACATCCAAGTTGAGGATCCAGGGCATCAAGTACTACTTACCTCAATTAAGGCTAAAGTAGTTAACCCTTCAACCTCTTTGCATATTTTAGAGCATAAAGTTGATAACTTTGAGTCGTGTAACTCCAGCTAACAAGATTTATCTATAGAGATTCTTCCTCAAAATCTTGATTATATCTGCTCTTTATCGAGTTCTATTACTTTTGGGAACACCCAATTGAGAGACCATGTCAGGAAATTGACTGAAGAGCTGGCTATGGCTCATTCTCTTAGTATAGATTTTGGTAAACTCAAGACTAAATACTCATCTCTTTTATATGATTTTAAAAAATTGACAACTGAGTTTGATATCTTGAAATATGAAAACCTTGAGCACAAAAAAAATCTTTCTTCTCTTAATAAAAGCTCAATTGATAAAGTGTCTGTTGAGGCAAAGAAAGCTCTGGCTAAGGAAGATTCTACTGAGCACCGTGCAGTTGAAACGGTGCTCCCCTCCCCTTCTCCAAGTCCTTGGCTATTAGAAACTACCAAAGAGACAGCTGGAAAAGTTTCTATAGCTGGTGTCTCCAAGGACTTAACTGAGAATATAGCGCAACTCTCCCCCCGCTCCCAGTCCAATAAAGCAAATAAAATCAAGATCCCACAACATAAAATCTAATCACAAGTTGATGAGGAGTCAACTAAGAAGAATATTGAAGTGGCTACAACTCCTCTTGTCTCTATCCACTCCACATATACAAAGACAATAACTGTGGAAGATAAAGAAAACTACTAGTTGTCGGCTAACATAAGAAAACAATACAAATATCTCTAGCCACAACTTAAGAATCTCTAGCTTGATCTACTGATGAAATAGAGGAGAAATCACCAGCAGAAGTTCATGGTTTTGATCTGAACTTAGTTCTAGATGATGTATATCCCACTGTTTGTAGGAACTGAGTCTACAATAGGCGACATGAATCGCCATTTATTAAAACTCCGGATTCGATTTATGGATATCAAAATAAATATCATGACAAACAGTAAATGCCCTATGCATGCTCCTATTTAATTTAATTCGTAGATTCAAAGGAATACCTGAGACTCCAAGGACTGATCTACAGATCTAGATCGATGATGGCAATGAAGATGGTGCAGATCTGGATCTGGAATCGATCAAATGGCGTTCCTACAGATCTGATCTTCTGATCTGTTCCCTTGCTCGATCCGGAAATCTGGTGAGGATACGCTACCGGATCTACAGCCACCCACTCTCTCACAATCTCTCTAGGGTTTCTGATTTGAAACTTCAAAACTTATGTGGGAAAATGAGAGATTCATCTATTTATATAGATCTGAGAATGGGCTATTAGGGTTTAATAAACCCTAATGGGCTCTGAGCAGTGTTGGGCCAGACAAGGGATCAAATGCAAATAACAAAGTGGGCCTCATATTAATTAATTCCATGTTCAACCCAGAACATAATTAATTAATAAACATTAATGCATGCCACCAGAGAATTAATGTTGACCTACCCCTTTATTACCACGTT